>CAMZMU010000038.1:61457218-61889489 GCA_947311845.1 Poa pratensis
GAGACTATTCCCGTACTGGTATTGGTATGCTACTTTTGGAACACTTCTAATTGGCTAAGTAGTCCTGAATAGACATGCCATGAGCAGCGGCCGCTTCTCGTATATTGCAACAACTCAGGATCGATAGCGACATCACCAGTGCTTGACGCCTCGGCGGTATATGGAAAAACACTTTGAGCGGGGCACGACTGGTTTTTCTGTTCTCCGAGCGGGGGAACGGATTTCCTGAACCGACTTGCACTTCTACTCTTCGACCGCTCCTTATTTGCCTGAACCGACTTGCGAATCTGGCGGTCATAGTCTGGTGTCAGCCTTGGCGGGGGTTGTTCAAAGGTCTTCAGCATTTTTGAAGACGGCGGCTTTTTCTGCTGGGGGGAGGGGAACTCTGCCGCTTTCTGCTTCTTCAGGCTAGCCAACCACTCTTGATGTTGGGCATATTCGTCCGTGGCATTTTCCTCCACCGTACGGTCATAAGTCTGATGAGAAGATTCTTATGAGGTACTTTTGGAGGGGCGACCATTTACGTTTGGTGATCGCTTACCCCTCATAGTACGAGCGGTGGGCGGAGACGGCTGACGCGGCGGCGGAGACGGCTGCGCTGGAGATGGTGAGGTGGTGAAGAGGACTGTTGCGCTGGAGAATGCTGAGGCGGTGAAGAGGACTGTTGCGCTGGAGACTGGTGAGGAGTCGATGGCCTTGGCTGCCAGTTCGGAAGCACGATGAATTCCTTTGGCCATAGAATGGTCGCTTTCTTGGCTTCTCCAAGTTCAAGCACCTCTCATCTTCACCTGCAGGGTGTTCCAGCTTCAGCTCCTCAAAATCTTTCATCACTTCAACAGCGTAGCCATTGGAACCGGAGAGAAATGGTAAGTTGGATTAGGTCCAATTGGTACGACATAGCCGACCGCCACCTTCATGGTTAAGTTAAAAACTTTCACATGCATCTCACAAGGTGTGCTCTCCGTGATATCATCATGGGTAGCGACGAAGTGGAGCCACCGTCACTGCATCATCAGTACCATCCTGGAGCTCCGTGGAAGCCACGCTGGTTTTCCGATTCGATGGGTCCGGTTCCATCGCATGCAGCTTCTACCATGTGCCGCTGAGATGGCCGCTAGTACCTTGCTGGCACTGGATCTCGGCAATTTGATCCTTCTGCCGCTTTAATTCTTCTTCTATATTACGCCGGTTGCAGCAGCGCGTGCTTCCATTGCCTCCCTTTCCTTTCTCCTCTGATGGCTTCTATCAGGAATTTCTTCCTGTGCTCGGGAATCGCAATTGTCTTGGGCTTGGAGCCTGGTACGCCTCGTAACCGTCCGTCGTTCCTTATTCCCAAGGGCGCGTGTGAGCTCGTCATCCTCTCTATCGGGAATGAACCGTCCCTCTGCAACATCCTTTACTGCATTTCTAATGCCTTCGATGGGTAGTAGGGGATTATCTCTGTGTCTTCTGATATATATGCACTTCCCTTCTGCGTCCAACGTGCCCCCATGCCCGAAAACCAATTTCTTGCCCGTTCGATCCATGCGAGTGGCTCTGGAGTGATCCCTTTAGCCAGCAGGTCCGCCTCAAGTTTCTCCCACTTAGGCATGCTAAAAGCGTAGCCACCAGCCCCCATAGTATGGTGGTAGATCTTTTTAGCAGCATTTGCCTTATTTTTTGCAGACTTTTCCTGAGCTCCTCTGATTTCTTGTTACGCCACAAATTCTTCCAGTCGTCCCTTATCTCTCATACCTTTATCGAAGTCCGGAGTCTTATTTTTTCGTGACAAACTCGCTGTTCAATCTTTTCTTCCAGTTCTTGAATAGCTCGGCCATCTTCTTAAGAGCCCAGTCCCTGACTTTTTGCTCCATGTTTTCCGGGCAATCTTTTCTGCCTCATTTGGTTCCTACTCATCTGGATCCACCTCTGGCGCCGGCAGGCTGAAATTAAGCATGAGCTTTCTCCAAAGTCTTTCTTTGCCCTCCTCGCCGACATATCTTACTCCTCCCTCCTTTGGCTGATGCCATTCATTCTCGAACGGTGATCGGGATGTAGTCCCTAACAAGAACTCGCATTGCTTTACCGTTTTATTTTTAACACCAGGGGGAGCAGTCGTGTGCCGTTTCAGCGACTTTTTCGATCCTGTACCTTTTTTGGTCGCCCAACTTTCTGGCTGGGCCTCTTTTTTTGTCCTTACAGAAGATTTGCTCGATCCGGAGGGCTAAAGAAGAAAGTGCGTTAATCACTACTATATATAAGGCCTGAAGCGTTCGGCCACTGAACTCAATAGTGCGATTCCACTATAGCGTCGCACTGTAGTGTGCTACAGTAGCCACAGTGCGTAGCTACAGTAGACTTTTTTTTTTGCGAAACTTCCAGGAGAAAATATATACACGTAAAAATTTCGCGCCGACGAGTAGGTTCCATTCCCGTAATCGGTTTCGATTTTGGTCGACTCTAGAATAATAACTACTTACGTCCTAATTCAAACATATTTGAAGATTTTAATTCAGTGAATATTTTGAGAAAATCACTACTGTACATAATGTCCCCCAAAATAAAACACGCGTTTCTTCACCGCATAACTTTTCCAAAACTAATTTATTAACATTATTTTTATCAGCACGATCTATATTGCACTACATTTTTTTTTTTCGAACTTCCAAAAATATACACGAAAATTTTTCGTGCCGACGAGTAGGTTCCATTTCCCGTAATCGGTTTCGATTTTGGTCGACTCTAGAATAATAACTACTTATGTCCTAATTCAAACATATTTGAAGATTTTAATTCAGTGCATATTATGAAAAAAACACTACTGTACATATGTCCCTCCAGAATAAAACATACGTTTCTTCACCGCATAATTTTTCCAAACTAATTTTATTAACATTATTTTTATCAGCACGATCTATAATTGCACTACAACATTATTTCTCAATTTATTTCCCATATAAACTAATTTACCAACGGAAATACCAACGGAGAATAATAGTAAACACGCAGAATTTTACATTAATTTTCAAACAATTCATAACTAATTCATAGTCCATGAGAAAAAAAATATTGAACATACCTAAATGCTTCTAAAAAATAAATCCTACATTAGTTATATCGAATTCACGAATGCTCGAAAAATTAACCATGGTTTTTTGACACAAACAAAAAAACAACTCTAAACATACTTAAAATACCGAAACTTCCACCTAATTCACAATGTATTTTTTTTATTTTAATAATTCAAACGTATATGAGTATATTTAAAGGCGTGAAGCGTTTCGGCCACTGTAGCTCTACAGTGCGATTCCACTGTAGCGTCGCACTGTAGCGTGCTACAGTAGCTACAGTGCGAACCTACAGTAGACTTTTTTTTTTCGAAACTCTAGAAAATATATACACGAAAAAAATTCGCGCCGACGAGTAGGCACGAGGAGGAAGAGGTTAGGCTTGATGGACAGTGGTACCTGAGAAAGACACCTTCCGATATTTGGGGTCTATGCTCCAGAAGGATGGCGATATCGATGAAGATGTGAGTCATCGAATAAAAGCTGGTTGGATGAAGTGGCGCCAAGCTTCTGGCGTCCTCTGTGATAGGAAAGTGCCACAAAGCTAAAAGGCAAGTTCTATAGGACGGCGATTCGACCTGCGATGTTGTATGGCGCAGAATGTTGGCCGACCAAGAGACGACATATCCAACAGTTAGGTGTAGCGGAGATGCGCATGTTGAGATGGATATGTGGCCACACAAGAAAGGACCGGGTTAGGAATGATGATTATACGTGAGAGAGTTGGGTAGCACCAATGAAGAGAAGATTGTCCAACACCGTCTAAGATGGTTTGGTCATATAGAACGTAGGCCTCCGAAGCGCCATTGCATACCGGACGGATAAAGCGGGATGAGAATGTTAAGAGGGGTCGTGGTAGGCCAAACTTGACATGGGAGGAGTCTGTTAAGAGAGATCTGAAGGATTGGAATATCACCAAAGAACTAGCCATGGATAGGCTGCGTGGAAGTTAGCTATCCATGTGCCAGAACCATGACCTAGTTTCGAGATTTATGGGTTTCAACTCTAGCCTACCCCAACTTGTTTGGGAAAAAAGGCTTGTGTTGTTGTTTGTTGTTGTTGTGTGGTCCATTCCGTAATCGGTTTCGATTTTTGGTCAACTCTAGATAATAATACTTTACGTCCTAATTCAAACATATTGAAGATTTTAATTCAGTGAATATTTTGAGAAAATCACTACTGTACATATGTCCCCCAAAATAAAACACGCGTTTCTTCACCGCATAACTTTTCCAAAACTAATTTTATTAACATTATTTTTATCAGCACGATCTATATTGCACTACTTTTTTTTTTTCGAAACTTCCAGAAAAATATATATAAAGGCGTGAAGCGTCGGCACTATAGCTCTACAGTGCGATTCACTGTAGCGACGCACTGTAGCGTGCTACGTAGCTACAGTGCGTATCCTAATTCAAACATATTTGAAGATTTTAATTCAGTGAATATTTTGAAAAAAACACTACTGTACATAATGTCCCCCTGAATAAAAACATACGTTTCTTCACCGCATAACTTTTCCAAAACTAATTTTATTAACATTATTTTTATCAGCACGATCTATATTGCACTACAACATTATTTTCTCAATTTATTTCCCATTAAACTAATTTACCAACGGAAAATACCAACGGAGAATAATAGTAACACCGCAGAATTTTACATTAATTTTCAAACAATTCATAACTAATTCAATATCATGAGAAAAAATATGAACATACCTAAATTGATTTAAAAAAATAAATCCTACTTAGTTATATCGAATTCACGAATGCTCGAAAAAATTAACCATGTTATTTGACACAACAAAATTAAACAACTCTTAAACATACTTAAAATACCGAAACTTCCACCTAATTCACAATGTATTTTTTTAATTTTTAATAATTGAAACGTATATGAGTATATTCCATACTTCTACGAGTTACATAATATTCAAAATATAGACTACTTCCCAAACTTACACATATTACAAAAAAAACTAATTCACCAACGAAAAATAATAGTAATACCGCATAGTTTTAGATTAATTTTCAACAATATGTTGCTATACCGAACTTATTTCAAAATAAACATAGTTGAATCAACAAACAAAATTTGAATAGAACATGTCCAACAATTTAAAACACTTTACAAAATTGTTTTAGGGTATTTATACAATTTCAAATTACTAAATGCTGCAAAATCAGTAACTTAAACTATTCCATCAACAAATTATGAAAAATATGTTGAATAAACAAAAAAAAAATGCTGACTATTATGGCGAATGATAATTTCAATTTTGATATTTTAAATTTTAATATATATTCCAAATCTGACCACCTCGCAAAAGTAAACAGAAATCAAATCTATAAAACACCCCAACTTGAACAATTTTCAAAAACTAAACAATTTCAGAACGCAACTTTTCCAAACTTCAAAAATTTTCCAAACCTACACAATTTCTAAATGCGACATTACCAAAATTTAAATTTTATTTACCACACGGGCGCGCGGCATTGCCGCGTTAAGTTCCCTAGTATATGTATATAGAGCAGAGGCTTAATTAATACATCTTCGGCTTCATTAATATATGTATATGCACCTCGCCGGAGTTTGCAACATTTTGTTTCACCGGAGCCTTCAGCTTCTCCCTCGTCGGCTTCTTCCTCACCGACTTCTCCCTCACCCCAGCCATCAGGTTCTACCTCACCGGAGCCGTCTCTTCGGTTGAGAGACTCATCTTTCTCACCGGAGTTGTTCAAAAACTGCGAGGTGACATCGCCAACATATTCCGGCCCGCCGGATTATATCCTCGAGGATGTTTTCCTGATTTTCGTCTCGTTTCATAGTTTCTACAAATTAAGAACAATGCACAAAACTTTAGTTGGGTAACTTGTTCCATATGTCAAGATACATCTGACACCTGATACTCTTAATTTGCAGGGGCCATAAATTTGCATCTTTGCATATCGAACACAATTTTTTTTCCTAACACGGTACTAACAATTCCTAAACATGGAGATCCTGTTAAATGGAGCCCAAATGCATTTAAATGTACATTTGGAACCACTCCATATAAATCTATAAAAGACAACACAATTGAGTTTGGGCCATTTTGAGTTACTAAACTCCCTACATAAATGTTTTAGTCCAAGCTTATTAATCAAGTTTTGGCTACTGACAAGTTCTGTTAATCATAAAATTAAATCCTTTGAGGGATAGAAAGAACTGAATATTTTGATCTAACACAATTGGATTCAATCATTTAGATTAACCATTTGACAGCTAAAAATGTTGTAGTACAGAAGGGTCTAAACGTTAATTGAATGCCAAATTATTTCTGTTGCTCAATTAATTCCACAAAAATTAGGGATGCTAATTTATCACAATAAGCTAACAAAATTGGATTCACATTATTTGAGCTAACAGAGCATCAGAAACAAACAATTTGGTGATTTAAACCCTCGTAGTAATTTAAATACCATTCTTTTATATATTAATCTAAATAATATGGGACCTGTGTGGTTGGACAAAAAATTTTATTAGCTTTCCAATAATTTGATTCAACAATTTTGGACACTTATAGATCTCGAGTTACTTAATTTCTAACATCCACACAGAATAAAATGTTTCTGTTAATTTCTTAATTCGAGTAAGGAAAAAAAAGAAACAGGCCGCGAGGGGTTCCAGCCCAATGGCTCGGCCTATTTTTTTCCCGTGCGTAGAAATGATTAAAACGCTGACGGGTGGGCCTACCCGTCAGTGGCTTGGCCTAAACGAAACAGTAAGTCACCATTGGATTAAAATCAACGGTGCACGACGGGTCCATCGCGCGACGAGCAAGAATCGGCGGCGCCGCCGTGGCCGGAGGTGGCGGATGGCGTAGGGCTCACCTCGGTTACAGGGGGTGGTGTAGACGGCGGAAAGGGTGCGGCGGCTGGGGAAGGTCGTGGGAGAACGGTGGTTGCCGAGGATAGCCGACCGTCGACGCGAGCAGCGCGGTGTGCACGGGCGCGTGGTACTGTGCACGGGCTCCTCTCCTTCTTCTCAGCACGGGCGGCCGGGTGAGGGCGGCACGGCGCGGGCGTCGAGGGCACCGACGTCGAGGGAGCGTCGAGGGCAAGGTCGGGCAGCCTGACGGCGTAGTGTCGCTCCGTCGCGCGCCCGTGTCCTTCGTCAATTTTGGAGATGAATGAGGACGAAGAAGAGGCGCGGCAGTTATAGCGGCACTCATTGGTCCCGGTTCTTGCCAGCAACCGGGACCAATGAGTGGGTCATTTAATGCCAGATCCATGGCGCGTCCATGGATCACTTGGTCCTGGTTGCTGGAAAGAACCGGGACCAAAGAGTCCTTTTTCAAAATTATTTCGAACTTTTCAGTTCTGAAATGTGTTCCCGCCTTTTTTTTCTTATTTAGGTGTTTTGAATATATTTCAAATGGTTTTGAATCTGAAAAGACTTTCAACATGAAAAGTGTTTAAATTTGAATAAATAATCCGATACCATTTTCTGTTTTCTAAAATAATTATTCTAACTATTAACCATTTTGCAATTTTCAATTAAAATGCATTACTTTACTTTTTGCTATTTTGAATTGACAAAAACTTTCAACATGAAAAGTGTTTGAATCTGAATAACTAATCAAACCATTTTCAAATTTACATATCTAAAATATCGTTTTTTTGTTTTTCGATTGTCAAAAATGACATTTTTTGTGAAATAATTGGTGCAAAATGGCACCTATCCAATTATCACACAAAGTAGACCATATTTTATGGATAATCCATCCAATTAAACGATCGCGTCTTAGCTAGACCAGAAGTAGTTAATGACAACAATCTTGGGTACATAGACGAACCTTAGGTTAGTCATACTCCTGCCTAGGCCTATAATACTCGTCCTCGTAGTCGTCGTAGTCACCGCCGTCGTCGTCGCTGTCGTCGGGCGGCGCTTGCCTGGACTGAAGTGAGGGTAACGCAGGGGGGTTATCGCCGGTCCCTGATGTAGTTCATGACGCTCTGGAGAGTCCGGCCGCTCCACACAGCCGACGGCCGGCCTCGTTGAAGTTTGAAGGAGGCGGGCCGTCCTCCTGTACCTGGCGAGCGCCTCTCACGCCATTGACTGAAAGAAGGCGTCCCAAGTCGGGCGGTAGTCGGGATGCCAGCGGGGATCCATCCGCTGCGCGGATGAGCTCGAGGTAGTAGTGGTTCCTGATGGCCGCCGGCGCGCCAAACCTTGAGGGACAGGAGGGACCCGCACGCCTCTGTGCTCAGCCTCCAGCCGGCGGGGACGTCGTAGCCGGGCGGGCAGGGGTAGTTCGAGGCGCAAAGCGCCTCCGCCTCGAGTAGGTTAGAGTGGTACGGTGGAAGCCATGGGAGAGTGATGAGGTTGCAGATATGAGTTTAGATGTGCTATGCCAATGGAGGCCATGCATGACTACATATATATAGTGAGAATCCCACCAATAAGGAAGAAGCACACGGATTGTGTGTTTCTTCCGAGCGCTTGTGAGCCGTTGGATCAGAGGTGTGTTTCTTTGAGGGATTGTGAGCTGTTGGATCAGCAGTATCACGACACTTCGTGAGCCACATGACCCGGGTGTGTTACCAACGGGTAAAGAAGCACACGGATCGTGTGTTTTTTCAAGCGCTTCTGAGATTGGATCAGGGGTGTGTTTCTTTTGAGTGATTGTGAGCTGTTGGATCAGCAGTATCACGACCACTTCGTGAGCCACATGACCCGGTTGGTGTTACCAACGGGACTAAAGAAGCACAGTACCCTATATATAGCCCCCCTCCTCAGACAGGTTACTCACTCACACAAAACATTCCAGCATCACTCGGAGAGGCATCTTTGGGCAACCAGCGCAAGACGTCTCTGATGACCCGCCGTTCCAACGTTGCAGATATCAGAGATGGTCTTGCCGGACGGTGTAGATCATCAGAGACGTTTACCGCTGCTTGGATCGAAGTGGCGCTCAAAGACAAAACATTGGGTTCCCTAGCTACGTCCTTCGGTGCATTTGATGCGGGCACTCACGAGCCCCAGTCGGGCTGTATGCAGGGGAACCGTGTGTTTTTCCAACTTTTCGAGCGGTGTAGAGTTGGCGTTTTCTTCTGAAGGCTGTACCTAACGTAGCTGAGGTTTGAGAGGTTCCCACGGGAGGTGTGGGAAGCCGAAACCACCTACCACGCGTATTTCACCGGTCGTCATGCAATTAATTAACAGAAAACAAAAAAAAAATCCACTGTGATTAACCCATTTCTTCTAGGTGGAAACTCCCCATTTCGTGTATTTGGTTTTACACCACTAAAGGTTTTAATACTACACTTCACATAAAGGTTTATACATTACATTGATTACATAAATGCCAGGAACCCTTCTTCGCGTATGTCCCTGGCCTATGATCGCTTCGGCCGTTACCATGAGCGGTATCTTCATTTTTAACGGGATCTTGGGTCAGTTTTCACGGTGAGGGCGGAATTTCATCAAACTTATCTAATCTGTGACATGTCTGTCTTGTCCTCGATCCCACGATGTTTCTTTCCTGAAAGACCTAGTGACGCTTTGGCTCATCGTCTGATGTATTCGTTTGCTTTTTTTTTTCTTTTTTCGGTCTGGAGGGACATGTCCTTCACATAGAAACCTGAGCCACATCATTGGCTAGGACGAATGGTTCGTTCCTGTAACAACCAAGATTCTTGAGATCCACAGTTGTCTTTCCGTACTGCTGGTCTACCTTTATCCTCTTTCCCTTCAGTTTGACCAACTGCACCGAAACAAAGGGACCTTAAAAGTAGGTCCATAGTCTACGTTCCCATATCTCCTCTATGTAACCATAGTATGTGTCCTTTTGCCCATTTCATTGTTGCATCAAAGCGGACACCACTTTTGGTTGGTGCTCTTTTTATCTTGGGCGATCGTGTAAAATATATTCCCATTTGTCTGTACCCTTGGAGAATTCAATACAGTCGAAGATCGTGACGCGCCAATTAGTAGCAGATCTCCGACAGTGAGTGTCATTCATGAGCTGTAATCGCAACCAACTGCGAAAGTCTCCATGTGTTTTTCTTTATCCAGGAGTCAGCTTCCCAGGGTTCTTGGAGCGTACATTATTCTTGTGTTACTCGTTATAACGGAGCACGGTGGAACTTGTAGAACTGTGTAGTGTGCTTGAGTTAAAGAATGCACGTCCTAAATCTGGGCTTTCTTCCTAGCGTGCCTTTTCACTCAGTCTCCCTCATGCGCGATTAACAGGAACACCAATGGCTTAAGGTCAGGAATAAAGTCAACACATAACTCAATGACCTCCTATGTTCCATGCCCTTTGAGATGCTTCCTTCTGGCCTACACGGTTATAGACATATTTCTTCAAGACTCCCATGACCTCTCGAAGGGGAACATATTGTGTAGAAATACAGGACCGAGAATGGCAATCTTGTCGACTAGGTGAACCAGGAGAGCGTCATAATATTGAAAAAATGATGGGGGGAACACCACTCGAAGCTGACAAGACATTGGACCACAGCCTTCTGTACACTTGGAGAGTTACTGGATCGATGACCTCTGAGATATTGCATTGGAGGAATGCCACTGGCTTCACATGGGTACTCGAACATTTTCGGTAGAAGCCCCCTCAATGCAACCGGAAGCAACTGCGTCATAATCACGTGGCCAATCATGAGACTTCAGGTTCTGGAATTTTTTCTCTTGCATATTTTATTATTCCCTTTATATTGACGAGAGCCAGCCGGGACCTTGATACTGCACAGGCATTCAAAAAGATTCCTTATCTGCTTTGGTAAGAGCGTAGCTGCTTAAGAATTGACGCCCTTTATCCGTCTGTGTTGTATGGGTCTTTCATTACGTTGCTGGTCCTCCCGTGCTTCTGGTGTATCTTTTGTTTCCCCATACACGCCCTGAAGCCTAGCAGGTTCACGCAACGATTCTTCGTCACGTGCCATCACGTCGATTGAAGACCGGACCTCTAGGACTTTCCAATAGGGTAGCTCCCAAAATATAGATTTCTTCTTCCATATGGGTACGTGGTTGTCAGCGCTCGAGGTAAAATTCCTGTTGTTTGTGCTCATCCCACACACGTACACCTGGTTCGGACCACAACTGCAAAAGTTCATCAACTAATGCCTTAGGTACACATCAATGTCGTTGCCGGGTTGCTTCGGGCCTTGGATGAGCACTCTCATCATAATGAATTTCGCTTCATGCACAACCAAAGAGAAAGGTTGTAGATACATAGAGTCAGGGCCAAGTGCTATGACTGGAGCTCTGTCCCAAAAGGATTAAAGCCATCTGTACTTACACCAAATCTTAAGTTCATTGCGTCATCTGAAAATGTCGAGAACTCTTGTCGAATTTTCTCCACTAGGACCCATCGGCGGGGTGTCTCAACTTCCCGTCTTTCTTACGCTCTTCTTTGTGCCATCGCAACAACCTGACATGCTCTTTGTTTCTGAACAGACGTTTCAACCGTGGTATTATAGGAGCATACACATCACCTTAGCAGGAACTCTCTCCGGGGAGGCTCGTCATCGCCCTCAAACATCACCAGGGTCATCTTGTCTGATCTTGTACCGCAGTACATTGCATACCGGGCATTTATCCATATTCTCGTACTTCTCACCGCGGTACATGATGCAGTCATTAATGCATGCATGTATCTTCTGCACATCTAATCCTAGAGGGCAGATAGCCTTCTTTGCTTCGTATGTAGTCTCGGGCAATTCGTTATCCTTTGGAAGCTCGGCTTCATTATTTTCAGTAACTTCTCAAATCTCTTGTCAGAACAACCAGTCTTGCCTTCCATTTCAGCAGTTCCAGTGTGGTACCGAGCTTTGGGCTGCCATCTTCGCAATTTGGGTACAGCAACTTTTTGTGATCCTCTAGCATGGCCTCCAACTTTAGCTTCTCTTTTCTGTATCGCATTCTCGCTTTGCATCAGAATGACCCCACCAAGACCATCACGGGCTCATCTGATGCCCGATGTTCACCTCCTTCTTCTTCAACGTCTTTCATTACAGTATCACCGCATTTCTCAGGAACATAGGATAGTGTCATCATCCTCCTCTTCTTCATTGTTTTCCATCCTAACCCCTCTTTCTCCGTGCTTGGTCCAACAATTATAGTTGGGCATGAAACCTCTCCGAAGCACGTGGTCTTGAATGGTTCTCGGGTCAGAGTACTCCCTGACGTTCCGACACTTCTCACATGGACAAGTCATAAAATTATCCAATATTGTTTGCCTCAGCCACTTCGAGAAATTTATGCATGCCTGCAATAAACTCGGAACTGCGTCGTTCGCCGTACATCCATCGCATCCGTGCATCCATCTGTATCATATAATTAAGTTTATCAAACCATTACAATAACATCTTGAATAGTAAAATGACCACCGTACATCGACACGTGCAATATTTCTGTATCAATTACAGATGAAAAGGATAAAGTTGCTAACCTCGGCCGAGGATATCATCTTGTGTGAACTTAAGTGTGCCTCGGGTATTTCATCGAACACATCTTGTGCGTGGCAAAGGAAAAAAAACTAGCACCCACTTCCCACCAATCCAACCAGAAAAAAAAGAGAAGAGAGAAAGGGGATGGGTTATTTATAGGCGGGGAGGGGTATTGGTCCCGGTTCGTGCACGAACCGGGACCAAAACTCCGCGGCACGCCACGTGTCCGGCACTGGAGCATGGTCCCGGTTCGTGGCACGAACATGGACCAATGACCTGGCAGCTTGAACCGGGACCAATGACCTGGCAGCTTGAACCGGGACCAGTGCCAGGCATTGGTCCCGGTTTTTTCACTGAACTGGGATTAATGGCGATTCGGCTCTGGACGAAAGGTAGTTTTTCTACTAGTGAATAATCATGGCGGCAGTAAAGGTATCAGAGATATTTATCCAGTCTGAAGAACGGTGCCTCCATCAGGGAATTATTACTACTCCATCAACGGGAAGACAGGACATGTACTACGGGTTAAGCGCTCCAGCAGCTTGCAATACAAGACGTGCGAGCACAACGCGTCAAACTAGAAGGTAGAATTCAACGCCATCCCGATGAGAGAAAAGCCTAAGCACGACACTGACTTTCAATTATGATTTGGAAAAAATGTTGGTTTTGGAGAACAGAGCCACGGACGATCCATAGGCTACGGACACCAAAGTAAACATCCCGAAAAAACAGTAAAACTAACATACGTGTGGCAATATGCATCCACGTATGCAAAAGAGATTGACGTGACAATCGATTAAAGAAGGTAAAGCCAAATGGAGTAACATGCTACGTCAACATGAAATAGTTCCAATGAAAATGATTTTACAAAGTAAGAAATCAAATCTCTATGTTATCACTGTGGGGTTAAAAATACTCCATCTAGGGGAAGACCGGACGTCTAAACCGGTTAAGTGCTCCATCAGCTTGCAAATGCAGACTACGAGCACAACGCGTCAAACTTGATATTCATTCAACGCCATCCGGATGGAGAAAATCGCTAATACATGACGGTGACTTTCAGTTATGATTGGAGAAAATGACAGTTTTGGAACAAAAACACAGACAAACACGCGCCCATAGGAGTAAATGGCACTGGCGGTCACACAACTCGTCCGCTATGTGCACTTAAGTCACACAAGGAAAACGGGATTTTTTGGTCACACAACTGGACTTTTGGTGCACGCAGGTCACAAACCCCACATGTCAGTCCGTTTTCCGTTGCAGGAGTGCTGACGTGGGCATGTAATTTTGCAGAAAACCCCCTGTATTTTTGGACATTTCGCAAAAAAAACCTGTAAATTTGGGTTTTTTTGCGAAATGTCCAAAAATACAGGGGTTTTCTGCAAAATTACAGGTTTTTTTTTTGCAAAATGTCCAAAAATAAGGGGTTTTCTGCAAAATTACGTGTCCACGTCAGCACTCCTGCAACGGAAAACGGACTGACATGTGGGGTTTGTGACCTGCGTGCACCAAAAACCAGTTGTGTGACCAAAAAATCCCGTTTTCCAGTTGTGTGACTTAAGTGCACATAGCGGACGAGTTGTGTGACCGCCAGTGCCATTTACTCCACCCATAGGCTACCGAGACCAAAGTATTCATCCCGCCACAGACGCAAAATTGAGTTAGACTACGCGTAATGAGAGTGTGAGTAGTGGCGGAGGCGCGGAGCTAGTCAGAAGTGCCAGGGACAAAAGACATATCATCAGACATATCATCAGTGTGCCAGGAGTATACTTTCACATATAAGCCCTCTCCAAAAAATCTTGATAAGTGTGTGTGTGCGTGGAGGGGTGGGGGGAAAGATCACACGGAACTAAATTTTGATGCATGTG
Source organism: Poa pratensis (assembly GCA_947311845.1). Lineage (NCBI taxonomy): Eukaryota > Viridiplantae > Streptophyta > Magnoliopsida > Poales > Poaceae > Poa > Poa pratensis. Next base: position 61,471,592 of record CAMZMU010000038.1, read on the forward strand.
CCATCTATCTAGCTTTTACGATGAAACCCGCCTTTCCGGTCAGGTGACCCATCTTGTCCTACTTTGTCACATCCTAGCTAACGTCGTCGTCTCTGAGCTAATTGGCAAAATTGGCAGGCTGCATGGAGTAATCATGACGACAGTTATAAGGTATCAAATATATGGCCTAGCGCTTGACCTCGTCCTCGGCCATCTGCTTGCGCGAGGCCTCCTTCGTGGCCTCGAGCTTGGCGTCCTCGACATCAACCTCCATCTTCACTTCCTGCGGCGGCGGCGCAGACCCAATCCGCAGCGCGCGCGGCACTGTGGTGCGTCCCGCCGCCGTGTTTGCGGTGGCGGTGAACAACACCCAGATGGCGGCATCGGAGCCCGCGTATAGAGGGCCTGCCGCCGCAGTCGTGCTCATCGCGGAACCACTCCGCCAGTTGCTGAACCTCGCCGCGTAGGCGGGATCGTTGAGTATCTAACAATTTTTTCCATTTACAAAAATATCAAAGCAGATTTTTTTTTTTAAAAGATCTGAACCATTCTAAAAAATGAACATTTTCCAAAATATGAACAATTTTTAAATCTGAAACATTTTGAAAGATGAACAATATTTAAGATCTGAACCATTTTTAAATATGAATATTTTCAAAATCTAAACCACTTTGAAGTGCATAATTTCTTAAAATCTGAACCATTTAAGAATGTCGTGAACCAAAATAATAGGAAACAAAAAATGCCAGTGAACCAAAAATATTAGTTAACGAAAAATGTCGGTGAACGAAAAATGTTGGTGAAAAAAAAATAGTGAACCAAGAAATGCCAGTAAACAAAAAAATAGTAAACCAAAAATGCTGGTGAACCAAAAATATTAGTGAACGAAAAATGTCGGTGAACGGAAAATGCCAGTGAACAAAAAATATCAGTGAACGAAAAATGTAGGCGAACGAAAAATGCTGGTGAACAAAAAAATATTAAACAAAAAATTATAGTGAACCAAAAAAATGTCGATGAACAAAAAAATAGTAAACCAGAAATTATAGTGAACCAAAAAAATGCCGTGAACAAAAATAGTAAACCAAAAATGTCTGTGAACAAAAAAATGTAATCTAGAAATAATATTGAACCACAAAATGTCGGTGAACAAAAAAAAATTAGTGAACTAAAAATGCCGGTGAACAAAAATAATAGTGAACCAAAAAAGGATATCGACTGGTCCAAAAAAAATGTTCATGGGTTAATAAAGATACTCAACGTTTTCTCTAAAAAAATGATCCGGAGTCCAAAATATTGTTTACTAAAAAAATAGAAAATGAGGAAAATAAAAAAATAAATTAGAAATGAAAATGAGGAACATACGTGCTAGCCGCTCCCGGAGCCGGCTGCTACTCCTGCCGCCACCGCCCTGATACGTCTCAAACGTATCTATAATTTTTGATGTTCCATACTTGTTTTATACCAATTACTACATGTTTTGCATCTACTTTATATCACTTTTATACATTTTTGGGACTAACCTATTAACAAGTGCCGAAGTGCCAGTTCCTGTTTTCTGCTATTTTTGTATTCCAGAAAAGCTAGTCTGGAAATATTCTCGGAATTGGACGAAACTACACGGGGGTCCCTATTTTTCCAGAACACGCCTGACGGAGCGAAGAAGCAACAGAGGAGGGCCACCAGGGCCCCACAAGCCACTAGGCGCGGTTCCCCCTCTGCCGCGCCCTAGGGTGGTGTGGGCCCCTCGGGGGTCGTCAGCCGCCGCCCTTTCGCCTACTTATTCCCCCCTACGCGAAAACCCTAAGTGACTGAGCAAATATCCACGAAAAGTTCCAGAGACGCCGCCGCCGTCAACCTAACTCAGGAAGGTTCAGAACCTCTTCCCGACACCCTGTCGGAGAGGGGAATCGTCACCGGAGGCTTCTACATCGCCATGCCTGCCTCCGGAGTGATGCGTGAGTAGTTCATCCTTGGACTACGGGTCCATAGCAGTCTAGATGGTTGTCTCTCCACTTTGTGCCATCATGTTTAGATCTTGTGAGCTGCCCTACATGATCAAGATCATATTATTGTAATGCTACATGTTGTGTTTGCTGGGATCCGATGAATATTGAATACTATGTCTAGCTGATTATCAATTTATCTATATGTTATTTAAGATCTTGCATGCTTTCCGTTACTCGTAGATGCTTTGGCCAGTAGATGCTTGTAACTACAAGAGAGAGTATTTATGCTAGATAGTGGGTTCATGCCTCCATTTTAGCTGGGACAGTGACAGAAAGTTCTAAGGTTGTGGATGTGCTGTTGCCACTAGGGATAACCTAACGATGCTATGTCCACGGGCATATGTGTTTCTTTACATTACGCGCTTTACTTAATGCGATTATCTGTTGCTTGCAACTTAATACCAACGGGGGACTCGGATGACAACCCGGCGGTGGATTATTAGTCATAGATGCTGTTGGATAACGGTCTATGTATCTTGTCGTAATGCCCAATTAAATATCATAGTAGTCATCATGTCATGTATATGCATTGTCATGCGCTCACTATTTGTCAATTGCCCAGCTGTAATTTGTTCACCCAACATGTTAGTTATCTTTTATGGAGAGACACCACTAGTGAACTGTGGACCCCGGTCCATTCTTTTACACTGATTACACCACCACAAACTGCAAACTGTTCCTTTTTCATTCTCTGCAATTAAACATTATTTTCCACACCATACGTTTAATCCTATGTTTTCAGCAAGCCGGTGAGAGTGACAACCTCACTGTTTCGTTGGGGCAAAGTAGTTTGATTGTGTTGTGTGGAGGTTCCGCATTGGTGATCGAGTAACGGCGCCACCAACAACCTTCTGAGAGTTGCTGCTTCTACTGGTTCGATAACCTTGGTTTCTTTCTGAGGAAAAACTTGCTGCTGAACTGCATCATACCTTCCTCTTGGGGTCTCCCAACGAGCGTGTGATTCACGCCATCAAGCTCTTTTTCTGGCGCCGTTGCCGGGGGACAGTAGTCTTCTGCAAGGGGTGTTTCACGCTTCCAATCTCTTTACTTTGTTTTTGTCTTGCTTAGTTTATTTTATTTTATCTTGTTTGCTTTCAATTATCAAAAACACAAAAAAATTAGTTTACTTGCATCTAGTTTACTTTTATCCAGTTATGTTTTGCTTGTTTATTTGGAAACCCATAAAAAATATAAAACTGAAAATCCTATAAAACTTTTGCTATGGAAGAATTTACTAGAACCTCTATGTTGATGGAAGCTAGAGAATTAATATAAAGTATAGAGAATCAAGAGAGGGTAAAATCATGAGAGGCATGATAAAAAAGTTAAATCAAATTGCTGAAATTTTGCTGGAACGCCATGATATAAATTGTTGCTCTGAACAGATACTAAACATCTTAAATTCCAATGTGGCTTTAGTGAAGACGTTTTAATTATGAACTATCATTGGAATAACTATATTCATTTGGGAGTTGAAGAAGTAGAACAATTTGTTTACTTATGGGAGCTTCTGAAATAGACTCCTTCATGGCTAAAAATTATGAAACTTGTGTTGCTTGCAATAAACTTAAAGATACGGTCTCTTTTATTCTTGATTATTGCCTAGAAAATTTCAGCAATAATTGTTATATCATTGATTATAAAGAGAGACTCATTAATGCACAAGAATGTACTCACAATTTGCAGGAACCTGTGGAAGAAGAAACTATGCTGAAACTGAAATCTCATTGGATGAAAAAGAGGAGGAGAGTGATGAACAAAAGGAGGAAGAATGGATTAGCTACCCATGCCTACCTTCTAATGAGAGTAACTCTTTAACTCTTACATTATTTGATCACCCTCCATGCTTGCCAAAGGAGGATGAATGTTATGTCCTGTGGATTCTCTTGAAATATTCCCTATGAGTAAAACTTGTGAGAATAATTATGCTACTGTTATTTATGATAATCCATGCTATTTTGATGAATCTTATGATAATCCTTTATTTGTGCCTGATATCGAAATGCATGGTACTAAAGAGTTTTGCTTAGAAAATGTTTATGATAAAGCTCTAGATGATGGTCCTATATTGGTTGATAATATTAATTGTACTAATGAAAATGGGATTGGAGAGGTCTTGACTTTATCTAGATGGAGTCCCATACCTCTTGAGAATGATCAATCATCTTGTTATAAAATTGTTAAAAGTGGGTTTGAAAGTTTTAATCCCACTATTTTTGAGCTTGATAAAATTATGTGTTTGTAGATCATGAAAAGCATGCTTTATGTGATAGTTATATTGTTGAGTTTGTTCATGATGCTACTGAAAATTATTATGAGAGAGGAAAATATGGTTGTAGAAATTTTCATGGTACTAAAACACCTCTCTATATGCTGAAAGTTCTGAAGTTGCTCTTGTTTTATCTTCCTATGCTTGTCACTTTGTTCTTTATGAATTTATTTGTGTACAAGATTCCTATGCATAGGAAGTGGGTTAGACTTAAATGTGTTTCGAATTTGCTTCTTGATGCTCTTTTTGCTTCATTTTCTATTTTATGTGAGCATCATTAAAACTATCAAGCCTAGCTAAAAGGCGTTAAAGAAAAGCGCTTATGGGAGGCAACCCATTATTTTTTTTCTGCAATTTTTCTTTTATTGAGTCAAGGAGGATGTTTACTTCTGTAGCAACTCCTTTGTATCTTTATTTTCTCGCATTGTTGTGCCAAGAGTAGCCTCTAATGTTAAGACGATGCTTAATTTTGATTGCTGCGCAGAAACAGATTTTTGCTGTTCACTGTACGAAATTCCTAAAATCACCAGATTGTTAATTAAATCTGAAATTTTTGTGCGTAATCTTTATGAATGTCTGAATCTTTCATTAGTTCAGAGTTTTCGATCTGAGCGTCGTAAGTGCCTGAAAAAATTCGTCTTTGCGGACTGTTCTGTTTTAGACAGATTATGCCTTTTTATTTTGCATTCTCTCTTTTACTAGTGTTGAGTGAAATTCTTTTTTGGGTGGAAGAGCTTCACATAACATCAGTGGCTGTAGCTAATGTTTAAAGTAACAAATCATATTGCGTCTATAGAACATGTGAATTTTTGATTATGCACTAACCCTCTAATGAGATCTACTTTGAGTTTGGTGTGACGGAAGTTTTCAAGGGTCAAGAGAGAAGGATGATATAATAGGATCAAGAAGAGTGAAGAGCTTAAGCTTGGGGAGGCTCCCATGGATCTCCCCAGCATATTTCAAGAAGACTCAAGCGTCTAAGCTTGGGGATGCCCAAGGCATCCCCTTCTTCATCGTCAAAATTATCAGGTCATCTCTAGTGAAACTATATTTTAATTCTTTCACATCATATGTGCTTTTCTTGGAGCGTCTGTGTGCTTTTATTTTCAGTATTGCACTTTTATTTTCAATAAAGCTTGACTGGACCCTAGCATTCTTGATTGGGAGAGAGACACGCTCCGCTTTTTCATGAGAATACTCCTATTCTTCACTTATATTTGTTGAGTATTCATATCTAGCGCTGTTCAGCTTTTAGCTCTTGTTTTCATGTATCTCTTGTCAGAGCTATTAGCTTTCTTTTGTAGAAAGTACTCTCTTGCTTCACTTATATTTGTTTGGAGAGTTGATGAAATAAATTGATTGGTGTTTGGTTGGTTCAGAAAATGTTGCATGTGGTAATTGGTATAAGGAAAAACTTGCTTAATCTTGTAGATCACTAATGGATAACTTGATGCTTGTCAATTGTTTTGAGTTAACAAGTAGATCATGATTAAATTGTGCATCACATGAGTTAAGCCTATTAGTGAAGAACTACCGTAAAGCTTGTTGAAAATTTGGTTTGCATCGGTGGTATCTCTAAGGTCTAGATATTTTCTAATAACAGGGTTTGGTTAACAAGGAAGACGGTATGAAGTCTTATAACGTTTGCAATATGTTTGTCATATAAAACTTGGTGTACGGGTTGATATTCTTGTTTGCTTACATAACCTTGCTAGCCTAAACTCTGTACTGAGAGGGAATGCTTCTCGTGCATCCAAATCCTTGAGCCAAAATCCATGCCATTTGTGTCCACCATAACTACCTATATGTGGTATTTCCTTGCCACTCCAAGTAAATTTTTCATGTGCTACCTTTAAATTATTCAAAATGTTATTATTCCCTTTTTGTGTCAATGTTTACTAGCTCATGAGGAATTAGTGTGGTTATTCTTTATTCTATTTGTGAATGGACTTTTACACCTGGACTAGTGGCATATACATCCGCTTATCCAATAACTTGCAAAAAGAGCTGGCAACGGGGTGCCCAGTCCCAATTAATTACAACTTTAACCAATTAATTCTCTTCACACTTTTGCCCTGATTCATCAGTAAGCAATGACAAACAGTGAAATACCTGAATGTGTGTAAACCAAAGAGAAAGAGGGATGATCTGCCTTGCTGGTAGAAATAACGTCCTTCATGGGAGCCGCTCTTAAAAGTCCGTTGACAGGTAGAATACTGTTCTCACCCGCTACCATTCGTTGACAATTAACAAACACCTCTCAAAAATAGATACTCCTCCATGGTATGTGATTGATGGAAGGCACCCGAGGATTCGGTTAGCCATGGCTTGTGTTAGCAAGGTTGGGAGGAGTATCAAATATTTTATGCAATCTCTATATGCTTTCAAAAACCTAAAAGCTCTAGCACATGATTTAATCCCTGCTTCCCTCTGCGAAGGGCCTTTCTTTTACTTTTATGTTGAGTCAGTTTTCCTATTCTTTCTGTCTTCCACAAGCAAACACTAGTGTCAACTTTGTTACAACATGCGTTATATGCAATGTATTGGACTTGTTATACTACTTTGTGTTGACAATATCCATGAGATAAATATGTTGAAAGTTGAAGCAAATGCTGAAACTAATTCTTCCTTTGTGTTGATTAAATACCTTTTATTAGAAACTATTGCTTTATGAGTTAACACTTATGCAAAACTGTTTGATGCTTGTCTCGAAAGTACTATTCATGAAAACGTTTAGCTTGTGTGATTCATTGTTTACTCATTATCTATTTGGTAGCAAATTATAGACCATTGACTTGGATCACTTCATTCATTTACATGTGCCTTGCAATATTATATGATCAAGATTATGATGGTAGCATGTCACCTCAAAAATTATTTTGTTTTTATCGTTTACCTACTCGAGGACGAGTAGGAACTAAGCTTGGGGATGCTGATACGTCTCAAACGTATCTATAATTTTTGATGTTCCATGCTTGTTTTATACCAATTGCTACATGTTTTGCATCTACTTTATATCACTTTTATACATTTTTTGGGACTAACCTATTAACAAGATGCCGAAGTGCCAGTTCCTGTTTTCTGCTGTTTTTGTATTCCAGAAAAGCTAGTCTGGAAATATTCTCGGAATTGGACGAAACTACACGGGGGTCCCTATTTTTCCAGAACACCCTGACGGAGCGAAGGAGCACAGAGGAGGGCCACCAGGGCCCCACACGCCACTAGGGCGCGGCCCCCCTCTGCCGCGCCCTAGGGTGGTGTGGGCCCCTCGGGGGTCGCAGCCGCCGCCCTTTCGCCTACTTATTCCCCCCGACGCGAAAACCCTAAGTACCTGAGCAAATATCCACGAAAAGTTCCAGAGACGCCGCCGTCAACCCTAGCTCGGGAGGGTTCAGAACCTCTTCCCGGCACCCTGCCGGAGAGGGGAATCGTCACCGGAGGCTTCTACATCGCCATGCCTGCCTCCGGAGTGATGCGTGAGTAGTTCATCCTTGGACTACGGGTCCATAGCAGTAGCTAGATGGTTGTCTCTCCACTTTGTGCCATCATGTTTAGATCTTGTGAGCTGCCCTACATGATCAAGATCATATTATTGTAATGCTACATGTTGTGTTTGCTGGGATCCGATGAATATTGAATATTATGTCAAGTTGATTATCAATCTATCTTATATGTTATTTAAGATCTTGCATGCTTTCCGTTACTCGTAGATGCTTTGGCCAAGTAGATGCTTGTAACTCCAAGAGAGAGTATTTATGCTAGATAGTGGGTTCATGCCTCCGTTTAACCTGGGACAGTGACAGAAAGTTCTAAGGTTGTGGATGTGCTGTTGCCACTAGGGATAACCTAACGATGCTATGTCCACGGGCATATGTGTTTGTTTACATTACGCACTTTACTTAATGCAATTATCCGTTGCTTGCAACTTAATACCAACGGGGGACTCGGATGACAACCCGGCGGTGGATTATTAGTCATAGATGCTGTTGGATAACGGTCTATGTATTATGTCGTAATGCCCAATTAAATATCATAGTAGTCAACATGTCATGTATATGCATTGTCATGCGCTCACTATTTGTCAATTGCCCAGCTGTAATTTGTTCACCCAACATGTTAGTTATCTTTTATGGAGAGACACCACTAGTGAACTGTGGACCCCGGTCCATTCTTTTACACTGATTAAACAACCACAAACTGCAAACTGTTCCTTTTTCATTCTCTGCAATTTAATACTCATTTTCCACACCATACGTTTAATCCTTTGTTTTCAGCAAGCCGGTGAGATTGACAACCTCACTGTTTCGTTGGGGCAAAGTAGTTTGATTGTGTTGTGTGCAGTTCCGTTGGTGATCGAGTACGGCGCCACCAACAACCTTCTGAAGAGTTGCTGCTCCTACTGGTTCGATAACCTTGGTTTCTTTCTGAGGGAAAACTTCTGCTGAACTGCATCATACCTTCCTCTTGGGGTCTCCCAACGAGCGTGAGATTCACGCCATCACGCCCCCATGATCCATTGCTAGCTCAGTCACTAATCACTTGACTCGTTGGTTCTTGAAGCAGGGAGCACTGGTGGCGAGGCACAAGTGTTATATATAGCCGTGGGAGATCGAGCCGGGCGAAGGATGTTTGAATGTGAGGTGCGCCGAGGCCAGTACGCTACGTGCACTACGAGCCGGGGTTACAAAGTAGGTCACATGACGAATTGTTTATCAATCCATTTCAGGTGTACAAATATAAAGCGGTCGAATTGTTTATCAATCCATGTCAAAGCTTTTCGTTAACGAGTCACTGACATGAAAGGTTTTCGTTATGGACTGACTGACGCTGTCACGAATTATTGTCATGCAAGCAATTTTTCTGCTCGCTGTTGATCCTAGGTATATTCTGGCCGGGCTGGGCCTAAAAAAACCCGAGCCCGGCTGGACTGTCGGGCCGTAGAAATCGGGCTCGAGCCTGACCCCAGCCCGAAAAACCCGATCAGGCCAACCGGCTCGGCCTGACCACGGTCAAAATCCTGTTTCTCGCAAGCCCAGGCACAACCCAACCACGGTCAAAATAAAGGCCCGAGCATGCCCGATGCGCAAGCCCGGCCCGCTCAGGATATTTGGGTCGGGTCGAGTCGAGCTGCACATGGACAGGTATAATCCTAGGGTCCAAGCACCTAGCAATCACATTGGCTAATCGTCGCTTAAATAATGCCCTTTACTCACATTGTGAATAATTTGTGATACTTTTAGTTCCTCTTTGTCTTTGCGGTTTTGTGGCAAAGTAATGATAAACTTAACGCTGATCTAGTGTCTCACGTCGTCACACTTAGTTTCTTCATTCGCATTTTTTCTTTTAGATGGGACTTAATTAATATGGTTAATTATTGTAAGTGTGCTCTATCAAAATAACTTCCAAATGAGAAATTTTCACGCAAAAATGTTGAATTATCACCTTTTGAAAACGGAACGGAAATTTTCGGTCTGTTTCCACAGAAAAGAAATGGACAGCAATATACGGAATCAGACAAAAACAAGGGATACGGATTATTCTAAATGTCTGTTTTCCTATCATATCCGTCCCATATCCGTTTTGTATTCCTCTCTGTTGATTTCCACTTCCCTACTCATTTTTTAGGTTTTCGATTTCGTTTCCTATTTCAGCAAGACATACGGAAACAAAATGGTATATTTCCATCTATTGAGAGATAATTTTCTATGCGTGGGGATAGCTACCCACCCATGCGTTGAGAGATAATTTTCAATGCGTGGGGGTAGGTACCCACCCATGCGTTAAACGACGATTCAAGCCATATATACGCGTATTAGTTTGTTTTCTTAGTAGAATACGGATTTTGGTGTACACAACTGGTTTCGTTTCTCTGATCATTAACAAGAAAACAAAGAGCCTAGTAGGGGAAATACCTTCCTAAGGAATGCCAACACTCATCCTCCAAACTCCATAGGCCCCGCAATAGAAAGAGTTTACTTCGGTGCCGAGAGCCGAAACCGCACGCCTTTCGAGCCTTCCAGAGGTAGGAAAAACCAGCTCTTTGTTACTCGGAAGCCGTTACGCATCTGTACCAGCCGTCGAAGTGAATGAATTCCAGCACCACCTCTCATTCCTGGCCAATGAACCAGCAACAAGTCGCGTGAGCCGTTATTAAAACATTATAAAGTTGAAAAGTCTTTTCAACACATCAACCACAACACTACTTTCGTTCAATCCATAACATGCTTAGAAGCTGGTGAAGGTTTCGGAGAAGCAGCGAGCTGTTCGGATAGAACATACACAGGGTGTACACGGTATATGAATGAAACATATTCATTAACTCATGTATGCCCTCAGTTTTCTTTAATGAGGTGATATTATATTAATTGAATATCCTTTTTGTTTTACTATATTTTTATTGAAGTTGGATTTACGCCTAATTCACATCCAGTAAACCCTGTTATTGTGAGAATTCTTAGTTGAAGGCATAACTAGATTTTCTTTCTAAGATAGCTCATTGTTTTTAGCCCTTGCTTAAAAGGGGTTGGATCAACAGAAGAAGTTGAACAAAGGAGAGGAATTATCCACACGAATGAACGACTCGTCAGGTTTGAACTTACTTAGCTAGGTTGGGCCAGGGACCCGCCTATCCTCTACAAAGAAGGAATCGCTTTTGGTGACCCAGCAAGAAGAAGGCCTGGTTTCATTATCTAATTACGCCTAGAGCTTATAAAGTTAAGCCTACAACTCCTGAGCATGCAAATCGGTAGCTTTGGAATCGCTGCCCTTGAAGCCAGGAGTGCATATTGGTACTGAAACGAGAAGAAGGCTCAAGTGCCAGTCAGCAAGAGGAAACAAGTATGGTGTTCATCCTCATCGATAGGCTCGTCCTTTGTGCCAGGCTTGCATTATTCGAATAGGTCCTAAAATTGTTTTTTACGTCAGAATCTGAAGAAACTAATTCCAAGACCAAGATACAAATGAATCAATTTTGTTAGGAGATATTCCCCAAGAGAAGAAAAGGTGACTTCCGGAACAGGGATAATAAATAAAATAGAAACCGGATAAAATCGTATATCGAAACGACTTTTCGCTCCCCTTGTTTCACCCTAACCTAATGTCTCAAAGTTAATTTCTACTAGAAATATTCAATCTCAGGTTCATGATGAGCTTCAACCAGAGGTGTTCACACCCAATACAGAGTTAGACATCTTTGCTGACTTGAATCAGTATTTAGAACTAGTGGAGAGGCTATTCTGATTGAACGCTAGATAAATAACATGACTAAGGTAGCCTAAAAGCGGTGATTCTCGCCTCCCTGTGCTCAAAGCGGGGTGGGCGAGAGCGCTGCGTTTCGAGTCTTTATCGATCGTGTAGATCCATATGTTCTAAGGGGGAGACAAGGTGCAGTGCAGTCTGGTCAATCAGCGCGTCTGTTTTGGGTTTTGGTCATCATTTTAGCTTGTTTTCCTACTTGACTTTTTCGTTGACTTTCCGGTCAAACCTTAATGAAAAATCACAGCGGATGGAAAATAAACGAAAATAATTCAAAACACTTTTTAATAATCTTATCAACTCTACTGGTGACATCCTCCAGGTTTTTTAGTAATCTCCTCTTACCGTTGCACATACATTTCGGTCAAACTTGGGGTATGTTGCTACCCCATGCACACTGGGTATTTTCCCTCCATATCTGTTTATGTTCTTTTTTTCAACCCTACTCGTAAGATTTATCTTAAGATAGTACTCTATTGTATCTTCTAATTATGCCTGCTTAGTCCCATTTCCCACTTATTCTTGGTATGTTAAGTAAGAGGGAGTAGCGTAACTTAAGTAAAGATTATCTATTTACTTTTATCCGTAGGAGTGCATGGTATTTAGCTAGTTATTTTCATGCAAGCCATTCGTATCCTCACAATAGTTCTGGATCGTCCTATGGATCTAACAGTACGGATTAATGGCTTGCAATAGGTATGTGCGAACATAATGCAGTTATTCCAATATCAATTATACACCGGGACAACAGTAGACATTATGTTGATGCGAAAACTCTTCTCTACAAGACCGCTCAGGGTGACTAATGGCGCAGACTCCCAGCCATTCGTCCTTGCCTTTCCATACTCATATTTCCCGCCGTCCTCAGCCAAGGATGTCGGGAAGCCCGTGTGACCGCCAAGGATGGCGGCGGCCAGTCTCTCGCTGCTCGTCCTCTGTCGGGGGACTTCAGATGTCGAGGAAACGGCCATGGAGGTTAAGACGGTGTGAAAATTTGTTGTGGAAAATACCTATTGTTGCGAGGTGGCTATGGGCTTCAGTTGCGGCGCATGGTTTGCTTCTTTGGGGGTGCGAGCTAGATCAGAAGCTTGGCACCCTCATCCCTCCCCCCCCCCCCCCATCGCTTTCCGCCCGACGAATTCTGCATGTGGTAGCCACTGCACGCAGATCTAGCGAAAGCATGGGTGTTGGTGGTTGGGATCGTGTCTCGGAGAAATCCATGGTTAACTTTGCGGGTCACAACGGTGGCGATGCTAGCGAGTTTCGTCTTCCTTCTTTTTTTTGTACAAGGGGTGGGGCCTAGAAGACCCCGTTGCTGCATTGAATTGAAACACGCGGCGGGTACAACTTTGCACTTAGGCTTTTTACATCTATTGCCCAAGAAAACCTAGAATTCGAAGATAAGGCCAGTGCTTTTACATAAAAGTCCCTAGAACTAGAAAATAAAAAGCAATCAAGTCCTAGGGCACCGCCGCCACCAATCGCCGGCGACCAGCAGGTGCTTAGAGCACCGCGATCAGAGAGGCGAACGCCCGGAAGCTCTCCTCCAGCGATGAACCTCTGCCACCGGCTGGCTCGAAGTGACCGGGACGAACCACTTGGCCATCTCGAGCTGCCGAGCTCCGGCGCAGGATTCGGCAGGCCTCCGTCATGGAGGTTGAAGAAAGGCCACCATCTTGGCCAAGGATAGCGGCGGCAAGAAAGGCCACCGCGTGTGGTGCTCTGAGCTGCAGCAAGAACCGGAACCACCACCTCACAGAAGGAGTATACCAGCAGTACCTCTTCCGCCCCTCGCCACCACGGCCGGCCAGAGGAAAAGGCATCACCTGCATCCCGTCCACTGCAAAGTGGCCACCGTTGACCTCCAGAACCGGAAGCCAACCATCGACGCCGCTTATCCCCTTCCCCTCAACTCCACGGCAGGCCAGAAGTGGAAGAAGCAGCAGTACAGGTCCCACGATGACCTTCTCGCTCTCCCCCTCGCTGCCAAGGCCGGCCAAGAGAGCAAGGAGTTCACCGGAGAACCAAGGCTGGAGTTGGTCACGCTTTATGAGAGAGCCCGTGATGAAGAAACTCTGTTCCTCCTTCCTCCTTGGAAGCAGGTCAAAGAAGTTCAGCAACCTCCGGCCGACACTGCGCCATGGCGTCAGACCGGAAAAGCTCGAAGCGGCTTTATTTGTGGAGATGCTGGCCTCTGGTTCCTCTGCATACCACTGCTCCGCTGGAGCAGAGCACCAAAGAACGACCAAACCCAGATGCACCAGATCCGGCCGAACGGGTCCAGCGTCCAACTCCAAAACTCCACTACGGGAAGAAAGCAACACCTAGTATTTACACTACAGATTCCAGCTCCTCCCCTCCACCAACTCAGGCCAGCAAAGCCGGCTAGAGTGGCTTTGGTTTGGGCCGGAGCAAGGAAGGAAGCTCTCAGCTACTGTAGCAGAGGAGAGAGAAAGAAAGGATAGGAATGAGCCGCCCCCTTCGTCTTCCTTCTTGGAGATGTCGTCAAGGTATCCTCATGTTTTAATGGAGATTTCAGACTATTATTAGATAGGCGCATTAGGCCGGATTGGACGCCAAGTCAGAGGTGAAGCTTAAATAAGCCTAGGAGGGGCCCTTTCTTTACCCGACTGAAGTTCCTGGCCTGGCTAGGGGTGCCAACTCCACCAAGGATTCGAACGAGAGGCTCGTCTAGCGTCGAGACGGGAGACAAGTCATTCCGACGAAGGAATAAAGACTAACGTTACTAGTAATCAAGATGGATGTTACTAGCTGATGCCACTATGAATTGATTTCCCATTATTTATGAGATAGTTGCGATATTGTAATCACATAGACAAGATTCTGAGACACAATATACATGAGCATGAGTAGGTATTTACCTTCTCAGCAAGTGGCCCAAATTGGGTAAACTCTGATGTCTATCATGCATTCCTGTTTATAGATGGCAAATGGCTTCACGAAAAGCCCTTATAACTTGGCAATTTGAGAAGTTCAAATACAACTGAAATCGTGAAGAGGGTTCTAATCGAGGAAGGGTATTTGCAAGAGAGTTTGTTAGGATGCTACCTACATAACATATAATCCATCTCTTCTTTCTCTCCAACTATGTAACCGCTCTCAATACAATCCTCATTGTCGTTTGGTTGTATAATATTGGCCGGGTAGTTGACGTGCGGCACGCCTGGTTCGTACGAAACCTGCGTGCCGTGGCGCGCGTACGTGTCCTTGTGCAGTAGCAGCACGTGTTGTCTCCTCATCACCAGCGTCTCAGTTCAGTGGAGAGTGGAGGCGATGTACGTTTCGGTGGAGTGGAGAAGGGCCAGGTCGATCGGGCTGCTCTCCGTGAGGCCGGCAGCACGTGTTGTCTCCTCATCACCACTCACCTCGCCCATCACCTATCTATCAACCGCCTGTTCCCTCCACTGCTTCATTCTGCATTGCGCCCAGAAGGAGGCCGTGCTCCTCCTTGTTCACGGCACACTGGTTTTCTTCAGAATTCAGATACGCCTCCTCGTCGAGATTCAAATTCGCTCTCGATTCAGGTAAGCAGAACGGATTACAGAGCCATGGACCAGTAAAACACCTCGCACTCTTGCTGCATCGAGCGCATTGAAGGTGAGACACAACACAATGCCGCTGCAGGCATGCCAGTGGCAGGTTGGACTAAAACATGCTACGCACATGCCTACACACCCTCTGCTGTTTCACAAGTGGAAACGGGAACAGTTGCCTCAAGACCTGCGATGCAGTATGCACTATGCTAGGGTGGGCCAATCCTGCGGGCCCCGTTTCCTGATGTGTATCCGGTAGTGTTCGAAGGCTCCAACTAGGTTGCCGCAAATGTAGGTTACAGCAGGCGAACAGTGAGGTTTAGAGTAACTGCCTAGGCAATTCCATCCATATGAGTGACATTCAATGTAATGTATCAGATCAGACATACTACTGATCTCCTCCTCTGGAAGGAAGGGAATTGTATCAGAGAGGCATACTACTAGCTTCCTGTTCCTCATCCATCGACTTTACTTTCCACAGCAAACTTCTGTCCCTTCTGCTGCAATTCTGTACTACCCCCAAAATTGCACTCCCTGACGAAGCTAATTAGCTGCATTTCGTTCCACAGTCAGCTGCATTTGTTCACAAACTTACATTTTGTACCAGTTCTTCAAAATGCTTCAGGCTGCATTTACAAAATGAAATTCTTCAGAAAACATTCTCAAAAGAAATGCGCTTCAGACTACATTTACAAAATGAAATGCTTCACACACCATTTTCAAAAGAAATGCTCCAGGCTACATTCTCAAACAAAATGCTTCAGACTTGGTAGACTAGTTCTCACTAGCATCGTAGGACATTTTTTGTTGTTAGAGAGCACCGATCGATCGATCGATCGAGCGAGGAGCAGCAAACGATGTTCTGTTCTGACAACAGCGGCCATGCTAGCTTGCTCAGATAACACACATTCCACGCCGATCGCCATGAATGCTTCCTTCGGACCTCACCTACACCGGCTCTCGATCGAAAGGAATCAAACCTGCATACTATATTGCCCGAAAGCAGTGGAGTAGCTGTAGGAGTAAAGGAAGGATCTTCTCTGCTTGGGACGTTTGAAATTGATGATGGCCTCATAATTTCTCCTGCCAGGGCAGAGGGTATGTTTCCAAGGCCTTCTTCTTCTCCTCCTCCCACACTGCCTCGTCCACCTCCTCCCTTTACTATCTCTGCACTTCTGCTGCAGCCACTCAGGCTACACGAGGAGCGCGGCTCAAAAACGAGATATGTGCCCACAAAGATAATTTTCTACAAACATACGGTACAGAAACATGTCGATCCAAACAATGTACACACCTATATGGCTATCTTGTCACATGGCACTGCAGGACTGAACCCCTATTCTTGCCCTAGTGTAGACGGCTAGTGTTGGAACATGCATGTAATGGCCAATGATCGATAGATGCTACATGAGCTTATCTGGATAGCTAGTAGAGGGGCGCTTGTGCTAAAATTACTATGAGCAGTTACATGTCGTTATCCTTCATTTACTGGCATGCCTCTTTAATTTTCTCATCCATGAGAATGTCAGTTTACTGATAGAATGCCCATATATATATGTATGTATGGGCCTTGTGTCTCCATGACTCCATGGTCCATAGCTGGATAGCTCCACATACTCCTATCATTTGTGGTCTCAAGGCTGAGCACCACCTCACCATTTCCTTAGTGGCTAGTCTACTACTACATGCCGTAGTGGCTACCTAAAGAGGCTTGTGAGCAAGCTGATACGGAAACAACACATCATGGCGTTTCTTGGTACGTAGCAAAATTTAAGAACTTTGTGTGGTACTTCTACTTCATCCTTGTTAAGCAGGCTTCATTGTGCATTCATATTTGACTACCGTATTCCTTTTTGTCCCACAAAACAGGATTGCACTTGCCTTTCAACAGTCTCAACAATTAATCTAGTCACTGAGCACTCCACTTCCAACAGGTTCCTCAAACAGTATAACGTATACATGTGCGGCCAAGGTTCAGCTCGTCCTGGCCTAATTGGATGCACGCACGCTAGCTGCCTCTGTAGAATTTCTGAACGCCCGTTGAACTTTGAATTCAGAAGGACGTACTGTATGATGTGTTGGATATTTTTTAGTGATCTAGGCTGCTCTCTCTTAGGTCAAAAGTCAAAAATTACGGCTGCTACAGTAGGTCGGCACTACAGTAATTTGATACAGTAAAGATGCTACAGTATCACTGATGATGTGTCTTGATCGGAGACATCCATTTTGATCCAACGGTGCTGGTTCCCCTAGTGCATAGTGTTAAACAAAATAAAGAGGAGATAAACCTGGAAGTGAGTAGAAACACGCAGAAGCTCTCTCTCGGTTGCTAACTCTCTCACTCTCCAACTCTCACACACTCACTCAAGTTTAAGCTACCGATCAAGCAAACACTAAAGCACTAGGAAGAATCAAGCACAAATTGCTCCGAGGTGTTGTGAGCAATATTTGAAGGCATGGCTGCTTCCTCTTCTGATCAAGGTAATTTTTCTAT
Source organism: Poa pratensis (assembly GCA_947311845.1). Taxonomy (NCBI): domain Eukaryota; kingdom Viridiplantae; phylum Streptophyta; class Magnoliopsida; order Poales; family Poaceae; genus Poa; species Poa pratensis. Next base: position 61,489,151 of record CAMZMU010000038.1, read on the forward strand.
CATATCTAATTCTGTGGCTCAAACTTGAGCTAGATGATTCAATAAAGTTTACAACAATGGTATCAGAGCGTGCTAGCTCTCAAGTTTGAGCCCAAGCTCATGTTCTTGCTTGATCTGATCAAGTTTAAGTGTTAAAGTTATAAGGACAGCAAGTTTTAGTTGCTGAGATCAAGCATATTAAGTTGTTCTTTTAAGTTGTTCTTCCTAGTGATGATCTTATTATGCTATAGCCCTATTCTTGTTGAATTTTAGCCCTAAATCTTGAAGTTTTCAATACTGATGAATTAAATTAAGTTCTAGGGTTTGCAATTGATGAATTTAAGTGGGATTGATAATTTTCAGTATGCTTTTAAGTGTAATTCCCAATTTTATGAAACCCTAGAATTAAAATTACTCTAATTTCCCTCTGTGATCAAGCTAGGGTCATCAAATCAAGCAAGTTCTAGTGGGGAATTACTTCTTTTTGATGCAATTTTAATGAAATCCCCAAAGTTACCGAAACCCTAGATCGATAAAATCCCCAATTTAAGAACCCTAACCCTAAGATCAAGATTATGGCGGTGGAACTTATCTTATGGGTGTCGACGCCGTCGCTGGCCACGGCGGCGTTGGGACCATCAATCTATGGGCAGATTTGCTCGGGCTCCTGCCCGAGCGATCTTGCCGTCCACCGTGCCAGGCCGTGGCGGTGCCTCCTCGCGCGCTTGTCGCCGTTGAAGCTCGCCGCGGTGCTGGATGCACAGGTCGCCGACGCCGTGGCTGGGACGCCTGCCTCTGCGCCGTCGCCTTGCAAAAGGGGCGCCGCTCAGATCCACTCGACGGAGATGCGCGCTGGCCAAAGCTGCACGCACCTCCGGCGAAGGGTCCTGGACGACGCTGAAGCTGATGCCGCCTTCCTCCCTACCGCGTGGTGCTCGCTGCTGTCGCGCTCGGTCTCGTCGCCGTCGCGTTCGCCAGCGTCGCTCGGGAGCAGAGGAGGAGAAGGAGAAGGGGATAGAGGATTAGGTTTCCTCGCGGGGCGGCGACAACGTGCTGGTTTTGTCTCCAGTCGCGTACATCCTCGACCGCCGGATGTCGATCTGACGGCTCGCGTCGCCTCTGCTAATGAAATGGGCCAAAGCCCAGACGGGGATCAGGGGAGTTGAGGCTGGGCTGGGTTTTCGGCCCAGTTCAGCAGAACTATTATGCAGAATAAAAAAAATAAAAATAAAAAAAAATTGGGGCTAAAATAAATGAATTTTCAGGGCTATTTTTCCTGTATATTTTAATTATGCTTATATGTTTATTATTAGTCATGTTTTAGTTGCCATGCTTAGTTATTTGCATGTCTTTAATCATGTTTATTATCAAGTTTGTTTATGATTTATGAATTATGGTGATTTTTATCACTATGATCATTATGGAATAATGTTTCCGCTGCGAAATAAAGTTTAATGCATCCTCAAATAAAGTGTGGTTTTATGCTTTGTCATTCTGACCAAAGTTGTTTGACGGGCATTTTAACCGCAAAATTCTTTTATTGATCCGTTTCACTTCTGGCCAAAGCTGATGTGAACCGGGTTAGTAGAGGAAATTAATGTATGAGGATTATTAATGTGTGGCTTTTGTTTATCAATTTGGCCAAAGCTAATTGATGAATATTTGTCCACAAAATTTTGTTGTTCATTTTCATCTCTGGCCAAAGCTGTTTTGAATTTGTTCAACAGAATTTAATAATAATTATGATGATGCTTACTAAAGCATTTTGAATTTTCTTTTGCAGCAACTAATGTCTCTAATATTGCTGGAATGCTAAATGGCATAGAACAGCTAAATGGAAGCAATTATGTTGTATGGAAGGAGAAGCTGGAGATTACGATGGCCTTACTTAATATTGATTATGCTCTCCTTAATGATCCTCCTGAGGCACCTAAAGAAGATAATGAAAATTATGAAGCCCTCAAGAAGGAATATGATGTTATTAAGGCCAAGTGGGATGACTCAAATCGCAAGTGCCTTATGATGATAAAGGGCTCTATTACACAGAGTATGAGGGGAGCCCTCCCTGACTGCGAGACTGCTAAAGGGTATCTTGCCAAAATTGAGCATCAATTTAAAGGGTCTTCAAAAGTTTATGCAACTAGCCTTATTCGAAGACTAATTGATGAAAAATATAATCCCACTGGAAGCCTTCGAGAGCACATTATGAAAAAGTGCAACATGGCCGCCAAACTCAAGTCTATGGAGATGGAGATTTCTAGTGGTTTCCTCGTCCATTTTATTATGTCATCTTTGCCTCCTCAATTTGATGCATTTATGATCAATTATAATGCGATGGATGTCAAATGGGAGATTGATGAGATGATGGCGCGCTGTGTGCAAGAAGAAGAAAGGCTAAGGCTGATAGAATTGAGCATATTAATCAGTTTGCTCAGTCACAGAAGAAAAGGTATAAGAAATTTGTGAATGAGTATATGAAGCCTAAGCCTAATAAGTTCAAGGAAAAAGGCCAATCTTCAAAAGGTTTACAAAAGAAGCCAGAAAGAGCTCCCAATGCGGAAGAAAATAAATTTAATGCTTGCCACTTTTGTGGAAAAGGGGGCATAAGCAAAAGGATTGTTTTGGCTTCAAGAGATGGCTCAAGGAAAAAGGTACCGACGTTATTACTTTTGTTGAAGAATCCCTTTATGTTAATTATGCCACCAATACTTGGTGGATTGATTCAGGTGCAACAATTCATATTGCAAATTCGTTGCAGGGATTCAATATGAGGAAGACCCTAAGAAGAGGGGAAAGAACAATTAGAGTTGCAAATGGTGTTGAAGCTTATGCCGAGGCGCTTGGTGATTTTACTCTTATGCTTCATGGTGGCGTTAGGCTTCAACTAAATAATGTTCTCTATGTACCCTCGATGAAACGGAATTTAGTTTCCGTCTCATGTTTAGATGATGATGGTTATGCTTGTCACTTTGGGAATAAACGATGTATAATTATGTATGACAATAATAATGTTGGTCTTGCTTGTCGGCAAGACAAACTTTATGTAATATCCCTGTGTGATGATATAAATAATGTGGGTTCTACCTCAAATTTAAATGTCGGTACCAAACGCAAACGTAATGATAATGAGACTTCTTCGAAATTATGGCACTATCGTTTAGGCCATATTTCGAGGGGGAGAATTGAGCGTCTCATTAAAGATCAAATTCTTCCTTCTCTTGATTTTACGGATGCGAATGTTGAACACTGCATTGATTGCATCAAAGGAAAATATGTTAAGAAAATTAAGAAAGGTGCAAATCGAAGCGCGGGAGTTTTGGAATTAATTCACGGATATATGTGGTCCGTTTAATGTGAGATCGGTGGATGGTTTTAATTCATTCATAACGTTCACCGATGATTTCTCCCGTTATGGATATATTTATCAAATTAAAGAAAGATCAGAGGCATTAGATAAATTTAAGATTTTAAAGCTGAGGTTGAAAATCAATGTAATAAAAGAATTAAAGTTGTAAGATCTGATCGTGGTGGAGAATACTACGGCAGACATACTACTTATGGCCAAATTCCTGGACCGTTTGCAAAATTCTTACAGGAAAATGGCATTATAGCCCAGTACTCAGCACCGGGCGAACCTCAGCAAAATGGGGTGGCTGAAAGGCGAAATCGCACACTTATGGATATGGTGCGGAGTATGTTAAGCCACTCCACTCTACCGGTAAATTTATGGATGGAAGCCCTTAAAACAGCAGCACATATTCTTAACAGGGTTCCTAGTAAATCGGTGCCCAAAACACCGTATGAATTATGGACTGGGAAAAAGCCAACCCTGAATTATTTTCATGTATGGGGCTGTCCTGCTGAAGCAAGGATTTTTAATCCGGTTATGGGAAAATTAGACCCCAAGACAGTCAGTTGCCATTTTATTGGTTATCCTGACAAATCTAAAGCATATCGATTTTATTGTCCAAATCAGGCAACTAAATTTGTTGAAACAGACACGCAGTGTTTCTGGAAAATGATGTGATGAGGGGGAGCGTAACACCTCGGGAAATAATTTTGGAGGAAAAACGGGTATATGTCCCGGCTCCAATAATTTTAGAACCTATTTTCCCGGTGTCTGCTGATATTGCACCTCCTGTGAATAATACACCTGCTGAGACTCCTGTGACTATTTCAGATGTCACACCTGATGATACTTCTATTGAAGATACTCAGCAGCCTCAAATTGTTGATGATGTGCCAAATAATGAACCACTCAGAAGGTCACAGCGGGCTAGAAAGTCTGCTATTCCTGATGATTATTTCACTTATATGAGTGAGGATGTGAATGAGTCAATATTGAATAATGATCCTACCTCATTTAAAGAAGCCATGCAAAGTGAATATTCGTCTGAATGGCTTAATGCTATGAAAGATGAAATGAAGTCCATGAGTATTAATGATGTATGGGACTTAGTAGAAATTCCCAAAGGAGCTAAAATAGTTGGAAGTAAATGGGTCTATAAGACCAAACGTGACTCCAAGGGAGATATCGAAAGGTTCAAAGCCAGACTTGTGGCAAAAGGTTTTACTCAAAGAGAGGGATTGATTATAATGAAACATTTTCACCCGTCTCTACTAAAGATTCATTCAGAATAATTATGGCACTTGTGGCTCATTATGATTTAGAGCTACATCAGATGGATGTTAAAACGGCATTTCTAAATGGTGATTTGCATGAAGATGTATACATGGCACAACCGGAAGGTTTTGTTGTGGAAGGAAATGAACATTTGGGATGTCATTTGAAGAAATCCATCTATGGCTTGAAGCAAGCATCAAGAGAGTGGTATTTAAATTTGATCAAGTCATAAAGGAATTTGATTTTAAGGAAAATAAAATGGACAATTGTGTTTATGTTAAGTTCAGGGGAGTAATTTTATCTTCCTGATTTTATACGTTGATGATATACTCTTGGCCAGCAGTGATATAAATATGCTAATGGAGACCAAGAAATTTCTGTCATCTAAATTCGATATGAAAGATCTCGGTGAAGCAGCTTATGTTTTAGGAATTGAAATTCACCGGGATAGATCCAGAGGATCTTGGGGCTATCTCAGAGAGCATATATTGAGAAGGTACTGATAAAGTACAATATGCATAAGTGCTCAGCCTCGCCTGCTCCTATTGTAAAGGGCGATAAATTTGGACTTTTCAGTGTCCAAGAAATAATTATGAAGCTGCGCAGATGAAGTCAGTTCCCTATGCATCAATTGTTGGGAGCATTATGTATGCACAAGTATGCACTCGCCCTGATTTAGCATTTGTGACCGGGATGCTTGGCAGATATCAGTCTAATCCAGGTCAGGATCACTGGAAGGCTGCTAAAAAGGTCTTGCGTTATTTGCAAGGTACTAAAGGCCTCATGCTTACTTATGAAAAATCTGATAACCTTGAAGTGGTGGGTTATTCGGATGCTGATTTTGCGGGGTGTGTTGACACTAAGAAATCCACATCAGGTTATATTTTCACCCTCGCAAATGGAGCTATATCATGGAAAAGCTCAAAGCAAACTGTCACTGCATCGTCGACAATGCAGGCAGAATTTGTAGCATGTTATGAGGCTACCGGGCAGGCGGTATGGCTGAAGAATTTTATCCCGGGACTGAGAGTGATTGATAGCATTTCCAGGCCTCTCACTCTCTACTGCGATAATCAACCCGCAGTAATCTATGCGAGTAACAACAAGTCAAGTGGTGCTGCCAAACACATTGACATTAAATTCCATGTTGTGAAAGATAGAATCCAGGATCAGACAATAAATGTCAAGTACATTAGTACTAAGTTCATGTTAGCGGATCCGCTCACAAAAGGCTTACCACCCAGCGTATTCAGAGAGCATGTTGCCGGCATGGGTTTGGTTGAAAGCTTTTAATCCTGGAGAAGTTGGAACTATTATGGCACCATCTCCCCAAAGAGGGCTCATTTTGAGATCGAGTGGGAACCATAGTCAATTGGTTTAGCAGTACTTAATTGACTGTTGTAATCTATTGTCTTGGTGTACCATTTTGTCAAAAGATGAGTCTGTAATGTTTGTAATGTTTATGTAAAGAATTATGTAAATTAAGTTAATGTATGATGTAAATAAAGTTTATGGAGCTCATAATTAATGAGGCTCATTTTGATATGAATTAATGTACTATAGTCACTGGATTAAATGGTACCTAACAGACCGTTATAATCTTTTCGTCTTAGTGCATTATTTTGTTGAAAAGTGAGCTTATAATGTTCAGCCTTACGATCAAGGGGGAGAATGTTGGATATTTTTAGTGATCTAGGCTGCTCTCTCTTAGGTCAAAAGTCAAAAATTACGGCTGCTACAGTAGGTCGGCACTACAGTAATTTGATACAGTAAAGATGCTACAGTATCACTGATGATGTGTCTTGATCGGAGACATCCATTTTGATCCAACGGTGCTGGTTCCCCTAGTGCATAGTGTTAAACAAAATAAAGAGGAGATAAACCTGGAAGTGAGTAGAAACACGCAGAAGCTCTCTCTCGGTTGCTAACTCTCTCACTCTCCAACTCTCACACACTCACTCAAGTTTAAGCTACCGATCAAGCAAACACTAAAGCACTAGGAAGAATCAAGCACAAATTGCTCCGAGGTGTTGTGAGCAATATTTGAAGGCATGGCTGCTTCCTCTTCTGATCAAGGTAATTTTTCTATCATATCTAATTCTGTGGCTCAAACTTGAGCTAGATGATTCAATAAAGTTTACAACATGATGTGCCCTTAATGGTTATGTGTGCTCGCGTTTCTCATCGACATCAAATCACCTGCAACCATGTTGGACCCTTTTGCCTCTCTAGTCCCTTCAACCCGCTTTATCCTCAACAGCCTACAACTGTATACCAGTAGCTGGCCATGCATTCACAATTTCACATGCATCGCCTGTTCAGGGACTATACACGTATATTTGTTCGTAGATACTTCGTCAGTATTCTAAACTGTCAACGAATATAAAAAACAAAGGCGATGATGCTATCTCACTAGTATCATGCGTGGAGCTTGCACATTTCCACGTAGTAGAAGCTCGTCGCAACATGAAACAGCTTGCACATTCCACGTAGAATCTTGCTTTCTTGTGGCAGTGCATGAAAGTTGCATATTCCACGCTCGTGGCTAGCTAGATGTCTTGGCTCGATGGAAATAGTGAAGCTTGTGAGGTGAGTTGAGAGCCGCCACTAGCCACCACACCCTCCTCCCCGCCCTTCGCCGCTGCCGGAGAGAGCCGCCGGGCAAACCTGCGTGGCTCTCAAGGATGGCGGCGGCGGGGATCTCTCCGGTGCAACTCGTTCGGCTGGCGGGTGGCACACCTGCGCCGAGATCTAGAAGCTTCAGCGGTCGTTCTGGGCGCCGGTGGCGGCGCTGGCCCGACGGACCCTGACAGTGGAGGCGGCGCTCTTGTGCTTCAGCGGAAGGGACGGGGACAGGTGTGTCTAGGCAGGGAGCCACTGCCCAGGGTGGGCATGGTGAGGAGGTTCGGTGGGAGAGACGGTGGCCCAGGCAGGGGCCCGGCCACTCGTCGCCGGCGCCAGGAGCTGTCTCCGGCTGTGCAAGGTATTCCCTCTCCGCCCTCTCTCCCTTGCCTGGCACCCAAGCGCCCAGTCCCAGTGCGTTCCCATCTGAGTTGACCGGTGCCGGGATCTCGATCTGGACGGGCAACTCTCGATGGATCTTGTGGTGGTGCCGCAGTTGGTGGTTCTCGGGACAGCAGGCCTCCTTACCATGAAAGGCCCTGATTTGCTTTGCTTCCTCGGCGTGGGGGAGTTTCGGTCGGTCGGATCGACGGCAGCCTACCGGGGTTGCTTCTGGAGGGCGGTTGCTGCTTCTTCTTCGACAGTGTGCTGTGGCAGAGAGACATGAGACGAAGGGAAGCGTGCACGCGCAGTCTTGGGTGACTCGCTGCCATTGGGACAGGAGCAGGGGCTCCCATGTTCCCCCCTTCCTCTCCGTGTGCTCTCAGCGGAGGCGCCTGCAGGGACGAGCATCTACCTTCATCCCGCTCTCTCGGTTCCGTTGGTCCTGCAAGGAAAAGGTTCCAACTTCTGTCTCCTTCGTGCATCTCCGGCTGCGTGGTTGTATCATAGTGGGTTGTTCTTGGAGTGGTTGATGTGTGGATAAAGCCGATGGCTCGGGCGAAAGCCCTGCCCGGTTTCGGTGCCGACGACGATGACGCCCTTGGGCGCCATTCCCCTCCTTGGAGGCTTCTTCGATGAGCCTCGGCTTTATCCCCATCATGGTCGGGTGTCTCTAGGTGAAAACCTAGACCCTCGATGGATCGAGCAACGGCGTCACTTCTGTGTCGCTTCCTTCTTGGAGGCGTTGCCTCTTGAGACCCCGATTCGCGCCGTCTTCTGGGTTGCCCACTGCATGGTCACCGTGAAGCCGAAGGCTACACCTGCGATGTCAGTTTGTTGGGATTCCGGCGTGTTGGGCCGGCGACTTCCTCCGAGCTTCAGTTGAGCGAGACGAAGACCTCAAGCATTCTTAGCTTGTTGTAGTCGTGCTTGTCTTGTTTTTGGTTGTCGTTTTTCTCTGTCTTGTGCTGTTATTGTAAGCTGGTAACCCCAGCGTGGATCGGTGTTGTAATGTGGACCTGAGGGCTTTATTAATTTAAAGCTGGGCTATTTGAGCCTTTTTTCTATTGTGAGGTGAGTTGACGTGAGATCGATCTAGTGAGACATCATGCTTTTGTACTAGTACAAACATGCATGCATGTGAGTCGACTACGCTGCATGCAGCGGTCAGAGATCACCATTCACCAGTGGATCGAGTTTGTAAAGGCAAAAGACGTAGTGGTACAACAGTTCACGTCAACACATCACGTCGGCTTGTAGTTTTGTATGGTCACATAAGGACCATTATAATAAGAGTGAATGAACGATCACCAACTCGAATCTTTGTAAGTAGGGAATATTATATACGAATTAGAAAGTGGATGGTAGTAATTAAGCATTGATCCAAATTATTCAAAAGGCCACTACGATTTAGATAATCTAAAAGCAACTTTTATTGTGAATAATCTAAAAACAACTTAGAAACGAACAATTCCTTAATTTCTCTATGGTTAGGAGCTAATGGAACAATGAAGATGCGGGAAATTAGTATAATCATATTACAGTTTTAATATATTGTTTATTATATGTGTCGCAGACATGTCCTTGCTCTTTTAGGTCTAATAGTTAATGCCTTCGGTAAGCAGTTGAGGATACAATGCCATGAGCACCATGTTCGAGATGAATTTCCAAGACATGTTGGTGGTGGTAGGAAATACTTAGTTCCGGCAGAGAATACCGTGAAACATATTGAATTTACCTGACTCTCAAAGATGTCATCAATCCCTAGCATACTAGTAGCGGAGCCCTAGGCCACGAGATCTCCTGCCCCATGCCATGAGACCATGACGCTCCATCCAAGAACCATTTTTCATGAATTATTTTGATAGAACGATTCGTACAAGTCTAACTTGTATATTTCCAACGTTGCATACACATAATCACAGGCTAAAGAATTTGACAACCCCGCATGATCGGGTCTCTACTTGGCAAGCGCCAGGGTCATGTACGCGTTATGATACTTCAAATAAAAAAAAAGTAACAGGGGACTAAAAATTGTACGCTTCAAGCGTTGGGCCAAGTATAGAGGCAACTGGGCTAGACAAAGCATCTTATCGGGTGTTTGAACTTGGCCCAGTTAGCTCGATGACCACAGACGCCCTGCTGCGTCCGGTTGTTTAGTCCCACCTCGCTCCCGGGGAGAGGAGAGACGGTTCAGAAGTGTATATAAGGAGGTGGAGGGCAACGGTCTGAAGCATACCTTTCTCGGCCTTTTGACTAAGATCAAGTGTAGTATCTGTTCTTATCAGTTTAATATCTGATATGTGGGCTATGTGCCCACAATGATATTAAATTTATTTTTTCTGGGGGAGGGCTCACCACAGTGGCTTGCCACTGGAGCCTTCACGTGTCGCCTGGGCGTTGCACTACTGCCCAGGCCTGGCGCACCCCCAACCAAGTCAACACGAAGTTGTTTCAGTCAGGTACAGTTCAGGATGAATCATTGGTAAAAACATCTGCGCTTATTATCAGTCGATATAGTGACAAATTCAACCGACAAGCAGCCCCAGGAATGCTAATTTCTGTCCATTTTATGGCCTAAGGGGGCATACACACAGGGAAAAATATCATCAGTGCCACTTTTTTCTTGTTGCAGGACTACAAATATGAACCTATTCTTTTTTATTTTTTTTTGAAAAGAACCACTGCCATTATATTTATCAAGGAATTACAGCACAGTGATTACATATCTCATCCTCCAACAGGATAACTCTAGCTGGGCACAAATAGCTGAAGAAACAAGGTGACAAAGCTGAAAAATACAACCGGAGCCTACCAGGGGGTCCGGGGAGAAATCGGACGCTAAACCTGCAGTCATATTCTTCCGGGGCCTCTCGCAGTCTGTCCAACCGTAGAGCCAGCGGCTCAACCAGCAATCGCATTGGAAGACAGCCATGAGGTAGAGGATTGAGCTCTAGATCTTGAATGTCCATCACCGAGCTCAAATCAGGGGGTTCTCGTCCGCCAAATCTGAGAAACCGCAGCAGAGACGATCTCATCCGTCTCCGGCATGTCCCGAGCAGCGAGAAAGCTTTGCCATCGATTAGAACAGCAGAATTTTGATATTGTACACAACAACTAGAGCAACTATCAAGAAGCTTGTAGGAGCGAGGGGAGAGGGGAGAGGGAGGGTCCAACAGGACGAAATGATGTTAAATATGAACCTATTCATGCATCTTACAGTGAACAAGGTGGTACCTGCATAGCTGGACTTCTTTTCGAGAACCCGGCGGTCCCTCGATTTCACTCATCAGTTTATTCTCCATCATCTGTATCAAAATTCATTTGTTTTTTGTACTTAGCAAGTGGTGCTGTGTGTTGCCGCATAAAGCTTTGCTAATACGAGGGAAATAATTAACATATAATTGAATGTACCTGCACCTCCTCTGCAGAAAAATCGTTATCCACCACCTGCAAGAGTCGACATAAATACTAGTAAGCTATCATCAGAACCTTACACATAGATCCAAGTGCATATGCAGGCATGTGAAGAAAACCATACCTCCATGTCATCCATAAGCAAATAGTTCACCATCTAAATCACAAGTAATATAGCTTCAATTAGGAACAAGTGATGAGCATTTTCCAATTTTCCAGTTGACCGAAAACTGAATTTATACCTCCATTTTAGTCATATTCATAGCTGCATCCTTGTCCATCACCATCTCGGTCTCAGATGTCCTGCAAATCAGAACATGCATCAGAACTTAAGCACCAGCAACAACATCAATCAGTCTGTTCTAAGAAAGATCCAACAATCTGATTACTTAAGAAAATCATATAGATCATTTCCTGCGTTGTTTGGTGATGCAGCACCTAGAACACCCCGAGGAGGTTCAGCTCCTGTATCGCACTTCTCCCTGTATCTCTGGAACGCAAGAATAAACAAAGTGTATTGAGATCCTGGACAGCAGAACGAGCAATGCTCAAAGTATATGGGAAGTAAGATGTACTTGGAGGTGGCTTTTTATGTTCCAGATTGTGAGGCTTGTGACTCCCATAGCTTCCATCGTCTGCTTCACTGCAGTTGGCTTTGCCTCTAGAGAGTTGCAAGTGTTGAATAACACAGCATCAGTTTCACTGACAAATTTCAGATCAAAGGAACAGATAATGAATTGTTGGAAATTATATGCTCAAAGTCAAGAAACCAAACCATAGGGACCTCCTTGGTGCCCTACAGCTTTGACGAAGATCCTATGGAGATCATCGTTCCAGCGAAGTAAACTCCTTGTCGGCTGCATTGCCCTGAGAATGTGACAACCAGTATGATCGACATGTTAGAAACATCACTGTTTTGTGTTGGCCGGTCTTTAGACTTCATTCTGCAAATTGGACAGTTTGTCTCGTGCAACTCTCTTTTTTTAGAATGAAGGCATAACAAACTGGCAAAAGGACAATACAGCAGCTTGTGTAACTAAAGATCCAGACTCCTTCAAAAAAACAATTTCGTAAACGTGGGTGACATGTAGATACAGAAAACATTTCCAAATACACAAATCAATTGAGAGATCAAGCAGAACATCAATTCTCCGGCATCCTATATTATTAAAAGAGTGCTCTAAAACAGCATAAAAGAAACTAAAAGTCATTAAAAATGCTAGTACCAGTGTATGCGCTGAAGCAAGCGAATTGGGAGTATCTTTTTCATGATACTACTTCGAAAGAGAATAAAGAAGAAACTGTATATTTTCAATGTCCCATATATAGGATCACATTTGTCGAACGTAAGCTAGAAGAACTTGGGTCTTGGGGACCCGACATGGCCGAATTGCTACTCTTTTTCATAGATGGCCGAATGGCTACTTGACCGAGTGACTTGGTCTGTAGCCACACAACTATCTGTATCGTCTGGCCATGTTCTGTGGTTATTGCTTTATATATAAAGTGAGACCAAAATCTAGTTCGAGGAGGGATTTGTGCACGTGGAAGTGGTTCGGTGCAACTTGATAAGATCTATGGCCTTCACTAAATAATATACGCAAGAACACCTTCTGTTGTTCTGGCATATTAAGAACTCCCAATGCCTCACATACCCATGATGATCTTCTTGCACATAAAGAATTGAATCTGGAGCATTTGCTTTCCCCATGGAGAAAGTTGAGTTACAAGTTGATGATGCGGCTGTGATTCACTCTGAATTAGACAACTTGAAGTAGGTGAGCAAATGCAGAGTTCGTGGTTCTTTTATAGGCACACCTTCTGTGTGCATTAAGTGCAACCATTCTTCGTCGGGTCTAACCATACTCAAGAACACATGGGTTTATGGGTCATTTCTCGAACAAGGAAGTGATTGATCTTACCCTAAACACATCTAGTTCAATGAAAAATAGTTACGTATGAACATAAACATGCAACTTGTTCCTTCCATATATTACATACAAAGTGTGTGTGCTCAAGTGCTGTTAGTACTGATTGGTACTAGCGACATGTATTCTTTCCTTAAAACAAAAGAGTGCACAACTTTTTGACAGGAAAAAGAGTGCAAAACTCATCAAGCGTAGTCTGGGAGGCTGGACGAAGCGTCTCTCGGCCTGGCCTGTCTGTCACGCATTGTTCGCACCCCATCGGGCCTGCTGAAACCAAGGTCCAGTAAGATCGATCACCGCGTCGAACCTACCGTGTAGCGCGAGGACCAGCTGGTCGTTCGTTTAGTCCCACCTCGCCTAGCGAAGGAGGAGGCGGGAGAGGCTGTGCTATAAAATGGAGGGGTGGCCAGCGTTGCAAATTATACCTTTCTCGGCCTTTGGCTAAGATCAAGTGTAGTATCTGTTCTTATCAGTTTAATATCTGATATGTGGGCCATGTGCCCACAACGGTATTAAATTTATTTTTTCTGGGGGAGGGTCCACCATAGTGGCTTGCCACTGGGGCCCTCGCGTGTCGCCTGGGCGTTGCACTACTGCCCAGGGCTGGCGCACCCCAACCAAGTCAATATAAAATGTGTTTCATGATATTCAGTGTGAAGAAAAATCCAACAAATCAACTCGTACAGTTTATGAACAGGCATGATCAAAGGATAAAAAAGCTTTTCCATGTGAGTACAGTGGAGCTACAAACGAAGATACAAATTGTGAAGAGTGGAACTGCAGAAACACAACTTATTTCGATATAGCACATTTTTTCTTGGGTTTTAGAACATCGTTTTATTCTATATAGATATCTAATTCGATACCCCAACATCAACATATCTTTCTCCCAAAGAAGTAAAACAGCTCCATCTGATGTCTGCTAACTTGCTAAGACAGAGCACAGCTAAATATGCCAGCACAACTCACCTGCTTGATTTCAGAGAACTTCGCAAGCAAGTCATCTGGAATTGACCAGTCATAAACATCAAGGTTCTGCTTTACACTGTGACCCATCTGAAGGTTACAGCGCAGCGCTACTTGTGCAGGAGTTTTGCCAAGCTTCTTTGCGATTGAGATGACGACAGGTTCTTTAAGGACACTAGAAAAATTACCCGCGCGTTGCAGCGGGAATCTCTTTAAAATATTATTATGTAAGTGAAATTGTTATAGGACGCATGATATATTGAATTGTCAAGATTCAGTTGATCACCACTAAATTTAATTCGTGTGAAATTTGTTGAATATTTAAGGACTAAATATTAGTGACGTGGACAATTATATGGCTGAAAAAGGATGACATGGATATGCATGAAAGATGTACTATTAATAATTATTGTTAGTGGAGATGACATGGACAAATGATTGGCTAAAATAGTGGATGATGTGGATAACTTGCATGTTGAGATAGAAAAATAATTAATGCACTTAGTGGGGTTTTGCTTTATAAGAGGTATAAATTACCATTCATCCATGCTGAACCTAGTGGCGAGTATGCCTGCAAAATGCAGAAGCAGAATCGTAAGTACAAGCAGCAGGTATTCTGAAAATTAAAGACACAAGCCCCACTAGCCAGCCCCTTGACTGACCATAAAATACAGTCAGACGGCAGACTTACAGTGAGGTGAACACCAGCCGATTGGCAGAGCCTATGGAGTTTAGATTGCTGCCAACCAGGATGACACTCCACCTGGTCAGCAGCTGGAGGTATGCGAGCAACAGCAAGCAAGTCACACAGTTTCTTCGATGCAAGGTTGCTCACATCAATTGCACGAGCCTTACCAGCATCATATAGCTTCTCCATTGCTCCCCGTGTAGCTGGTATGTTAAGTGTTACATAGTTTTCAGGGTTGTTAATACTGGATCCCTTCTTGACGCTAAATGGCCCATGGATCTACAAAAATGTGCATGTGATAATTGTTTCATATGTGACATTGAAAGTAAACATGCCAACTCTTTCAAAGAACAACTATAGCTCAGAAGTTAGACAGAGGTATTACAAAATGAACCACTAAAGAAACCTTAAGAGTTATTCGTAAGTGGAAGTCTACAGTACAACATCAGTTAATACCAAAATGGATACGCAGAATCATCGTGCAATTGATTAGCATGTGTAATACATGCAGCTGATTACTCAAAAAACTCTCACTAATTTATAATTCACAAAAATGTCAGTTATCTATTGATTAATAGAGGATAATTATATTTACACAAGTGGAGAGAGATATACAAAATAGCAACTTGCTGTGAATTGATGCCAATTGTAATGAAGAAGGTCACTGAAGATTGAAACCATAACTGAGCAAGTAGCATACTGAACTATATTTCCTGAACAAGAAGATACATAGAACTTACAAGGTAAAGATCCAAGTACTCAAGCTGCAGGTCATTCAGAGACTCGTCAAGTCCCACAGGCACATCCTCTGGGGCATGATGAGCACACCTGAAAAAAATATGGACATTACAAGCAATCATTTAGACATGATATTATAAAGACACAAAACAGAGAGATTCCCATAAATCTGGCATTACCATAGCATTCCCATAAATCTGGCATTACCATAGCTTAGAGGTGATAAATAAATAATAATATAGCTTCGATTAGGAACACGTGATGAGTATTTTCCGACTTCCAAGTTGACCAAAAACTGAATTTATACCTCCATTTCGTTCATATTAATATACGCATAATTGTCCACCACCATCTCAGTCTCAGATGAAGCATGATCCAACAATCTGATTACATCCAAGAAAATTATAGTTTGACCACTGTGAATAGACAGATAGTTAGTATGGCCACTGAAATTCAAACTTGCGCATTGTTCCAAAGATACAATTAGTTATATCCCAGTCGACTAAGATATAGCAAAACCGTTTAGAAATATGATGAACTCTTCAAACTCGGCCAACATCATGAAACACGGATACAATTTTGCTTAATTATCTTTTTTACATGAGAGTGCAGGACAACAACTAACGGCTAAAGAGATCCCCCTGATCACCAGTCAACTACCATATATACACTTCTGCAAATGGACATACGTTCACTTCTGTCACATGACAGAACAGTTTCGTTTCAAACAACAAGGGGCGACTAGTACGCGATCTGTTCTTCGGACCAATCCATGCAATCCAGCCACATGAATCACCGTGAGATCTTCCACCTCTTAGTTTTATTCGCACTATATCCCTTTATCTTGGAGACCTCCTCACTGGGTTGCTTGCTTCCCATCCATTTGGTGTCCTTATACTCCTTGAATTTATCCTGCTGCATCCACCAACTTGAATAATCCTCACCTTCTTTGCATTCAATAAAATCCACAAGATCATCCCACTGTGAAGAGTTCTGCTTGTATCCCGGAATGGACTCGAAAAAGGCTCTTCCGTCTTCAGACTTGCAACTCTCAGAGGTGCCCAAACTGCTGTCACCTCGAATACGAAGTTTACGCATGCTATTGAACCGTGAAGCTATTGATGTAGATGACTTACTCCGGACAGAACCCTTCAAACTTCCCTCTTGGTGAATGGAAGAAGTTGCAGAATCTTTTGAAGCAATAAGAAATTGAAATGCACTCAGACTTCTCTCTTGATCAATCACAAGATTCGTGGCCAGCATCATCATGATAATGCAACCTTTCCACATAAAGCCAAACCTCATTCTCAAACAGAAGACTAATAGGTTAGCAAAATGAACAAGCATCAGCACCGAGGGCCTTTCCCCGTCAACAGGCTTCTCGGACATGCCAAACAAGTCATGTCTATTTAGTCCATTAGCTTCATATTCCCCAAGCAAGCGGATGGTTTCAGATATGCAAAGCACAATAGAATTTTCAAGATGCATGTCATCTTCAACCCTCATTTTCCTAAGACAGTGAAGAATCTCTAGAAAAGAGGAACCCATTAGCCTAAGTACAGCAGAAAGATAGATCACCTCCTCTGAAACTTTAGCATCCAATCCATGTGTCTCCTTCTGCTTAGCACAACCAAGGCTATTTGACACTATTCTCTTCACAACAATAACAGCTTCTTGCCTCAGTTGTTCCGGAAACATATGCTGGTTCTCTTCAATGAAGCTCGCACAAATATCAAAGGCATCCATCTCTTTGACGTGCAGGCCATCATCAGAGCGCGCCTTGCAGCACGAAAGCAGGCTATTGATCTGACAGTTTAGTTTCTGACTGGTCGAGTCTGGGACACAAGAGTTAGAAAGTCTCATGTTGGCGTAGCAACTGAACTTCACGACATCAGTTCTGTCAAAAACACCCAATGATGGCAAGCATATCAAATAAGCGCTCATGGTATGCTGAAACACATGCAAATGCATGTCCAGGTCCCCATTGGCAACACATCTGGATGCAAGCAATACAAAATGAGCTTGTGCAATGACAGGCATAGAGAGCAAATAGCTCTTTCGGACCAGGGAAATAGCCACAGTCAAGCCAAGTTCTGGGATGCGCTGCATCGCCTTCTCCGACCAATCGAGTGCACCCAAAAACTGCTCAGATTCCACCTCATCTTGCACCGATGAAATGAAATGGTGGGACATGAGCTCCATGCCGACAAGGAGCTCGTAGTGGCATGGTTTGGCCTTGGTATATCCTTTCTGTACGGCATCATCATCGAGCACGGTGTAATTCCTCAGTTGGTTTGCATCCACAAGATTCCCAAATAACACCTGCAATAGCCGAATGCCGAATCAAATTTCTGAAACGAATTTCTCCCTTCTTCATGGAATAATAATTACAACCAACAAATTATTGGCCCATCTTAAAAGTCTCTGCGACTCTTCCCTGGCCATTACAGTCTGATGGGGGGGTCTATGAAGGAACTAAGGATGCTGTGGGCAGGGTACCTCGAGGGCGGGGAGAAAGGAGGGGTCGGGGTCGCGGGAGAGGACGCTGTGGATGAAGGTGCGGAGACGCCTGGCGTATCTGGTGGCTAGGTCAGGGTCGGCGTAGTCCAGGCGGCGCAGCAACTGGAAGCAGCAACTGAGGAGTAACGGGAGATCAGCGGTAGGAGCGGGGGACGGGCTGCGCCCGTACTGAGAGAGCTGCGCGAAGGCGAGCAGCGCCAGCCGCCGGCAGCCCTCCAGCTCATCGGCGTCGGGCATCGCCGGCGGAGTGGCAAACCCTAGGATTCGTGCCGCCGTCGGAGGGGACAGGGAAAAGGGAGCTTTTTTTTCTTCAAAATTTTCAGCACGGGGCGGCGAAGCGAGTACAGGGACCTTGAAAACTACCTGCGAAAAGAAAGACACTATGTAGTATATTCGGAAATCCACTTTTTGCTCGTAAGAGCATATGATCCCACTAAAAAAACACATTCTTAAATGTTAAAAGAAAAACTACAAAATAATTTGGAGTATACTACACGCACTTGCAAATCACACAATTTGTTGGTCGAGTATGTGCATTGGTTAATTTTATTTTCCCTTTTGCATGGACATACGTTAAATAATGTGTGTCCTTTCTAATTTGTACAGTCGGTGGGTTCGTCTTGCTGCTCGACTGGTCGTCCTTTTTTTTTTTTTTTTTTTTTGGTTGCTCACCACATATACCATGTGGTTCGACTGGTCGTCCTTGCACGTAGAAGTGCTCCAGTGCAGAAAACATTTTGCAACTACAATGTAAAGAAATTATATGTGATTGCAGAAATTTTTAGGATCATCAAAATTAATTTGTTCCAAGCATGTTAATCAAGCATCACTACAAAAATTCAGCACATCACACAAACACTATATAGCAACTAGCACTATGAAAATTCAGCACTGCATTCATCCAAACAAAGTATCCAAACAAATTTCAACACAATCATCATACGGGAGCACATCCACACAATTTCAGTAGAACAATTTAATTCAGCACCCCATGAACAATTCCAAACAAAGTATCCAAACCAATTTCAGCACAACAATACACGGGAGCGCATCCACACAAATTTGAGTACAAGAATTTCAGTACGGGAGGGGGTAGCACAGGAGATGAAGGAGATTGATCGATACTTACCTCAGCACGTAGCTGCAGCGCCGGAATCAGGTGCGCCGGCCGCCGGAGCTCCCCAATCCATCCCTGCAATCGAACGACAGAGGATGAGACGGGAAGGAGGAAAGACGGGAGAAGGGGACGGCGCCAGAAAGGAGGAGCAGAGGAGAGGGGCCGGCCGGATCCGCGCCGGGAAGGAGGAGGCGGGGCGGGAGCGGCCAACCTGATGCGCCGCCGCCGCTGCTTCGTCGTGCACGAGCGAGGAGACGAGGACGGAGGGAGTTGGGGGCGTCAGGGGAGGCGAATATCGCACGATGTAGAGCTGTGCGAATACCTCAGTTTCAATATCGAGTACATCAATTTCAGATATTCGAGACGGGAGGGTTCCGACTTCCGAATATCTAATATCTTTTTTTTTTAAATCACACACTATATTACGAAACAGTTTGGGCAATATCACCCATTACAGCACTATTAGCACACTCTGGCACTTCATACTCCCAAGCTAGGCTAGAGTTTACATCACATTTAGATCCAAGTTGTACTAATATATAAGCAACCTTGTTCAAACTACGATTTGCATATCTGATGGGCAATATCACCCATTACAGCACTATTAGCACACTCTGGCACTTCATACTCCCAAGCTAGGCTAGAGTTTACATCACATTTAGATCCAAGTTGTGCTAATATATAAGCAACCTTGTTCAAACTACGATTTGCATATCTGATGGAACAAGATGCAAACCACAAAAAACATAACTAATCAGGGGATCTGGAAGAGCTACTTTCCCCTCCCCTCCCCTCCCCTCTCGTTCTCTCCGCCTCTCTCTCCCTTGAGGGTCGCCTCTAGATCCCCGGCTCGCTCGGCTCGCCTCTCCGGCGGCTTTGCCGTCCGGCGTGGTGGAGAGAGTGGAGCGCGGGTTGTACAGAGTAGACTAGGGAGTAGTTTAGGTTTTCTAGTTTTTGCAGTGTTGCGTCTCGTGGCGGATGTCCCGTCTTTCCTTTCCTCGAGGTGTGCAGCTCCGGCGTTCGAGTACGGCATCGAGCTCGCCGTGGATCTGTTCTCCGTCAAGCTTCCAAGGTGGAAGAAGCGCGGAGGCGAGTTCGCGGCAGTCCTCTTCAATATGTGCTTCCGGCTCCTAGATCTGTGGATTTCTCTTCTGTTCTTGGCCGGCCTCGGTGGCGAGGGGGAGGAGGAGAGGGGTGCATGGCTATGGGAGCGCTGCGGCTATCCCGGCGATGAGGTGGGCGCATCGCCGGAGTGCAAGATCCTGGTGCTTTTTGGAGTTCCATGGTGGAGATCCTTGGCGTCAGGTACGATGCGCCGCGTTTCTTTGTTGGCGTCCTCTGTTTGTTGGTGGTGGAGGTGGTTTGTTTCGGTGGCTTTGCTCCGGCCGGCCGTGGAGGCGAGGGGAGTGGCTGCCTGGAGCTTGAGAGTGCGGCTGGTGGAGCTGAGGAGATGGTGCTTTGGCCGTGTCCTTTCATCGAGTTCAGATTCCGTTGCTTGGTGGCGGATGGATTCTGCGGCTGTCTACAATATGTGGTGGCGCCTTCTCCCCGGCGGCGAGTGGTACGGCGATGCCGGCGATGACTAGGTTTCTCGGGAGCGTGGTGGAGGATCTGATCGTGTTTCTTCCAGGATGCTCAGGGTGCTTCGTGCAATTTGCAGGACCCTTCTGTAATTTTCTTTCTTTCTTGGGCTGGCTTGTAATTTGTACCGAGTATTCTGAATATATGGATCGGATCCTTGTCAAAAAAAAAGAGATGCAAACCACAAACGAGACTGAATCTTCAGGTCTTCGATGACAGCAGCATCACGAGAGAAGTCAGGCTTCTTATTATTCAGTGTTCCTGCCAACAATTGCGAATCTGTTTCAAAAACTGCTCGTATCACTCCTAATTTAGCCGCCATGCTAAAAGCTTCCTCCATTCCACGGAGCTCAGCACTGAACGCATCATAAATAGCATCCGATCGACCAGCTCTAGCAGCAACAACTTCTCCGGTATCTGATCTCGCAACAACTCCCCATCCACCATCTCTCTGACCTACCACAAAAGCTCCATCAACATTAAACTTGATTACTCCCACAGCTGGAGCATTCCATCGTTCAGAATTTGGCGTCATGTGAGCTTGTTGTTTCCCAAAACAGTTCATGTACTCTTCAGAAGTACACTGAATTTGGTGGATCATGTCCGTCACCTGTTTAGGTATGTCTCCTTCACGAATTCCATTCCTCTCCTTCCACCACAGCCACCACATCGTGATGATCTGCAACCTTTGTTTCGTTGGCAACTTCCATATTATTTCCATAGTACTATCAAAACTGCTGCAATTCTCCGGCTTAACTCGAAGGCTCTCAAACCCCAGACCACGCCAAATTGGCTTCACCTTTTTACATTTGACAAATAGGTGACAACCATCCTCCTGCACCCTATTACAGAGAAAACAATTTGGGTCCTCAATCTCCACCCCTCTCCTTATTAGATTGTTTCTTAGTGCTAAAGAATTATGAGCACACCTCCACCAGAAATGCTTAACTTTGTTAGGGCATTCGAGCCTCCAAATATTCCACCACTTCCGCTCCCCTCTTCCTCCCAAAACCTCAGGTTGTATAGTACTAGACCCTGCATCGGTTCCATTCTCTTGCCTTCCAACCTCATCCAGTAACTTATAAGCGTTTCTAACAGAATGCATACCATGCGGGTCAAAATGCCATGCTAAGAAATCAACTGCCCCTCTCGCAGTGGCATGTTCAAAATAAGCCTCGCCTCCTCAGATGAAAAAGTATCTGTGACAAGCTGCTGGTCCCACTGACCCGTGATTGGATTAACCAACACTGAAACTCTGCTTCTAATGTTGTTCCCTTTCGGTGTTAAAATTTTCCTACACCACGCTCTCGGAATCCAAGCATCTGTCCAAATGTTTATGTTTGAACCATCCCCAACTCGCCAAATATCTAATATCTAGCTCCAATATAAACATCCGAACGAGGCATTAGCATGCTTCGACTTCACAAGATCTTGCGACTTGACCGAACAATCTACGTAGTAGCACATTCCCGTGTCCTAGCGTATTAAGAACTCCCGATGCCTCGCATACCAATGTTGATTTATCTTGCACGAAAAAAAAATGTCGAGCATCTATCTTCTCTCAGGGAAAAAATCCAGTTACGGGTTGGTGGTGCGTGTTTCATTCTTCTAAACATGTACAACTTGAAGTATGTGAGCAAGTGAGAAGTTTGCGGTTCTTTTATAGGCACACACCTTCTGTATGGGAAGCTTACCGGCCAAAAGGCACTAGCTAGTTGGAAAGCAAGTACAACCAACTTTTATTGGATCTGACCCTACTCAGGAACATCTAGGATTGTGGGTTATTTTTAGAACCTACCGTTTCTTCCGAGCAAGAACGTCCATCGATCTTATCTCGCGCAAATCTAGTTAAATGGAAAATAATTAAGTATGAACTTAAAACACCGAAAAACACTTGTAGCTACCGAACTCCAGTAGCTATGTCTACTATGTATGACCAAGTATTTTTGCCTCTCGAAAAATCTGAAAAAAGCATATAAATACATATACATGTCTACTATGTACGACCAAATATAGAGCGAAATATCTTTCAATTTTCATATATGATTTCGACAAAAACACAATGTAGCAAGTAAAATGAGATATTTTTACCCTTTTCAAAGCCATAATTTTGGGATTTTTCCGTAGCCTACGATTCAACATATTATCTAGCGGAACTATGCGGATATGTAGCTAATTAACATGTGTATGTATCCACGTTAACTTGTTTTGGCATTTTTTAAACTTCAAAATACCATTTTTCGTTTTTTTTTAAACAGTATCACTCGAGTCCATGATCCAAAAAATCCTCTCTTCTTAAACATGTTGTAGTATCTAGACCTTTTGGCATGGTCGAACTTGTTCCTTCATTACATAAAAAGTGTGTGTGAGATCAGGATCTTCTATTGGTACACAAGTGCTAAGCATACATGGCCTTTTCTTGATTATGAATACATACATGGATTAGCCGGACAATTCTACCTGGTTTATTTGCTTACAAACCCAATTATTTATTTGTGCATAGATTGGTTAATATTTTTGGGGCCCACTGCAATAATAACTATTAAAAAGAATTTGTGGCAACGAAACCATAAATTGATGCAATGGTTAATTTGTTTGCCACATTTTTTAGATACATCGAAAGAATCAATATATAATGGTGCGTACTCGGCTAGCTCGGCGTATAAAGCTATGTTCAGCTCAGCTTGTGGGTTCTTCCATGCTCATTCATGAATATTGTCTGGAAGATTTGGGCCCCTCCAAAATGCAGTTTATTCGCCTGGCTAGCCGTCCAAAATAGGCTCTGGACCTCTGACAGATTGGCAATCAGGGGTGGCCTCACCAACCAAGTTGTCAGCTTTGCAGATGTCAGCCGAAAACGGTAAGGCATATCCTTTTTGAGTGTCGCCACTCTACAAGAATTCGGACCGAGGCGGCCTCATGGCTGAAATGCCCGAACTTATTGTAGAGCCTTGGATCTCGGAGGCCCACGGTATGCGACAATTGGAAGGCCCTGGCAGACACACCGTCCTCCTCTAAGAAGGGGCTCAAAAGGCGATCATTCCCATCACTTGAGATATTTGGAAAAAAAGAAATGTGTGGGTTTCCAACAACAAGTTCTCGATGCCGTCCCACCTCTTCCAATGCATCAAAGACGAAGGCAGACACTGGATCCTGGCGGGAGCAAAAAAGCTGGCTGAATTACTAGGCTAATCGTGTTGGCGTGTTACGTTTTTCCTATTTCAGCTTAGGCATTTCCATGTTTGCTCCTTCTATATCAATATAAAAGGCAAAGTTTTTGCCTTTGTTACAAAAATAGAATGAATTGCTAGAAATTAATTTCCATTGAGATAGTCTTCTATGGCATAATAAGTAATAATATAGTTATACTTTTGCCTTATTGCAGTGATTTATTAGCATCACAAAAAATACATATATTGTTATAGTAGAGTCTCATACTGCAACAAAAAATATCAGCGTGGTAATATTTTCACATATTCCTATAATTTTTCATTATTACATTAGGTGGGAGTTTTGTTACAGTAAAGCCTTCCTCTCGCAACGAAAAATCTATGCGATGGTAAAAACATGTCATTTTTGCAACAAATTATGGATGTACCATGTGTAGTACTATTGTGTAGTTCACCGCAGAAGCTTGCCACGAGGGTGGCTACCAACCAAAAGGGGAATTTACTTAGTAAATATTTTCTAATTTGTGACATGGCAAAGTGTGACAACCCTGGTATGCCAGCCAAACATGGCGCGAATATACCACTGTATTTATCTGATAATGCAAGCAACATCATGATGGCGTAGGAGGTCTTGTTGGGCGCATGGCACAGTCTTTAATTTCTCCATGAAACAGGCGTTCGCCCTATTTTATAAATATAAAGCAACCACCCACAGTAATACAAGGTTCAAGTAACAAGTTCGAAAAAAGAAAGTAAAGTCTGCTGGGACAACAGCACAAACATGCCCAACAAGAAAAAAAAAGAGGGTAGCGATACAAATCCGTAAGGACAGCTCAGCGACTAGACGATGCAGAAAGGTGGCATGCCGCCATCAGGAGGTTCTCGAGCATGCCGACATGCCGTCCAGCCGCTCCTTGTCTCGTTGTCTACAGAGCGGGTGCCACGCGCAGTCTTTAATTTCGTGGCCCATCCATGAATTTTTCATGATATTATTTCCCGAAAACGAACAAATTTTCAGAAAACAAACAAACAATTATATATACAATCTCATTTTCGGAATCATAGCCAAGTACTTTTTTTCCGATCCGGAGCAAGTGAAATTCCATTAAACGTGCAGTGTAGAAAAATCGTTGGCTACCCACTCAGATACAAAGCCAGGCACCTGGTCAATCCACGTCCACATAGGCGTGTTTGCCAGATAGCCAAAGTGTGTGTGCTAGTTCATGGAAATTAGACTAATATAAATCAAAGTTTAGCATACTGGAACTCCTGGCTTCACGGATGAGGACACCAAAACATGATTAACTGTAGTCCCCAAATTGGAGAGCTAGTACCAGGGTGGCCTGAGTCCAATTCAACGATCACTTGGTTTGCTCTCAAACTTGCATTTCCGTCGATAGCAGCCAAAGAGCGTGATCAATCTTGCTGGCATAAGTCCAACAGATGCGGGGGACTCTTATCTCTTCCTTCTCTCTCCTATCCCGTTCCTTTGAGAGTCGCCTCCTGCTTTCCGGCGCCTCCCCCTCTTGATTCCGGCGGCCTCGCCGGCGGGAGATGGGGTGGGGTTGGTCGCCGACCTCCTCTTGTATATAGTAGACGTAGGGTGTTTGCTTCCCTTGTGGAGTTCGGCGAGATGCCGCTCTGGGGCGGATCTGCAGCGAGCTCAAGCGGTGCTGGAGATGGCCGGGGTTCTCTCGCTCGCAGGCGTCGGTGGTCGGCGTCGGTGAGGGTGAGTTCTGGGCGCTGCCCTCTCAATAAGCTTGTCCCATGGTGCGTTGGAGTGGCGCTGCTGCTCTTGTTCTTCTGTGGTCGTTGGCATGGAGCTGGGGACAAGAGGAAAGAAGAAGCGGCGCTTTCAATTTATCGCAGGGTTTCCCTTCTCCGCCTTGCTGGGTCGCGCCCGAGCTGCGACTGCGGCGCTCAGAGGCCTGCTCCCTGCTGTGCTCCTTGGTGGAGAGGGCAGTGGGCAAGTGGATCTGGTGGTGGCTTTTTCAATAAGCTCTGTATCGAAGCTGTATCTTCTCCTCGGACGGCTATTGCTGGTCGTCATGGAGGCGACAGATGGGAGGCAGTGCAATCGATGGTGCAACCTGGTGAGCACTCCTTCGTGGCCTCTGTTTGTTGCCACGATATTCGGTCAGTTTGCACCCGCGGGGTGATTCCGTCCTGGTCCTAGGGTGCTGCGCCTGGCGGCCGATTCGGCTCTTCCTCGACATGCTCCTGCGGCGGGAGGGTGTCCAAGGCGAGCTCGGCATCGACCCCATCTTCAAGCACCGGCGCCCCTGTTCTTCAGCTCATACGAGCTTGTTTGCTCCTTCTCGGCCGGCCAAGGTGGCGAGGGAGGGGAGCGGACCTGCTCTGCTGCAGCTGCAGTACGGGGCTGGTGTCTTTTTTCGAGCTACTTCGATCTGGTGTTTTCGTGCGGCACCAGGCGGCTGCGTCCGAACCTCTCCGACGAGCTCCTGAGGATGGAGGAAGACGAGATGGTTTCTGGCGCTTGCTCATTTCATAAGCGCGTTTGTTGTTTCCCAGTGGTATGATTCCTGTCTTTCTTCTCTTGGCCGACCGTGGTGGTGAGGGAGAGGATGGAGATGGTGTTGCTGCTAGGCTTGGTTGGCGGATTGGTTGGTGGCGGTGTGAGTTCGATGATCCCAGTATGGCATGCTTGGTGATGTCGGCTCTGAAAGGATCGTATGACACCTAGAGGGGGGGGGGGGTGAATAGGTGCTACTTTAATTTTAGTACTTTTTCAAATTAGGCTTGACACAAAAGGTAAATTCTCTAGATATGCAACTAAGGTGAATTTACCTATATGACAAGCAAGCAACTAAACAAGATACACGAAGTAAAAACTATAAACAAGGATATAAGTAACCGAAGTGAAAGCACGCGGAGACACGGATGTAATCCCGAGTTCCTCCATTTTAGGAGAGTACGTCTCGTTGATGGCCCTTCACGTAGTTACCCCACAACGGCGCCAGAAAACAGTTGCTAGCCCCTTCACGTGGTACCTGCGTGAAAAGTAAATGGGTTAGGTTGAGACTCCAAGTGCAGAGTGTATGTAGTAGTGGAAGACAGTTTTCCCCACGAGGGGTGACTCGAGGGTTTAATATCGAACTCTCGGGGAACCAGTATTTCAGGTGTTATCTCCTTATCCTTCTCTTGAGAACCTGCAACAAAATAAATTGTTTTGTGCCCTCAACCTCACCAAGTGGTTGTCAAGCACAAGGTGTGAGAATGATAATAAAATAAATATGCAAACAGTAGTAAATATGCAATGATGGTAAAATAAATATGCAAGGATGATGGTAGTAATGATAAATGATATTTTTGGGTTTTTTATGATGAATGCAAGATGTAAAAGTGTTTTTGTATTTTCGGATTTAATAATGGCAGCAAACAAAAGTGGTGATAAAAGTGTTGGAAAGGTGTTTCTTATGATTAAAAATGGACCGGGGTTCATGGTTTCACAAATGCACTCTCTCTTGATAACGTGGTAGACAATGGAACACTAAAATTAACATGTAAGATGGCAAGACATGGTTTGACAAGTTATTAATAATATGGGCATCACGTCCTAACATAGAGATCTCAAGTATAAGTTGTTCTCTCTCTTATGC
Organism: Poa pratensis; assembly: GCA_947311845.1. Taxonomy (NCBI): domain Eukaryota; kingdom Viridiplantae; phylum Streptophyta; class Magnoliopsida; order Poales; family Poaceae; genus Poa; species Poa pratensis. The sequence goes on from CAMZMU010000038.1 coordinate 61,516,502, forward strand.
TCCACCAAGATGCGAACTAAATCATAACACCTTAGTAATTAAGATAAATCAGAGCATAGCAATAAGTTCAATGACATGAAGTTAAAATAAGAACATGCTAGATCTAGTCATGGAGATAGTGGCCAAGGTCACATCCACTCTCCGGTAGCATGGTATTTTTGTTTATCCCTAGTGAGGCAACAAAGTAAGGTAGAAAACCCAAGTGGATCGCAGAACTTTCTCTCACGTTCACTGCACTAGCCACCCCCCGTTACTCCAACTAATGCACACGTTCCCCCTCACATGCTCTCATAAACATGCTTGATCATGACAAGTAAATAAGAACGGGGTACATAATATGCATCTACTTTCATAACTGAAACAAAACCATTGCAATCTCAAACATGTATTAACTCATAATAAAGATCCACCACAAAGGAATTACATAGATGACCGTAATCATGTTCAGCAGCTCATACGGTACTAATTAGTGAAGCTCATAGAGAGGAGAGATACATAAGTTACTTCCACAAACCCATAGTCCAGGGGTGGACTACTCCCTCTTCATCATGGTGTCGGTGGAGATGTTGTTGGAGGGGAAGGAGACCACACCGGCAGCGCCCCGCCGGAGTTTTCCCCCTCCAATCTTCAGCTCCAGTCTCTGTTTCGTGGTTTCTGTGTTTCGGCGGCGCTCTCTTTCGCGAAAGCCCTGGGGGGTCTATATATAGTCGTTTTTAGGTCAAGACGAAGCTTCGGGAAGAAAGATCGACGGCAGCGGAGGCCCGAGGGCCAGGATGGGGGACCCACGCGGTCAGGGAATCTGGCCGTGGGCCCACCCCTTTCGGCCTTCTGGTCTCCGTTTCTTCGATTCCTTTGCGCCTACGTTTCGTTCCTTCCAAAAAAGTGATCCCCGTAAAGTTTCAGGTCATTTGGACGTCGTTTGGGTCCCTGAAACATCAAAATATAGAAAAAGGGGTTTTCTGACAGCGCAGGGTTAATTCCAGAAAAATGGGGAAGTTGTTAATTATCCCCAAAACTCAATATAAATCATGAATATAACCCTTATATGATGCAAATAACATGGAATAACATGTAATAAAATGTAAAGTTCATGTATGCATTTTACATGCATCAACATCCCCAAGCTTAACCCATGCTCGTCCCGAGTATGAAGGTGATAAAACTAACATGGACTTTGCATTTTAATACTATCAATGGATATCAAAGGTGATTACTATTGCTACATAGAGTCAAATGATTCATTCTTCAAAGGAATAACAATATGCAAGATAAATTATGAAGTGATATCAAATACTCAATGTAAAGATGTTCAATGATAAATTCACAAAGTGTAATATAGAAGAAAGTACTATGGACCAAATGTATGCATAATGAAAAGTAAAAACATCCTATGGTGGTCATAGAGTACTTCTTATGAAAACTGAATATAAAAGGTGGACACTTTGGATAGATAAATAAGTAGAGGTAAAGCATGAATAAGTTTCATCTAACTTCCAAACACTTCTACTTAAGTTAATGCTTGCAATGTGGTAGTCATTGGTGTGGAGCTCTCATTACCCCTATCATAGCATCTTGAATGATTAATGTTTAAAGTGAAAGCAAATATGAGTGGTGTGCTTGACAATGTATTGGTTGAATGTCTCATGTCCCTTGAATACAAGTACCTACACCATGTGTTACTCACTTTGGTCCACAAAGTAAATTCAAATAAAGGTCATTGCAAGTAATAATAGTATCATCAAGAACTGCACTGGGGTACCTCTTGCCCCTTGACATGAACAAGCCCATGTCAAAACAACAAGACAAACAGACAATGAACAATCTCAGCACTCTTTTATTTACTATGGGTATAGCTTTTTATTATGAGGTGCATCACTGAATGAACATTATGGTTATGCTGTAAATTTCCACCATGAATGATGCATGGCTTAGATTAGCGGCCCAGGCATTTCTCTAACCATTTATACAAACTCTTTGAACTTACTAAGTATCCACATTCATTTCACCCATGATAGGCATCCATAAACAAAAGTACATGACATCAACTAAATATAAATAAGTGCAATGTTGAAAGCTTGCCATGTGACAGCACATATGGGCTAACTCCCAACCAAAACAATTGTCAAGCCCACAACTTCATAATTTTAATCACAATGGTTCATGCTTATTAAATGCAATAAAAGTAAATTGTGCATCAAGTTCGTGAGAGCTTTTAACCAATTTTTCCCATGACAATCAATAACATAAGCATTTAAATTCAGAAATGTAGATAACACAATATAACATGATAAACATACTTGGAATAGCATAAAGCTAATAGGTAGATATGGTGGACTCACTGGAAAAACTTTGGTTGAAGGTGTTGGGAAACAAGCTTTTTACTTGTTGTAATTTTTGGGCTAGCAATAGGGAGAAAGTTGACCATCTAAATGCATGCATAAGTGTCCATAGAACTAATCAATCCATGTTAAACCAAGTAAAGTTAAAATTCAACATCTAAACATGGTAAAAGATAGCTCTTGACAACACACTTGCAAATTAACATTCATTCAAAGCACATGAATTATGCAACTATATGTATCTTTTAAAATCAACTCAAACATCCCTATCCCAATATATTTAATAGCATCCAACATAATTCAACCCAAACTTCCAGTAGCTCTCTCATATATAAATGATAGTGGTGGTCTTATAAAAATCAAACCGAAATAACAAAAGCAAAAAAAACAGACGCTCCAAGTTTATACGATAAAGTGCTTTGATCGAAAAACAGAAGTTAGACGTGTGCAAACCGAGAGTGTGTTGGTCTAGTGGGGTTGTCTTGACATCCCCAAGCTTATGGTCTTCACCATCCTTGGATAGCTCTTGGTGCAGCTCCTCTAATCCCTGTGAAAAAACTTCAAAACACCGTTTCTCCCATTTCTTTTCTGTGGGGTGATATTAGTAGTGATAAACAAATAGGTTCCTTGCTGCATAAAATCCTTAGGCAAAAATTCATATGAATGTCCAGAGAGTATATAATGTTGTATGCCTACTCATAAACTCAATTGAATCAAAAAGATTCAAGCAAAAAGCTCAAAGAATGCATCAAACAATATCAAGACAGAATCTGTCCAGAAAAACAGCAGCAGCAAAACGCATTTTTCTACCCTACTTAAACTCGTCAGAAAAATCTGAAAAAATCACGTATACAGAGGATGAAAAGTTGAAGCTACTTCAAATTACAGCTCAATCGGAGTTACAGATAAAAAATGAAAAATCAAACCGTGCACAGACTTCGTGCAGGCAGAAAACTCTCCGAAAATGAATAGCAACTTTTCAAACCCAAAATAGGTAAAACTTGGTTCTTTATTAAAAATCCCAGAAACAAAACTAACAAACTACTCTCTTGTTACAGCAAGAGGACTCAAAGAAAATCTCAAACAAAAACAACCGGGTTGCCTCCCGTAAAGCGCTTTCTTTATAGCCATATAGCTAGGCTTACTTACTTGATAATCAAAGGGGACGTAGCTCATGAGGGAGCTTGAACCTTGGTGTGTCCCTCTTCCTTGGGAAGTGTTCCATGCTCTTCTTGTGTGGAAACTGAAACTTCACATTCCCTTCCTTTGAATCAATAATGGCACCTGTAGTACGAAGAAAAGGTCTTCCCAAAATAATAGGACTAGAGGTTTTATTCCCCATGTCCATGATTAGAAAATCAACAGGCACAAAAGTCATGTGTAACTCTACCATAACATCACTTACTTTTCCTAGAGCATGTCTAATGGAATCATCAGCAAGTGCAAGTTCAATAGAGCATTTCTCAATATTTTTAAGTTCAAGGACTTCATATAGTTCTTTAGATAATATAGAGACACTAGATCCTAGATCTAAAATGGCATGGTGTGTCTCTTTTCCAATGGTTACTAGTACTTGGGATCCAGATATCCCCAAGCTTAGGTGGTATCATAGCTTCTTGATTGTACCTAGCAATCTTTTCTTTTAAGACATGATTAGCAATATAGGAACCAAAACCAGCCTGGTTAATATTAACAGAAGGATCACTTGCAAATTTTTGTAAGATAGAAATTAATTCATGCAAGCTACACTTCTCTAAATCAACAAATGGTTCCTTAACTTCACTAAGCATTTTAACTTCCTCATACTCAAATAACAGAAGAGATTCATCATCATTTTCAATGTAATTCTTAATGTCCCTGTCTAGAGGCTCTAACATAGAAGATATCTTTTCATTCAAATTCTTAGTTATCCTTTTTTCAGACTTGGCATGGGTCAATACAGTTTGCAATTTCGAAGAAATGTCTAAAAGAGTGTTCTTTGTCTTCTTCATCCTAGATTCTGTGTGAAGGATAAATGAATGCATCTCATTTTTAGTAGGATACTCTTCCACATAGGTTTGTAGGTTTAATATTGACCTATCCATAGAAACTTGTAATTGTCTAATCCGGTTTCCTCTTTTGTTTCTATAGAATTCCCAAATAAATTTTCCATTAAATTATTAGCATGTGAGGGATTTCCTGAAGCAAAATTTCCATTAGTCAAGGAATCTAGAAAACATTTTGACCAGCCATTTAAACCATTATAAAAGTTTCTTATCAAGGCAGCAGGGGTATGTTTACCATTTTTACTAATGCCCTTAATTCTATACCAAGCTTCCATTAATGACTCTCCATAATATTGACTAAAATTGTTCATTTCAACACTAGAATTCATTTTGATAAAGTTTTTATGTGTTTTTAATTTTTTATGCAAAACTGAAAGTAAAATGACACTAATGCAACTCGAAATAACAAATGCAACACAAAAATGCAAAACTGAATATAAATATGCAAACCGAAATATAAAGATGATATGCAAGACAAGAACAAAACAAAATAAAATGATTGTAGGTAAAGATGGATAAGATGATGCTCACGTAGGTGCAACTCCCCAAGCTTAGGTTGTTACACAAGTTGGTGATGAAGTTGACTTGATGTGAGTGATCCTTGGATAAACCTTTCAGCTATGGTTCCCCGGCAACGGCGCCAGAAAACGTCTTGATGGCCCTTCACGTAGTTACCCCACAACGGCGCCAGAAAACAGTTGCTAGCCCCTTCGCGTGGTACCTGCGTGAAAAGTAAATGGGTTAGGTTGAGACTCCAAGTGCAGAGTGTATGTAGTAGTGGAAGACAGTTTTCCCCACGAGGGGTGACTCGAGGGTTTAATATCGAACTCTCGGGGAACCAGTATTTCAGGTGTTATCTCCTTATCCTTCTCTTGAGAACCTGCAACAAAATAAATTGTTTTGTGCCCTCAACCTCACCAAGTGGTTGTCAAGCACAAGGTGTGAGAATGATAATAAAATAAATATGCAAACAGTAGTAAATATGCAATGATGGTAAAATAAATATGCAAGGATGATGGTAGTAATGATAAATGATATTTTTGGGTTTTTTATGATGAATGCAAGATGTAAAAGTGTTTTTGTATTTTCGGATTTAATAATGGCAGCAAACAAAAGTGGTGATAAAAGTGTTGGAAAGGTGTTTCTTATGATTAAAAATGGACCGGGGTTCATGGTTTCACAAATGCACTCTCTCTTGATAACGTGGTAGACAATGGAACACTAAAATTAACATGAAAGATGGCAAGACATGGTTTGACAAGTTATTAATAATATGGGCATCACGTCCTAACATAGAGATCTCAAGTATAAGTTGTTCTCTCTCTTATGCTCCACCAAGATGCGAACTAAATCATAACACCTTAGTAATTAAGATAAATCAGAGCATAGCAATAAGTTCAATGACATGAAGTTAAAATAAGAACATGCTAGATCTAGTCATGGAGATAGTGGCCAAGGTCACATCCACTCTCCGGTAGCATGGTATTTTTGTTTATCCCTAGTGAGGCAACAAAGTAAGGTAGAAAACCCAAGTGGATCGCAGAACTTTCTCTCACGTTCACTGCACTAGCCACCCCCCGTTACTCCAACTAATGCACACGTTCCCCCTCACATGCTCTCATAAACATGCTTGATCATGACAAGTAAATAAGAACGGGGTACATAATATGCATCTACTTTCATAACTGAAACAAAACCATTGCAATCTCAAACATGTATTAACTCATAATAAAGATCCACCACAAAGGAATTACATAGATGACCGTAATCATGTTCAGCAGCTCATACGGTACTAATTAGTGAAGCTCATAGAGAGGAGAGATACATAAGTTACTTCCACAAACCCATAGTCCAGGGTGGACTACTCCCTCTTCATCATGGTGTCGGTGGAGATGTTGTTGGAGGGGAAGGAGACCACACCGGCAGCGCCCCGCCGGAGTTTTCCCCCTCCAATCTTCAGCTCCAGGTCTCTGTTTCGTGGTTTCTGTGTTTCGGCGGCGCTCTCTTTCGCGAAAGCCCTGGGGGGTCTATATATAGTCGTTTTTAGGTCAAGACGAAGCTTCGGGAAGAAAGATCGACGGCAGCGGAGGCCCGAGGGCCAGGATGGGGGACCCCACGCGGTCAGGGAATCTGGCCGCGTGGGCCCACCCCTTTCTGCCTTCTGGTCTCCGTTTCTTCGATTCCTTTGCGCCTACGTTTCGTTCCTTCCAAAAAAGTGATCCCCGTAAAGTTTCAGGTCATTTGGACGTCGTTTGGGTCCCTGAAACATCAAAATATAGAAAAAGGGGTTTTCTGACAGCGCAGGGTTAATTCCAGAAAAATGGGGAAGTTGTTAATTATCCCCAAAACTCAATATAAATCATGAATATAACCCTTATATGATGCAAATAACATGGAATAACATGTAATAAAATGTAAAGTTCATGTATGCATTTTACATGCGTCACTCGTTGGAGAGGTGTGAGCTACCACGAAGGTCAAAACTCAACCGCCACAAAGGCGGACGCACCTTCTTCTCCGATGAACCGCACCACAAAGGTTTGGTTCACCTTCCACTATCGGAATCCTTCAAGGCGGAATCGGAGCCCTTACAACAACGATCCGGGGCACAACCCACAAGAGGATTGGGGGCTCCCGAACAGCTACAAATCTGTCACAAAGACAACAAGTGAGTACAATAAGAGGCTAGGTTTTCCCAATGGAAATCCTAGCAAAGGGTCCCTCAAGTGAATGAGGGGGAAGTGAAGAACGGCTTGGTGAAGATGTAGATCCGGGGCTTCTCCTTCAATCCTCCAAGTATCAACGAGTTTGGGTGGAGGGATTGGGAGATCTATCAAATCTTGAGCTTGCAATCAATGGTGTTCTTCAATGTGGTCAAGCTCGTTGTCCAAAGGTTGGTGAAGAGGTATTTATAGTCCCCTTCAAAATATGGCCGTTGAAGGGGTAAGTGATGACGCAGGAAGCAGGGCCAGCCTGGGGGCCGGCCTGGCCCGGCCTGGGGGCCGGCAGGGCTGTCGAGACAGCCGGCCTGGGAACCAGCCTGAGCCGGCCTAGGGGCCGGGCTGGGCTGGCTGGGAGCTGGCCGAGCCACCGACCAAACCGGCCTGGGCCGGCCTGGAGGCCGGAGGGCAGCCCGAGGCAACCGGCCTGGCGGCCATCCTGGGCCGGCCTGGGGGCCGGCGAGCTGCCCGAGCCAACCAGCCTGGTGGCCAGCCTAGGCCGGCCTGGGGGCCAGCGAGCTACCCGAGCCAACCAGCCTGGTGGCCAGCCTGGGCCGGCCTGGGGGCCGGCGAGCTACCCGAGGCATCTGGCCTGGAGGCCAGCCTGGGCTGGCCTGTGGGCCGGCTTCCCTGCAGTGCGTCTTCTCCCTTCACCCTTAGAAAACCGACAACTACATTTCTTCCCTTTTTGCATAGAGAGAGATCCACTAGTATCTTTTGATATAGATGGTCATATTTCCTGTAGACACTTAGCGGTGTGTTAAATTCTTCCAAGTGTTGTGATCAAACATTAAAACAGGATTAACGGATTTTGTCCTTTCAATCTCCCCCTTTTTGATGTTTGATGACAACACAAGGATTTGCAAAAAGGTATCTCATTTAAGCATGGCAAAGTTTGAGGGAAGCTCCCCCTTAAACTTATAAGCCAACAAGGTATACAAGTATTATAAGCTCAAATGACAACTTGAAGCAAGCACAATATAGAGACTATGTGAGTAAGGGATATGTGACAATTCTCACCATAGACATCATGAGTGTGTAGAGCAATTTTCTCACCATAGGCTTCAAATAGATATAATCTTGGAATAAAATCACCTTGTAATGGACTCCAACATAATAGAAGATAAACCGGGGAAGTTCTTACAATAACATAAAGGGGTCCATAATATCCTTACAATAACCATGACATGAGTTCCAAAGTACACCACAAATAGAGTCCACTTAAAAACTTAAACAAGTTCGATGCAAATGGAAAACGAGAAATATGAAAACGCAAATGGATGCAATGCAATGCAAATCCCCGGAGATCTCTCTCCCCTTTGGCATCAAGACACCAAAAAGGGAGAAAGTGAAGTGAAGGTCCATGATCACTCATCTTCATCCTCATCATAGTGCTCGTCATCCTCAGCATCATGAGCAGCTGGACCGGAGCTAGACTGACCGGGGTCGCCTTGCCAATATGGAGCAAGAGAGGAGGCATCATCACCAAACCAATAAGTGTACTTGTTCTGGGCCATGTAGGTGTTCTCTGAGACTTCAGCTGAGCTGTCTGGATAGGAAAGATTAAGCTGGGTCATGATGGCACGTTGATTGCGGTTGTAGACCTTCTGCTTGTGATAAGCCTTGTACTCGGATTTGCGTTTGTGCGCAAAGAAGCAGTTCATCCTTTTGAGAGCTTGAACTAAGCCACCTTTCTTCTCTTCGTCATCATCTTCTTCATCAGAATCTCCCTCAGGAGCATCACTAGGAGGCGGCCAAACAGGATCACCCTCGGGCATAGAACGAAGACCAACAAGTTCAGGATAAAACAACTCATACTGACTAACCACATCAGCAGGCAACTTGGTGTTGAAGAGAGTCTGCAGAAGCGGACCATAACAGGGAACCTTGCCTTTGACAACCACAACTTGCATCTCGTTCCAAAGATAATCAAGCACATCAATTTGCTTCTTCCTGAGATAAAGATCATAGATGTGATGAAGGCAATTGACCATCCGGTCACGAACCAAACCCTTCTCTCCAAACTTGATGGCAAGACAGTTTCTCAAAATTTTGTGAACAATTCTCCAGAAAGGATACATATGAACTGTGTGAGGAATCTTCCCACGAAGGCCGCTCTGAGGAGGATAACAATGGCGAATCCCCGTCTCAGCTGGAATGAGCTTAGAGAGATGGAGACGAACATAGCAAGGTGCAACGGGCAATTCCTCAAGACCAAACAGTGCCCCAAACTCGGCCATAGTTGTTGAACACACAGTATCTGCACTCATCCATGTCAAAGTCCTCTTACCATGCTCAGTGGTGAAAACAACAGTAGCATAAAATTGCTGAAGCAAATCAGGAGAATATGGAGTGCAAACAGTCATGAGCTTAGAGATTTGATGAAAATCCATCATATCCATCACATCAGGCCATGTATCTCTAGCTTGGGCAAGGTTGAAATAATCCACGGGAACATGAGCATTCTTTTTTACTACAATGCGTTGATGAAAGATTTGCTGGTGCATCTTGCAATAGAATCTACTATCATCTAGGCATGTGGGCTGACCAAAGGCATAAGGGTTGAAAGACAACCGATCTCTCTTGAATTCACTAGGTTTCACCTTGACCCAAGACGCACGTACCGGTTCCGCGGGATTGACAGGAGGCTGAGCAGATTTCTTGGCAGCTTTCTTGCTTGTAGACCCTTGACCCCAGCAGTTTTCTTGAGTTTCTTGGCCTTGGGCATGGAGGAAGAGCCCGCATTGAGATCATCAACAATGTCCTCCAGCCCATCAAAGGTCTTGCTGGACTTGCCGGCCCTGCTAGATTGAGGAACCTCCTCTTCCCACTCATCATCCCACTGGTCCATCTTCAACCTTGAGAGGATCTTCAAGAAACACCAACAAAGGAGATCTCCCCAAAACAGCCACCAATGGAGAAGCTATATGGATGGGGTGGAAGATCGGGGGAATCCCTTCAGATCTGTGGAGAGGAAGGGGTGGGGAGGGGCTCAAATGGTGTGGGGAGGGTGGAGGAGCTCTAGGTGGGGGAGGAGCCGGCCATGGAGGAGGGTCACGAGGTGGAAGACGAAGAAAACGTTCGGGAAAAGCCTCCACGCGATATAAGGGACGAGGGCGCGCCGGCCCTGGAGCCGGCCTCGGCCGGGCGGGAGGCCGGGCAGGGACCCGTGAGATCCGGCCCTGGCGCCGGCCTAGGCCGGGCGGACGGCCGGGCGACAGCCCGAGAGAACCAGCCCTGGAGCCGGCCAAAACCGGGCGGGAGGCCGGTCGACGACCCGAGGGGTCCGGCCCTGAACCGGCCTGGGCCGGGTTGGAGGCCGGCCTGAGCGCTGAAACGCCTCCGAACCTCTTCCACTTCTGATCTTTGACGAGCTTTGAGCTTCCGAACACCTTGCACCTTCAAGAATACCACAGCTGAGAAATCCGTCTTCAAGAATATCCATGAGCAATCTTTGAGTAATCCGGGGAGATGCGAAACATGAAGAGGAAAAACTTCACACATCCAATGGGAAAAATAAAAACTCCAAATAAGCAACATTGGATGATTCAAAAGATGATAAACAACGAATAAGCATCAACAACTCACGGAAGAACCAACTCTTCAAGGAGAAGAGGGCGGTGGCCTAGGCCACCATATATGAGTGTGTGGTGTGACACCGCGAAGATATATCTTGGGTTCACGGCCACTACTCATCATTGAAGCTCACAATTCATAGAAACGAATAAGATAAGCAAATGATTTCTTAATGTCGGCATAATGGGGGGAGGGATAGTCCAATGGATTAGGACCGCACTCCCCCTATGTCCATGCCTACACCTAAACCAAATACATAGTCAAACATAGGTGTGTATGCAAGATGGTCAAGTCAAGCTCCTAGAATCCACGATATTTAGCTCATGCCTCAAGAAGGTGAATCTTGCTTCATCAAGTGGCTTCGTGAATATGTCGGCAAGTTGATCTTTGGTTGGAATATAGCCAAGCTCAATATCACCACGAGCAATATGATCCCGAATAAAATGATGACGAATCTCAATATGCTTCGTTCTTGAGTGTTGCACCGGATTGTGGCCAATCTTGATAGCACTTTCATTGTCACACAAAAGAGGCACTTTGTCACAATTGACACCGTATTCCTTTAAAGTTTGCCTCATCCATAACAATTGAGTGCATGCACTAGCGGCCGCCACATACTCGGCTTCGGCGGAGGATAGAGATATACAATTTTGCTTCTTAGAAGACCAACTCACCAAGGACCTACCAAGAAATTGGCATGCCCCGGAAGTTGATTTCCTATCATCCTTGCAACCGGCCCAATCCGAATCCGTGTACCCGGCAAGAGAGAAATTAGTGCCCTTTGGGTACCACAAACCAAACCTTGGGGTATCAACCAAATATCGAAGGATTCTATTGACCGCCACCATGTGGCTTTCTTTAGGAGCGGCTTGATACCTTGCACACACCCCTACACTCAACACAATATCGGGTCTAGATGCACAAAGATAAAGCAAAGAACCAATCATAGAGCGATAAAGTTTTTGATCAACATCGATACCGTCGGGTTAAGTTCAAGATGGCATTTGGTGTCCATGGGAAACCGCTTGCCCTTAGCATTGTGCATATTGAACCTCTTGAGCATGTCTTGGGTATATTTGGTTTGAGAGATGAAAGTCCCTTCATTCAATTGCTTGATCTCAAAACCGAGAAAGAACTTCAATTCGCCCATCATAGACATCTCGAACCTATCGGTCATAAGCTTTGAAAATTCATCATTGAAAGCTTTGTTAGATGAGCCAAATATAATATCATCAACATAAGTTGGCATATGAAAAGCTCCCCTTTGACCCTCTTGGTAAAGAGAGTGGGATCGATTTGCCCCAATTCAAATCCACGGTCTAGCAATAGCTCTCTTAGGTGCTTGTTTGAGACCATAGAGCGCCTTATCAAGCTTGTAGACATGGTTAGGGAATTTAGGGTCCTCGAAACCCGGTGGTTGCTTAACATATACCAACTCCTTTAAAGGACCATTAAGAAAGGCACTTTTCACATCCATTTGTTGCAATTTAAAGTTATGATGTGATGCATATGCAAGAAGGATACGGATGGACTCAAGGCGAGCCACGGGTGCATAAGTCTCTCCAAAATCAATGCCTTCAACTTGAGAGTACCCTTGTGCAACCAATCTTGCCTTGTTTCTCACAACCATTCCAAACTCATCTTGCTTGTTCTTGAATATCCACTTCGTGCCTATAACATTGCGGCAATCTTTTGGCTTCTCAACTAGATTCCACACTTTGTTGCGCTTGAAGTTATTGAGTTCATCATGCATAGCTTCTAACCAATCCGGATCTTCAAGAGCTTCAAACACTTTCTTTGGTTCCACCATGGAAATATGAGCTTGATGTTCACTAAAGCTTACCAATTGCCTTCTTGTGGTAACACCTCTCTTGTGGTCACCAAGGATGTTTTCTAGACGGTGACTCTTTATTTTAAAGTCCTTTTCAGCTCTTGCTTTACGACGGGCTTCGATATCTCTATTGCATCTTGGAGGTATCACTTGATCATTTGAGTCCTCGTCTTGACCGAAATGTTGACCTTGATCATCTTGAAGCACATCTTCAACAATGGAAGGAGAGGGTTGATCTTGGTCATGACCTTGGCTAGCATCAACAATAGGAGAACTTGGTTCTTGCATAGCAACTTGGTCAACATGAGGAGGGTCTTGAACTTGTTCTTGGGGTGGTGCATCATTTGCTTCCATGATAGGCGCCGTTTCAACTTGTGATGAAGAGGCCTCCACTTGAATGGAGCTTGGACTTGCTTGAGGAGACTCGTAATGAATCTCAACGGGACGATGGAAACCAATGCCCATTCTTCTTATAGCATCTTGAGGCTCTTCATTATCTACTTCACAAACATGAAATTGCGCCACTTGGGAGCCGTCATTCTCATCGAACCTCACATCACAAGATTCTATGACTTTCCCAACGGTTTTGTCATAGACTCTATAGGTGTGAGATTCGGCACCGTACCCAACAAAAACACCCTCCAAAGCTTTAGATTCAAATTTAGACAAACGAACACTTTTGTTCTTATAGAAACACTTACAACCAAATACTCGGTAGTAGGAGACATTGGACTTGTTGCCGGTGAGCATCTCATAAGGAGTAAACTTCTTGCCAACGCGAAAGAATAGCCGGTTAGATGAATGACACGCCGTGGAGATAGCCTCGGACCATAAGTATAGCAGAGACTTAAACTCCGCCAACATAGACCTTGCCATATCCATGAGAGTCCGGTTCTTCCTTTTGGCTACACCATTTTGTTGAGGGGTATATGCAGCGGAATATTGATGACGAATCCCCTCTTCACTAAGAAACTCATTTAAGGTGTAGTTCTTGAACTCGGAGCCATTATCACTCCTAATGACCAATATAGGGACATTGTGTTGGCGTTGAACTTCATTGGAAAATTCGATGACGGCTTGTTGGGTCTCATCCTTCGTCTTGAAGAAATAAACCCAAGTAAATCTTGAATAGTCATCAACAATCACAAAACAATATTTCTTCCCACCAAGACTAGGTTGAGGCACGGCACCAAAGAGATCAACATGAAGAAGTTCCAATATCCTATTTGATGAAATGATGGTCTTGCTTGGATGGGGAGAATCATGCATCTTTCCTTCAACACAAGCCCTACAAAGACGATCTCAAGAAAAAAAACATTGTCTTTTAGTCCAAGAATGTGGCCACCCTTGTGAAGACTTTGCAAAGTTCTCATGTTGACATGGGACAAGCGGCGATGCCACAACCATCCCACGTCGGCCTTTCCGAATAGGCATATTGCTTGAGTGTTGGTAGACCCCGAAAAGTCCACCACGAACAACTCATTTTCAACATACCCAACGAACATGACCTTTAGAGTCTTGCTCCTTGATAACCCCCAAGAGTAGGGGATCACTGTAGCACCTCTCAATGTGGAAGTAAGGTATCGATCCGCAGGAGAAAGAAGGAAAAGTTATCTATTCCCTACAACTAAAGTGTCACAAGTTTTAGTTGATTATGCACTAAACAAGTTTAAGGAACAAGATGGTTGATTTAATGGATGGAATTTAACGTAACAAAACAAGAATGTAAAAGTGTCCCAATCCTCTTCAATGCAAGAGGACAAGACAAAGGTTTTCTCTTATAGGAACAATGGACATGGGTTCATGGGTTCACTTAATCCTCTCTCTCATCTACGGTGATTATCATGTTATAGATAAAGTACACACAATTGTCATGTTTTAATGGTAGCTTTTATGACGGCTATATGTCCTAAAACACATAGTTGAAAGAAGTACTCATTTGTGTTGCTAGGTCACCCTCGTAAGGCTAGCGTGGTTGCTCTCACTCCCACATCATACTCTTCCTTTTTACCCCCAGATAAAGGATGTTGGGCTGTATTTCACATGTCACTCAATACATATGCCGTTGTCACATCGGCCATCCCGTACCTACATACATCATACTTCATAATGGACAATATTCTAAACACTAGTGCAATGATTCATATTTCGTGTGCATGACCACATCTCTCTCATCTATCCACACTTGGTGGTGTCAATCACCTCATGACAAGGATAAACAAGGCATTATGCATAAATCAAACCATCACATGTATCATAGAATATCTCCAAAGTATGACAAATCATAAAAGCTCCAACACAACGGTAAATGTATAACAAATCATCTCATACCACAATATCCACCATAAGAATTACATAGATAGATCCATACTTATGCAAAGCACATCATATGGACTCCAACAATGATCATACATAGAGAGATTAGATCAAGTTACCACCACAAACCCAAAGTCCAGGGGGTGGACTACTCCCCCTTCATCATGGAGACGGTGGAGAAGTCGTTGGAGAAGATGGAGAGGTTGATGAAGAGGTGCAGCCCGGAGTGGAGGCGGCGACCCGCAGCAGCCCACGGTGGCGGCGGCGGCCCTTGGGGGCGGCGGCGGCTGCCCTTGGTGATGAGGATGGTGTGGAGGAGGTTCTCCTCCCCCAGACGGCTGCCTGGGAGGAGGAAAATTCGTGGTCTTGGGTGCCTCTCACGACCTAGGGTTTCCTTCTTTATATAGACTCTCGGATTTCCGTCACCCCCTTTTAGGGTTCCACCAAAACGGGCCTACAGGCCGCGTCCGAACTCCGATTGGGCTGATCTCGGGCTTAAAATCTTCGTATGGAAAATTGTGACAACTTTCTCTTTAATTTGATTTCCATTGGACGCCATCTTCGAGGGTCAAACTGACAATCTCCGTAAAAAGTTCTCAGACAGATTTCAGGAAAGTCCCAATTTGACTCCAACAAGGTTTCCTTTTGTATTTTTGATAATTCCTACACAACAAATAGGAAAACAAGAAGATTTTGCACTTTGGCAACTATTAGTAGGTTATTCTAATAAATGTCATAATATGATATAAAGTGTATATAAAACATGTGCCAATTGACATAAAACATGCATGGAACATCAAAAATTATAGATACGTTTGGGACGTATCAAGCATCCCCAAGCTTAGTTCCTACTCGTCCTCGAGTAGGTAAACGATAAAAAAAATAATTTTTGAAGTGACATGCTACCATCATAATCTTGATCATATAATATTGTAAGGCACATGTTATGAATGAAGTGATGAAGTTATTGCTACATACAGTCAAATGATTCATTCTTCAAAGGAGTAGCAATGTACAAGATAGATTATGAAGTGATATCAAATACTCAATGTAAAGATGTTCAATGATAAATTCACAAAGTGTAACATAGAAGAAAGTACTATGGACCAAATGTATGCATAATGAAAAGTAAAAACATCCTATGGTGGTCATAGAGTACTTCTTATGAAAACTGAGTATAAAAGGTGGACACTTTGGATAGATAAATAAGTAGAGGTAAAGCATGAATAAGTTTCATCTAACTTCCAAACACTTCTACTTAAGTTAATGCTTGCAATGTGGTAGTCATTGGTGTGGAGCTCTCATTACCCCTATCATAGCATCTTGAATGATTAATGTTTAAAGTGAAAGCAAATATGAGTGGTGTGCTTGACAATGTATTGGTTGAATGTCTCATGTCCCTTGAATACAAGTACCTACACCATGTGTTACTCACTTTGGTCCACAAAGTAAATTCAAATAAAGGTCATTGCAAGTAATAATAGTATCATCAAGAACTGCACTGGGGTACCTCTTGCCCCTTGACATGAACAAGCCCATGTCAAAACAACAAGACAAACAGACAATGAACAATCTCAGCACTCTTTTATTTACTATGGGTATAGCTTTTTATTATGAGGTGCATCACTGAATGAACATTATGGTTATGCTGTAAATTTCCACCATGAATGATGCATGGCTTAGATTAGCGGCCCAGGCATTTCTCTAACCATTTATACAAACTCTTTGAACTTACTAAGTATCCTCATTCATTTCACCCATGATAGGCATCCATAAACAAAAGTACATGACATCAACTAAATATAAATAAGTGCAATGTTGAAAGCTTGCCATGTGACAGCACATATGGGCTAACTCCCAACCAAAACTATTGTCAAGCCCACAACTTCATAATTTTAATCACAATGGTTCATGCTTATTAAATGCAATAAAAGTAAATTGTGCATCAAGTTCGTGAGAGCTTTTAACCAATTTTTCCCATGACAATCAATAACATAAGCATTTAAATTCAGAAATGTAGATAACACAATATAACATGATAAACATACTTGGAATAGCATAAAGCTAATAGGTAGATATGGTGGACTCACTGGAAAAACTTTGGTTGAAGGTGTTGGGAAACAAGCTTTTTACTTGTTGTAATTTTTGGGCTAGCAATAGGGAGAAAGTTGACCATCTAAATGCATGCATAAGTGTCCATAGAACTAATCAATCCATGTTAAACCAAGTAAAGTTAAAATTCAACATCTAAACATGGTAAAAGATAGCTCTTGACAACACACTTGCAAATTAACATTCATTCAAAGCACATGAATTATGCAACTATATGTATCTTTTAAAATCAACTCAAACATCCCTATCCCAATATATTTAATAGCATCCAACATAATTCAACCCAAACTTCCAGTAGCTCTCTCATATATAAATGATAGTGGTGGTCTTATTAACAAACCGAAATAACAAAAGCAAAAAAAAAACAGACGCTCCAAGTTTATACGATAAAGTGCTTTGATCGAAAAACAGAAGTTAGACGTGTGCAAACCGAGAGTGTGTCGGTCTAGTGGGGTTGTCTTGACATCCCCAAGCTTATGGTCTTCACCATCCTTGGATAGCTCTTGGTGCAGCTCCTCTAATCCCTGTGAAAAAACTTCAAAACACCGTTTCTCCCATTTCTTTTTCTGTGGGGCACATTAGTAGTGATAAACAAATAGATTTCTTGCTGCATATAATCCTTAGACAAAAATTCATATGGATGTCCAGAACATGTATAATGTTGTATGCCTACTCATAAACTCAATTGGATCAAAAAGATTCATGTTAAAAGTTCTAAGCATGCATCAAACAAAATGGGACAGAATCTGTCCAGAAAAACAGCAGCAGCAAAACGTATTTTTCTACCCTACTTAACTTTGTCGGAAAATTCCGAAAAAATTCATGCATACAGAGGATGAAAAGTTGCCATTACAGTTTAAATATGAGCTCATTCGGAGTTACAGAATAAGAATTAAAAATCATACCGTGCACAGATTCGTGCAGGAATAATATCTCCGAACGCTATAAGCAACTTCTTCATACCAAAATGAGTAAAACTTGGCACTTTATTAAAAATTCCAGAATCTAAACTAAACACTAAGTCTCTTGTTACAGCAAGAGGACACAAAGAAAATCAAAAATAAAAACAACCGGGTTGCCTCCCGTAAAGCGCTTTCTTTATAGCCATATAGCTAGGCTTCTTACTTGATGTTCATGAAGGTTGAAGCTCATGAGGGAACTTATACTTTGATGTGTCCCTCTTCCTTGGAAAGTGTTCATGCATAATACCAGGATCCCATGGTGTTCTCAAACCAATCAAAATAATAGTCAAGTTGAACCCTAGTTGAGAGAAAAACAAAACACAAAAGTAATAACAACGAAGTCTCACTTTCTTTCTATGCATTGGCATTTTGTATATGAATGAATCACCATAAATAGAAGTTTCCCAATGCATATTAACAATTTTTACTTGCAGCATATAATTATTAGCATAAAGAGGGTTCTTATCGCCTCCTCTTTCATAATAGTTGCAAGTAGTAGAAATAAATTCAACCATATAACCACAAGAATCATTCAACTTAGATAATTTAGGCACATAAAGAGGATTATTAAATTTATTATGGAATTCATTAGCATGCTTCCCTCTTTCAAAATAGTTAATAAGATCAATATTAAGTTTAATATCATGGTTGCAACAAAGATTTGGAACTAAAGGTAATTGCAAACCACATAAGTATTTCTCAACATAAGCAAATTTCTCCTCTATGGTGTAATTAGGAGAATTTAAGAACAAAGTAGGACTCTCATGAGTAAGAGTACCATCACAAACAGCAAGTATATCATTTTTATCCTCACATAATTTAGTAACAACTAAACATGGAGGTTTATCAATAAGCATAGGACCATCATCTAAAGCATTATCATATAGCATATCTAAACCATACTCCTCATCATTTTTAAAATTATTATCAATAATGTTCTCATTAGGCATAGGTTGATAGTCCTCCTCATCATCAGAATCATAAAAGCAAAGTTTATCATCAACAAAATCTTGAGTGTTACTATCATTTGTTGAAGGTGAAGTTGGGAGATCCAACTCTTCATTCTCTAGTTGTTCATCATTTTCATCATCCTCTTGGGGTTGCACGGGCATCCCCAAGCTTAAGCTTTTGTCATCTTCTTCCTGCAAAATATTAGACCTTTCTTGGGCAGCTCTCTTCCTTGTGTCAACAACATAGATATTTTCATCAAATTCAAGTATGCAGAGATCAAGGATATTGGCAATAAAAACTTTAAATTGAGAAGCTATAGGGCAGGTTTCATGTTCATTAATGAAGGTGTATAATTCATAGGCTGCCATAAAAATAACAAATTGCTCTACTTCTTCCATCCCTAAGTGAGCATAATTCCATGTATGATAAGTTGCAATAACATGTTCTCTATTGGAAGGGCATTGGAATTCAAAGTGTCTAAAGTATTTAGAGCAACAAGTTTCTTCCTTATGATAATTAAGCAGCACATTAGCAATTTTATTTAGAAGCTCTATGTATTCTCCTAATCTTTTCCCTTCATTTGATTTTCTAAATTCAGCAGCCATCATTGCGTTTTCATAACAGTTTTCCATTTTCTAATTTTTTTGGGTTTTTGATATATAAAACTGAAAGTAAAACTAATGAGAAACTCACAACCAAACAAGTTTAAAGGAACCTCCCCAAGCTTAGATGATTGCAAGATATAAAACAAGATAAAATAAATCTAAAGTCTAGTGCACACAAGAATAGAAACTTAAGCGCTACGCTCCCCGGCAACGGCGCCAGAAAAGTACTTGATAACCCCCAAGAGCAGGGGATCACTGTAGCACCTCTCAATGTGGAAGTAAGGTATCGATCCGCAGGAGCAAGAAGGAAAAGTTATCTATTCCCTACAACTAAAGTGTCACAAGTTTTAGTTGATTATGCACTAAACAAGTTTAAGGAACAAGATGGTTGATTTAATGGATGGAAGTTTAATGTAACAAAACAAGAATGTAAAAGTGTCCCAATCCTCTTCAATGCAAGAGGACAAGACAAAGGTTTTCTCTTATAGGAACAATGGACATGGGTTCATGGGTTCACTTAATCCTCTCTCTCTCATCTACGGTGATTATCATGTTATAGATAAAGTACACACAATTGTCATGTTTTAATGGTAGCTTTTATGACGGCTATATGTCCTAAAACACATAGTTGAAAGAAGTACTCATTTGTGTTGCTAGGTCACCCTCGTAAGGCTAGCGTGGTTGCTCTCACTCCCACATCATACTCTTCCTTTTTACCCCCAGATAAAGGATGTTGGGCTGTATTTCACATGTCACTCAATACATATGCCGTTGTCACATCGGCCATCCCGTACCTACATACATCATACTTCATAATGGACAATATTCTAAACACTAGTGCAATGATTCATATTTCGTGTGCATGACCACATCTCTCTCATCTATCCACACTTGGTGGTGTCAATCACCTCATGACAAGGATAAACAAGGCATTATGCATAAATCAAACCATCACATGTATCATAGAATATCTCCAAAGTATGACAAATCATAAAAGCTCCAACACAACGGTAAATGTATAACAAATCATCTCATACCACAATATCCACCATAAGAATTACATAGATAGATCCATACTTATGCAAAGCACATCATATGGACTCCAACAATGATCATACATAGAGAGATTAGATCAAGTTACCACCACAAACCCAAAGTCCAGGGGGTGGACTACTCCCCCTTCATCATGGAGACGGTGGAGAAGTCGTTGGAGAAGATGGAGAGGTTGATGAAGAGGTGCAGCCCGGAGTGGAGGCGGCGACCCGCAGCAGCCCACGGTGGCGGCGGCGGCCCTTGGGGGGGCGGCGGCTGCCCTTGGTGATGAGGATGGTGTGGAGGAGGTTCTCCTCCCCCAGACGGCTGCCTGGGAGGAGGAAAATTCGTGGTCTTGGGTGCCCTCACGACCTAGGGTTTCCTTCTTTATATAGACTCTCGGATTTCCGTCACCCCCTTTTAGGGTTCCACCAAAACGGGCCTACAGGCCGCGTCCGAACTCCGATTGGGCTGATCTCGGGCTTAAAATCTTCGTATGGAAAATTGTGACAACTTTCTCTTTAATTTGATTTCCATTGGACGCCATCTTCGAGGGTCAAACTGACAATCTCCGTAAAAAGTTCTCAGACAGATTTCAGGAAAGTCCCAATTTGACTCCAACAAGGTTTCCTTTTGTATTTTTGATAATTCCTACACAACAAATAGGAAAACAAGAAGATTTTGCACTTTGGCAACTATTAGTAGGTTATTCTAATAAATGTCATAATATGATATAAAGTGTATATAAAACATGTGCCAATTGACATAAAACATGCATGGAACATCAAAAATTATAGATACGTTTGAGACGTATCACTCCTCAAGAGTACCACCATATCAATAGTAAAATGGACATCAAAATTCATCTTATTAAGTGCACGAACGGACATAAGATTGTAACCGAGGGACTCGACAAGAATGACATTTACAAGGGTGATATCCTTTGCAACTACCACCTTGCCGAGACCCGTTACCTCCGCTTTTGATTTATCACCATAGGAGACGGATGCTCGATTTATATTTGGTCCCAATTCCGTCATGATCTCCTTGCTTCCGGTCATATGACTAGTGCATCCAATATCTACCACCCATTTAGACCCACCGGAAGCATAGTCCTACAAGAAATCATTGCTTGGTTTTAGGTACCCATTTCTCAATGGGTCCTCTTTTGTTAGCAACAAGGGTCTTGGGAACCCAAATAGAATAAGCAATGTAACCATCATAAGGACCAACATATTTTGCATAAACATCCCCATAATAATCAACATAAAGAATGTAGTTGGGATTGTTATGCCCCGCAAAGTCACTACGAGTGGTCTTGCCCCTAGTGGCATTACCACCCGCAATGGAAGTCTTGGCTTGTGCGGGCTTGGCATTGGTGTTGCTCTTCTTCTTCTTTGCCTTGGCCACATAACCAAGACCCTCCTTCCCTTTGTGTGGCTTTTGCTCGAAAATTTGAGCAACAACCTTTTCTTTACCTTTAGGAATAGAGGTCTTGGCACTAGTGGCCTTGGCAAGCTCAACCTTCAACCTAGCATTTTCCTCAATAACATTTGCATGATCACAAGAGGGAGTAGAGGTGCTAGGTGAGTTAGATTTAGAAAGTTGAGTTTGAAGTTGCTCATGAGACTTGACTAGAAGAGAGTGGGTACTTTCCAAGGCCTTGTGAGCCTTGTTAAGTTTCTCCACATCCTCAAGGAGTCTAGCATTAGCAACCACAAACTCGGCTTTCTCCTTTTTAATCAATTTATATTTAGCAAAGACATGATCTCTATCCTTAATGATTTTAGCAATTATTTCATCATTTTTATCATCAAGAGACTCAATTCTTTCCTCAAGAGAGGTTCTATATTCACTCTCTTCTTCAAGAGAAGCATTCAAGGATTCTATGGAAGCATTCAAGGATGCTATGGTGAGAGAATCCTCTCTCTCAATTTTTCCCTTGTCATCAAGGATTTCTTCGGCCGCATCAAGTTGTCGCAAGAGAGACTCAACATATGCCTTAGTTTCACCTTGCAAGTTAGCGACAATAGTATCGGAAGCAACAAGTTCTTTCTTAACCACAAGACTAGTTTTATCATCTATTTCATGCATAGTCTTGGGAGTAGAAGATGATACCTCGGTGACGTGAGCCATGAGGCAACGAGCGGTGTTGATGGAGAGGTTCTCATTGGGGGATTCGAAGAGAGAAGAAGGTGGAGTTGATACAATGGCCAAAGCGGCCACCTCACGAGTGGGTTCTTCTTCTTCTTCGGAATCCTCGGAAGGGTACTCTTCTTGAGTCATCAACACAATTCTTGGTTCTTTCTTGAAGAATGGCTTCCTCTTGACAAAAGGCTTCTTTTGTATCATGTTTGATTCGCCCTTGAGGACAAGCCTTCCACCGTTTTGCTCTCTATTCTCATAAGGACAATCCTTGATGAAGTGATGCTTGTTATGACAATTGTAGCAAGTCTTTATCCTATTAGCAAACTCCTTCTTCCCACTTGGATTGTTTGTTCGATCAAATTGAGCCTTTGCCTTGGCCGGGTCATTCCAAAATGTCTTTGTTGCAAGAGCTATGTGACCATGGAGGGCTGGTTCAAGTTCATCGGGAGGAAGGTTGTTCGGGCATGCTTCAACTCTATCATGTTCATCAAGGCACACAACCTTGGCCTTCAAAGCAAGAGAGGGACCTTGCTTCATTCCCATGGCCCTAGCACGGTTGTCTAGAGCATTCTTGGTGGCAATCTTGGAGGCTTGTATCTCTTGCATAACTTCATTGGATGTCATCTCAAGGTAGTTGAATTTTCCTTGAAGGGCCTTCAAGTCAACAGGCTCGAAGGGCATGAGTGCATTCACATACTTCCTCTTGATCCAAGCATCATCCACATAGGTTGCTCCAACATTGAAGAAGGCTTGGGCAAGAATCTTGAGTCTTGCATACATCTCTTCACGAGTTTCACTATCAAGCATGTAGAAGCCTTCGACTTAATTGTTCAAAGCATCAAATCTATTCCTCTTCATGCTTTCATTTCCAAGAAATGCCACCTCAAGGCACTCCCAAGCTTCTTTGGCGGTGGAGACGTTTTGAATGTGATGAAGACCACTTTCTCCAACGGCAAGCTCAATCATGTGGAGAGCGGAAGCATTGAGTTGTTTCTCGGCCACCTCTCTTCTTGTCAAGTTGTTAGGATTCACGGCCTTGTATCCCTCTTGAATGATCCTCCAAAGCTCGATAGAGGAACTGTTGATATGAGATTTCATTAAGTGTTGCCAAGTAGCAAAAGCTAATGCATTAAGTTTAGGAGGTGGACCCAAAGGGTTTATGCGAGTATGATGGATAGGTGGGTCGGGAGAGTACACAAAGGGAACCCCATGGTACTCCGGCTTCCCACCTTCGGGAGTGGTGGTAGATGTGGAAGATTTCTTAGGGTCGGTTTCTTTATCTTCAACCCCTTTCTTTTCCCCTTTTCCCTCCTCGGTATCACCGTCATGGGAGGTAGCGGAGTCATCTAGTGGGGTGGTCTCCTTAGGAACCTTGCCACTTGCGAGTTGTGTGATCAACTCACGCATCTCGGCAAATTTGGTATCCATGGACGATATCAAAGATGTCCCCATCAATTTGAGATCGGCCATGGATGCCGTAGTGGCTTGGTCATCCATGGGATCACCGTCACTTCGTGTCATACTTCTCTTAGGCGGTTAAGCCCAACAAGAGAGCCGAGGCTCTGATACCAATTGAAAGGATCGTATGACACCTAGAGGGGGGGGGGAGGGAATAGGTGCTATTTCAATTTTAGTACTTTTTCAAATTGGGCTTGACACAAAAGGTAAATTCTCTAGATATGCAACTAAGGTGAATTTACCTATATGACAAGCAAGCAACTAAACAAGATACACGAAGTAAAGACTATAAACAAGGATAGAAGTAACCGAAGTGAAAGCACGCGGAGACACGGATGTAATCCCGAGTTCCTCCTTTTTAGGGGAGTACGTCTCGTTGGAGAGGTGTGAGCTACCACGAAGGTCAAAACTCAACCGCCACAAAGGCGGACGCACCTTCTTCTCCGATGAACCGCACCACAAAGGTTTGGTTCACCTTCCACTATCGGAATCCTTCAAGGCGGAATCCGGAGCCCTTACAACAACGATCCGGGGCACAACCCACAAGAGGATTGGGGGCTCCCGAACAGCTACAAATCTGTCACAAAGACAACAAGTGAGTACAATAAGAGGCTAGGTTTTCCCAATGGAAATCCTAGCAAAGGGTCCCTCAAGTGAATGAGGGGGAAGTGAAGAACGGCTTGGTGAAGATGTAGATCCGGGGCTTCTCCTTCAATCCTCCAAGTATCAACGAGTTTGGGTGGAGGGATTGGGAGATCTATCAAATCTTGAGCTTGCAATCAATGGTGTTCTTCAATGTGGTCAAGCTCGTTGTCCAAAGGTTGGTGAAGAGGTATTTATAGTCCCCTTCAAAATATGGCCGTTGGAGAACAGGTCATCGACCTGGTGGCTAGCATGGCGGGTGCACAGGCAGCCCACCCGAGTTCGAGCCTTGGGCTCGCGGGTGCTCGTGGAGTTTCTCCTATAAAAAAATGCCATCGGGTGCTAGTGCCTGGGATGGTCTCATTTTTTTTTTTAAATATGGCCGTTGAAGGGATAAGTGACGACGCAGGAAGCAGGGCCGGCCTGGGGGCCGGCAGGGCTGCCGAGACAGCCGGCCTGGGAACCAGCCTGGGCCGGCCTAGGGGCCGGGCTGGGCTGGCAGGGAGCTGGCCGAGCCACCGACCAAACCGGCCTGGGTGCCGGCCTGGGCCGGCCTGGAGGCCGGAGGGCAGCCCGAGGCAACCGGCCTGGCGGCCAGCCTGGGCCGGCCTGGGGGCCGGCGAGCTGCCCGAGCCAACCAGCCTGGTGGCCAGCCTGGGCCGGCCTGGGGGCCGGCGAGCTACCCGAGCCAACCAGCCTGGGCCGTCATGGGGGCCGGCGAGCTACCCGAGGCATCCGGCCTGGAGGCCAGCCTGGGCTAGCCTGGGGGCCGGCCTCCCTGCAGTGCGTCTTCTCCCTTCACCCTTTGAAAACCGACAACTACATTTCTTCCCTTTTTGCATAGAGAGAGATCCACTAGTATCTTTTCATATAGATGGTCATATTTTCCTGTAGACACTTAGCAGTGTGTTAAATTCTTCCAAGTGTTGTGATCAAACATTAAAACAGGATTAACGGATTTTGTCCTTTCAGGCTCCCACCAGTTCATCCTTGGAGCTTCATTGGCATTCATCTAGTTGTAGCACTTCGTATCCTTTGCTAGTTGCTGTGCAAGTTGGATGTGCGTTCTTGCTGTTCGGGACAGGCCGGAGGCGGGTGAGATCGTCTCTGCTGCGGTTTCTCAGATTTAACAGCCAAGAACCTCCTGATTTGGGCTCGGTGTTGGACATTTCATATCTACAGCTCAATCCTTTACCTCATAGGCGTCTGCCAACGCGATTTCTGGTTGAGCCGCTGGCTTTACGGTTGGTTAGATTGCGAGAGGCCCCGGAAGAGTGTGACTGCAGGTTTGTTGCGTCCGAGTTCTCGACGGACCCCTGATAGGCTCTGGTTGTACTCTTCGGCATGTCCACTATATGTTTTCAGTAGCTTTTTTCGATGCCCAGCTAGGTTTCTACTTTCAGGATGAAAGTTGTAATCACTGTTGTACTCTGGTTTGATTCGTAATTGCAGTGATGGTTAACTTACAAATCACACAGTGTGTTGGTCAGGTATGCACATGGGTTAAATAATGTGTGTCTTTTCTAATTTGTGGTCAGTGGGTTCATCCTGCTGGTTGGCTTGCACGTAGAAGAACTATCGTTGCCAGGATAGAGCAACATCCTAGGCAAAGCTCATGCTACAATGCTAAACAGTACAGAACATTAGTTACAGTAGCTATAGTTAACAAAGAAACTAGCTGCCATGCACCAGAGCATTAGTTACAGTAGCTATAGTTAACAAAGAAACTAGCTGCCATGCACCAGGTCATGGCCTGTGTAGCCTAGGGCCTGCGTAGAAGTGCTCGAAAACACTTCGCATGCTACAACTGATTAAGATATGAGGACTTCACTTCCTTGTCCCAGCGGGCCAGCATGCACATGGCTTAATTTTATTTTTCCTTTTGCAAGGGACATAGGTTAAATAACAGGGCCGGACGGGAGGTATGTGCAGATTGTTCACCTGCACTTGGCCTCCAAATTTTAGGGCCCAAAATTACTGATTCTCTTAATTAAAACTAGAGGCCGGGAGCCCCAAGGGCACCTCCTCGTCGGTGTTATGCGATCTAAATCTTGGCCCAATGAAAAATAAATATATATTTTTGAATGGTCACCGGGGGGAGAGATTCTCCACCTAAATTTTCATTCGATAAAAAGGCTCAAAAGCCGGATGTTTTACAGCAGGGGGTACAAGGGAGTGAGAGAGTGCAGGGGTTACAAACACAGGGGTGTCTAATCCGGATTGCGTAGAGCCGCATCCCAGCTGTTTGCATCGTCTTGGACGAGAAACGGCGCCTAGTGTCGCGAGAGGACAACATCTTCACGGCACATAGACAGTATCCTGGGGAGGGATGGCCGATCACCACGGAAGGCGCACCCGTTGCGGTGCTTCCGCAGGCTCCAACAACGTAGGATGATGAAGGTCGAGGTGACCGTCGCCGGGATTGCCGATGGAGGATCGTCTAATACTTTAGCGCCTAATAAATAAATTATCGCCTAATACTGAGCTTCCTTGACGTGCCTCCCCACCGACCTTTTGCATACAACTTAATTCATGTAACCGTTATGTCCATGCTTCTCAATGCACTATGCACCATCCCATGAAAATCTTTGAAGTCCAACAATAAGAAATGTAACCCTCTTCCAGTATTATTCATAAATCAAAGTTACAATATTTTTGTAGTAGCAGATGAAATCGCGTCTAGTGTTGTATCAAAGAAAAAGGTAATATAGTATGTATCAAAAAAAAGAAAAAGGTAATATCAATGGGATACATCGATCAATGCTGGTCGAGTATGCATATGGGTTAATTTTCTTTGAGCTCTTATACGGTGCTTTGGAAAACTAACGCAGGTAGTTTCCGGTAGCTCCTGTCGAAAATTATTTCAGCCGTCTGATTCGTACATAGCACTGCTAAATTATTCCAGCCGTCCATGTATTAAAAGAAAATTAACTATAATCACACAGGGGTATTTTGGTCATTTGTCATTTGTCCACGAACAAATTTCTCGTCCTCGTTCCCGTCGATTCGCTGACTGCGGCGCCGCCGCCCTCCTCCTTCAAGCGCCCGCCGCCCTCCTCCTTCGTGCTCCCTCACGTGGTCATCAATCTAGGTCATCTAGGTGTTCCGCCTCCATCCCCACTGCCTGCGGCTACCGATTCCTTGACCAGCTGACTCCGGCGCCGTCGCCGTCCTCACCAGTTGAATCGGAGCCGCCGGTATTGGATCTTCCGGCCACCTCTCTCCTTGCCTGTGGGAGCGGAGGCCACCGTCCCCTTCTTGGGCGACTGATCCGCCACACCGTCGTCCGTTACTTCTCCTAGTCCCACGATTAGCGCGTGATAACAGGAACAAGTCGCCGGAAAAAAAAGGGCAGCGATTTACGGGAGAAAACAGAGAGAAGATTGCTACGTCTCCGGCCGGTTTCAGGCCCGATCCTGTTTTTCATCGTTCCAGATCGAGAAGATTCCTCTTAATAAATTATCTCAACGACTTTTGTGCAGCATCATACATATTGATCAGGGCTAGCAGGTTCTACAAGCTTTCTGATTGAAGTTCATCAAAGCTCTACCGGAGTGTCAAGTTCTACAGAGGTGCATTTTGATGGAGCTAGAACGCGGAACACAAGGATGAATCAGAGTTAGATGATGCAGTCTTTCTTTTGCACTTGCAAGTTTAATGTAATAAATGGTAGGTACCATAGTATTTGATCAGAGAGGAGACTACTTATTTTTTGTTTAGATTGCTTCATCGCTAGGTTGAGCAGATGTATATGGTGGAACTTCAGTTCGATTGTTGCTTGTGCACCTGAAATTTCAGTGAAGCTATGAATAAATCCTATACTTAACTGGCCTTTTGCGACTCCTTTTTGCCATTTTAAAAAATAACAACAGTTTCACAAACCGAAACTGAAATGAATTTTAATGTTATTTCACGGTTCATGATCAGAACAAGTTACAAAGACAAGCTGCAGAATCTTTATATAATTGAAGAGCCAATGCTTCTCATATATTTTACTAAACTGAAAAATAGAGGTATAGCAGTAAAACTGCAAAGAGCATACAGGTACAGGACTGAACATCTCATAACCCAGCACAATGCATACATAATAATATATATGCTATTCATGGTTATGTCTTTCCTCCCAAATGCTCCTGCGATTAAGATACAGAGCTACGGCTTGATGAAGCATCTGCATAACTTGAACTCTGTCTCAACTCCTGCCTGTTTGTCGTTCTAGCTGAACTTCTTTGCTGAATTCAGTCACACGATTGTTGATGCCCTGGTTGTGAAGCAGAAAGTTGAGGTACTTGCGCCCTTGGAGACCAGGTCCGTCGTGAGCGCGGTCGCTGCCTCTCCAGCGGCCTACGACCAAGGGGAGAGTCCACGTTGATCTTGCACGGAAACTGGGGCGTGTCCATGCCCTCCGGCCGCTCCCATCTGTGGTGGCCGGCCCTGCCAACGAGGCAACGACCAACAGCTGCCCAAGAACTGACCGCGCCTGGCCTGCGCTGTTTCCCGCGACGGGGAGCTCACGACACCGCTTACATTTGCAGGTATGTGAAGAAAACTGCACCTCCGGGTCATCCGTAAGCAAATAGTTCACCATCTTTTTCGCAAAAAAAAAGTTCACCATCTGTATCACAAGCAATATAGCTTCGGTAAGGAACAAGTGATAAGTATTTCCAATTTTCCAGTTGACGAAAAACTGAATTTACACTTCCATTTTGGTCATTTCATAGACGCATAATTGTACATCACCATCTGAGTCTCAGGTGTCCTGCACATCAGAAATGTTTCGTATGCACAAGCACAAAAATCGATCCGTCAGTTATTCCCGAAAAAAACACAGCCATGAAGCATGCAGATCCAACCGTCTTATTACATCCAAGATACATTATAGTTTGACCGGAATAGACATGTAGTTAGTATGACCGTTGAAATTCAAGCCTGCACATATTCCAAAGATACAAATAGTTATTTCACAGTCAACTAAGATATAGCAAAACCGTTTAGAAAAATGATGAACTATTCAAACAAAGCCAACATCATGAAAACACGGGTATGATTTTGCTTAATTATCTTTTTTTACATTAGAGTACAGCACAAAAACTAACGGCTAAAAAGATCCCCTGATCAGCAGTCAACTACCATATACACACTTCTGTAGATGGACATACGTTCACTTCTGTCACATCACAGAACAGTTTCGTTTCAAACAAAACAAGGCGAGTCGTTTCAAACAACAAAATCCATTTGGCGTCCTTAAACTCCCTGAATTTCCAGAGTTAAGTCCACCAACTTGAATAATCCACCTACAAGATCAACCCAGTCTGAAGAGTTCTCCTTGTATCCCGGAATGAACTCGAAAAGGGCTCTTCCATCTCCAGACTTACACCTCTGAGGAGTGCCCAAACTGCTGTCACCCCGAATTCAAAGTTTACGGAAGTCATTGAACTGTGAAGCTATTGATGCAGATGTCTTTCTCCGGAGAGAACCCTCTTGGTGAATGGAAGGAGTTGCAGAATCATTTGAAGAAATAAGAAACTGAAATGCATTCAGACTTCTCTCTTGATCAATCACAAGATTCATGGCCACCATCATCATGATAATGCAACCTTTGACGATAAAACCAAACCTCATTCTCAAACAGAAGACTAAAAGGCTAGCAAAATGAAAAAGCATCAGCATCGAGGGCCTTTCCCTGTCAACAGGCTTCTCAGACATGCCAAACAAGTCATGTCTATTGAGTCCATTAGCTTCATATTCCCCAAGCAAGTTGATGGTTTCAGATATGCAAAGAACAATTGGATTTTCAAGTTGCATGTCATCTTCAACCCTCAACTTCCTAAGACAGTGAAGAATCTCCACACAAGAGGAACCCATTAGCCTAAGTAAAGTAGCAAGGTAGATCACCTCCTCTGAAACATTAGCATCCAATCCATGTGTCTCCTTCCGCTTAGCACAAACAAGGCTATTTGACACTATTCTCTTCACAACAATAACAGCTTCTTGCCTCAGTTGTTCAGGAAACATATGCTGGTTCTCTTCAATGAAGCTCGCACAAATATCAAAGGCATCCATCTCTTTGACGTGCAGGCCATCATCAGAGTGCGCCTTGCAGCACGAAAGCAGCCTATTGATCTGACAGTTTAATTTCTGATTGGTCGCATCTGGGATACAAGAGTTAGGAAGTCTCATGTTGGCGTAGCAACTGAACGGGGTTTTCACGGCATCAGTTCTGTTAAAAACACCCAATGATGGCAAGCATATCAAATAAGCGCTCGTGGTATGCTGAAACACTTGCAAATGGATGTCCAGATCCCCATTGGCAACACATCTGGATGCAAGCAATACAAAATGAGCTTGTGCAATGACAGGCATAGAGAGCGAATAGCTTTTTCGGACTAGGGAAACAGCTGCAGCCAAACCAAGTTCTGGGATGCGCTGCGTCGCCTTCTCCGACCAATCAAGTGCACCCAAAAACTGCTCAGATTCCACCTCATCTTGTACAGATGAAATGAAATGGTAGGACATGAGCTACACCATCGTAGTGATCCTCGGTCCTTTGTGTACGACATCATCGAGCACGGTATAACTCCTCTTCAGCTGGTCGACATCTAAAATATTCTCAAAGAACACCTGCAATAACCGAATATGCCTAATCAAATTTCTGAAATGAATTTCTCCCTTCTTCATGGAAAAATAATCACAAGCCACAAGTTATTGGCCCATCTAAAAAAAATCTGCAACTCGTCCATAGCCATTGCAGTCTGTCGTCTATGAATGAACTAAGGATGCGTGTGAGTAGGGTACCTCGAGGGCGGGGAGAAAGGAGGGGTCGGGGTCGCGGGAGAGGACGCTGCGGATGAAGGCGCGGAGACGCCTGGAGCATCTGGTGGCTAGGTCGGCGTCGGCGTAGTCCAGGCAGCGCAACAACTGGAAGCAGCAACTGAGGAGTGGCGGGAGATCAGCGGTAGGAGCGGGGGACGGGCTGGGCCCGTACTGAGAGAGCTGCGCGAAGGTGAGCAGTGCCAGCCTCCGCTCGCCCTCCAGCTCATCGGCGTCGGGCATCGCCGGGGGAGCGGCAAACCCTAGGATTCGTGCCGCCGTCGGAGGGGACAGGGGAAAAGGGAGTTTTTTTCTTCAAAATTGTCAGCGCGGGGCGGCGCAGCGAGTACTGGGGGTGGTGTCTTGGCAGCTTGTTACAATAGGAGAGCGAGTCTTGTTGAAAACTACTCCACTTTTCGCTGTAGGAGCATATGCTCCCACTAAAAAAACACATTTTGAAATGTTAAAATAAAACTAGAAAATAATTTGGAGTATACTACACGCACTTGCAAATCACACAATGTGTTGGTCGAGTATGCACAAGGGTTAATTTTATTTTTCCTTTTGCATGGACATAGGTTAAATGATGTGTGCCCTTTCTAATTTGTACAGTCGGTGGGTTCGTCTTGCTGCTCGACTGGGCGTCTTCGCACGTAGAAGTGCTCCAGTGCAGAAAACACTTCGCATGCTTCAAATTTTGAATATCTTGGGATTTCACTGAACAATCTACACAAGAGCACCTTCCCTTGTCCCAACATATTAAGAACTCTTGATGCCTCACATACCAACGTTGATCACGGAAAAAAATCGAGCATTTGTCTTCTTGAAAAAAAAATCATATACGAGTTGGTGGTGCGGGTGTGATTCATTCAAAATTGTATAACTTGGAAGTACGTGAGCAAGTCTCGTGGTTTGTGGTTCTTTTATAGACACACGCCTTCTGTATGGAACCTTACCGGCCAAGCGCACTAGCTAGCTGGGAAGTTATTGTCGGATCTGACCCTACTCAAGAACACGTAGGATCGTGGGTTATTTCTACAACCTACCATTTCATTCGAATAAGGATGTCAATCGTTTCATATCTAGTTGCAATGGAAAATAATTGTGTATGAACTTAAACATCCTATAGTATCTACCCCTTTTGGCAATTGGCATGGTCGAACTTGATCTTTTGTTACATAAAACTTGTGTGTGCGTGTGTATGTGTTCAGGTGCTTCTATTCTATTGGTACGCAGGTGCTACGCATATGTGTCCTTTTCTTGATTATGAAGACATGCATGGATTAGTCAGAAAATTTTGGGATTTGCTGTATGACAGTCGACTGAATTTTTTTCGCCGTCAGTCAAATTTCTGTCCGTCCAATTCCTTGTTCGTTTTCGTTTATCTTTTTTCTCTGTTTCTGTCTCTGTTTTTCGTTTTTTTGTTTTGTTTTTTCTTTTTTATTATTATTCTTCGTTCTTTTTAAAAAAGGTTCCAATTTTAAAATTGGTTCCAAATTTTTGAAATGGTTCCAAATGTAAAAATAGTTCCAAATGTAAAAATGGTTCCAATTTCAATCTTAAAATTGGTTCCAAAATTGAAAATTGGCTCCAAAATTGAAATTGGTTCCAATTTTAAAAATGGTTCCAAATTTAAAAATGGTTCCAAATTTGAAATGGTTCCAATTTTAAAATTGATTCCAAAATTGAAATTGGTTCCAATTTTGAAAATGGTTCTAAATGTAAAAATGGTTCCAAATTAGAAAATGGTTCCAAATGGCCTAAAAATTCGACTGACCGCGAATTCGAAATCAGTCGATTTTTTTTTTCCGCATGGCAGCGGGGCTAGGATGGTTGACGTGTCGACGTACCATTGGCCTAAAAATTCGACTGACGACGATTTTTTTTTCAGTCGACTGACAAATAGACGCTCCCAAAATTTTACATGGTTTATTTGCTTACAAATCCAATTATTTAATTATGCATAGACTGGTTGACATTTTTGGGGCCCACTGCAGTGATAACTACTGAAATGAATTTGTGGCAACAAAACGACAAATCTGCAATAGTTAATTTATTGCCACAACTTTAGACTACCCATAGTGGGAGTAACATAGGTAGTAACATAAGTGCCACATAAGCACAAATGATGATGTGGCATGCAATTAAAAAAGAGAGAGATGGTGGTGGTATCATAGGTAGATACCGTAACATAACGGATTTCGAGGCAAGATGAGTCTATAGGCTAATAAATACATGATTATATGATACCACACATATGTTACTATCCACTATAGAGGTAGTAACATAGACTAGTATCATATGCATGATAGTAGTGTATGATACTCCCCACTATGAGTAGTCTTATAGAATCATCGAAAGAATCAATATATAGCACAATGAATTGCGAGAGCTTAATTTTCGTTGAGATAGTCTTCTATGGCACAATTATTAATAATGCAGTTATACTTTTGTCTTACTGCAACGATTTATTAGCACCACGGAAAATACATATTTTGTTGCAGTAAAGTCTCGTATTGCAAAAAACAAATATCAATGATGTAATATCTTCACATATACCTATAAGTTGACATTGTTATATTAGGTGGGAGTTTTGTTACAGTAGAACCTTTCTCTCGCAATGAAAAATCCGTGTCATGGTAAAAACATGATACTTTTACAACAAAATATGGATGTACCATGGAAATTTCTTCAAGTCTCAAAATCTGATTATACTTTGGGTGGCTACCAACTAAAAGGGGAACTTACTTAGTTAAACTTGTCTAGTTTGTGACGTTGACAAAGTGTGGTGACCCTCGTACACCAGCCAAACACATCGTGAATAATCTACCACTATATTTATCCGTATGCAAGCAACATCATGTTGGTCCAAGAGGTCTTGTTGGGCACATATATGGCACAATCTTTTCATAGCCCATCCATGGAATTGTCACGATATTCCTCCCATAAAAGGAAAAAAACAGTGTCGGATATATACGCACTGACGGAGCTACGTTAGGGCCTACCTGGGCCTTGGCCCGCCCAGGATTTTGACGAAAGATGAGTCTATGCCTATCCATGCGCGATGGCCCAGCACTGCACCCAAGAGCAGACAACGAGTAAGCGGGCTGGCAGCCTCGCAAGCTAGGCAAAACCAGCGAATCCTGATCAGAAAATTACCGAGAAGACACAATCAGCTGACCGCTTCGTCCCCTAAAAAAACAGCTGACCGCTTCATTGTTTTTTCTTGACGACAGAGAAAGAAAAATGTCCGCAGCTATCTTAGCTTTGTTTGGTCAATTTACATGATCATCTATCTTCGCTAGGCTAGCATTTGTGATTTTTTTTTCTTTATCCATTTTCTTAACTGGCGACTCGATAGCATGTTTTTACTCAATTTTCCTCCTAAATTCTTGTTTAGTCAGTAAAAAAATTTAGTCTCTTTTATGTGGCCCGCCCAGGTTTTTGTTTGAAGCTCTGCCACTGTATATACGATCGCATTTCCAGGATCGTAGGCTAGAAGAACTTGGAGGGAACATGCATGTCAGGTAGCCAAGCATGCTATTTTCCCTAAACCGGAGCAATGTGATTGCATTAAAGATTTAAAGGTGGAACGTAACAAAATCGTTGGCTACCAAGTCCTCCACATCGAGAGACGGGCGTCGTAGCCCAGTGGCTGGGCACAGCAATGGCTGGCCAGCCCGCCCGAGGTCGACTCCCGCTGGAGCGATTTTCGGGTGTCTCACTGCGTTACACTGTTCACTAGGAACACTGTAGTAACACTGTTCATTAGGAACAGTGCAATAAATTTCGCAGTGTCTCTCGACATCCACGTGCCACAGGCGAGGTCGACGTGCCTGTCAGTCCCGGAGCGCTGGTCTTCGGATAAGTTTCTCAGGACGTATTAGGGATATAGGTTGTAGGTCTAGTTTAGACATATAGGTGGGGTGTGCGTGTGGTGTGTGTGCGTGTGGTGTGCGTGCATGTATGTCCGATCAGATACTACAACTTGTATTCTCAGGAGAAGACTATCAAAAAAAAAAAGTCCTCCACATCGACATAGGCGTGTTTGGCCAGATAGCCAAGTGTGTGTGCTAGTTCATGGAAATTAAATTCATAAAAATCAAAGTTTAGCATACGAGAACTCATGGCTTCACGAATGAGGACACTAAAACTTGATAGATTTTTTTTTGAGATGACCAAAACTTGATAGATCGTGGTCCCGAAATTGGAGAGCTAGTACCTGGTGTTAGAATTTGGGCCCATATTGTGTGCAACCCAATTAGAAAATTTCTTAATCTCAAATGGCCCATGTGCATGGTAAGTTGTGGGAGGTATAAAGTTTAGTTCCACAAGGAAAGTTTGAATGAGAGTTGCATCACCATATAAGGTAAGTGTTGTGCTATTTGGTAAGCATTTGAGAACATAAGCCTCTCTCTCGCGCACTCCTCCACTGCTCGCTCGTCTCATCTCGGCACGGTCGCGTTTCGTGAATCGAGTCGCGTCAACTTATGTCTATATTTTTGTTGTTCGGAAAAATTGAGTCGTAAGCGTACGCGTCAGCTTAGCCAGTTCGAGTCGCTTACCGACTCAGACGTGCGACGTGGTCAGCCCACGTTGTACCCGTTAGGATTTTCCCGATCCGCACTATATATTGCCTTGCACTGCGTGCGCCATCACACACTGTAGTCTGCTCCATCCCGAGCGCTGGAGTGCACCGGAAAACGGGAGAGCAAGTCTCCGGAACCAGTCGCCTTTGTGATCCTGTACGGGAGATGGCGAATTAGATTTTTGGAAAGCACTTTGCGCGATTGCTCGCCGCTTCCACCACGGGTTGTCTACCAGCCGGAGTTGCGGATCGTCTCCGCATACGTCATCTTCTTCGAGCCGTCTTCACCAACGTCGTCATCAACAACATCACCTCTGCCTTACCCATGGTGACCTTTTCTGCACCGATGACTACTTCCACTACAAATGTTCGATACATGCGACGTATTCCGTACTGCCGTTTTGCTATGGATATGTTTGCGTATATGCTGCTGCTGTTCACGTTGATTAGTACATCTATTATGTTTGTATTTCCCATGTTAGCAGCCGTTGTTGACATGTTTAATATTCTGGAATTAATCATGAAATTATTGCCTAATTATCCAGAATCAGTGTGGCCGAGTCTAATTCAAAAATCTCTCAAACTTCCAGCTCCGTCAATAGCAGCCAAGAGCGTGAGCAATCTTACTAGCACCAGCCGCTACGGACTCCATGGTGAGAACGAACCACAAAGACCCAGACTCCCCTCCCATGTTCCTTAACAAATGAAACATCGAGGTTAACTTTTACTTTGTCAGGGTCTGGTGCTTCCCAGTGTCTCTCCTTGGCTATCTAGCACTCACGCCTCCCTTTCTTCAGAGAAATCACGAAGATGCTTATTTACCTGAACACATATTTTTTCCATGGAGCGGCCAGCCTCGCCAGCATTTTGTTTATTTCTAGCTGCCCCACAAAAGAATTGCCACAATATTTTGTTTCGCAATGCCTCACATACCTATATATTGATCTATATCTTACATGGAAAAATATTGAATGTCTCCATGCAAAAAAAAAAGGGGAAAATATTGACTGTCGATCGAGCGTTTGTTTTCTCTTGAGAGAAATGCTGCGAGTTGGCGGTGCGCATGTGCTTCACCCTAAACTGTACAACTTGAAATAGCTGAGCAACTACGGAGTTTGCGGTTCTTTTATAGGCACAACTTCTGTTTGGAACTTACCAGCCAAAACGCTAGCTAGCTAGCTGGGCAGTAAGTGCGTGCAACCAGTCTCCCTAATATCTGACCCTACTAAAATACACATGGGTTTGTGGGTTATTTCTTAAAAGATAAACCTACCGTTTCTTCCAAACAAATATGCAATTGACCTTACATTGTGCAAATCTGATTTACCGTAAAATAATTACGTATGAACCTAAACACCTTTTGGCATGGTCAAACTTGTTCCTTCATTGCGTAGCAAGTCTCTGTGTGTGCTCGAGTGATTCTATTCCTCCACAAGTGCTAATCATATTTGGCCTTTTCTTGATTATGAGTACATGCATGGGTTAGCCGTACAATTTACATGGTTTATTTGCTTACAAATCCAATTCTTTTCTTTAATTGTGCATGGATTGGTAAGCGTCCAGTACGTACAATGATTACTATTGAAACAATCACAACGACACAATAGATTCTTGCAATAGTTAACTTATCGCCACCATCTTTTAGTGTCTTCGCCTCTTTGCGAGAATCAATATATAACACAATGAATTGCGAGAATTTAAAATTTTGTTGAGACATAGTCTTCTACTATCGCACAAAAAGTAATATTATGGTTATACTTTCGTCTTATTGCATTATTAGCACTACAATAAATTCATATTTTGTTCACATCTCATATTGCAACAAAAGAGATCACCTTGGTAATATTTTCAGCATGATGCTGCAATTTGTTATCGTTGTACTTTATGGGAACTTTGTTCCATTAGAGCCTTCCTCTTGCAATAAAAAAACTATGTCATGGTAAAAACATGATATTTTTGCAACAAATTTCTTCAAGTCTCAAAAATAAATTTTGACTTTCGTATGTCCACTTAGTAATATCAAAATAACCATGTGTAGTACTGTTGTGTAGTTCACCACAAAATCTTCCCACGAGGGTGTGACTACCAACCAAACAGGGACTAGCTTGGTTAAACTTGTCTAACTTATGGTGTGGTAAAGTGCGGCGACGAGTGATCGGACGGACGAAGTTGCTGAGGGCGTGAGAGAGCTCCCACTTGTCTTAGTTATAATATCCCTAATTTATAATGCAAGCAACATCTTGTCGGTTTAGGAGGTCATGCTTGGCACCAAGTATGGCACCATCCTTTCATACCCCATCCATGAAAAATTTCATGATACTGATTTGAAAATGAATAGCGCCAAGTATGGCACCATCCTTTCATACCCCATCCATGAAAATTTTCATGATACTACTTTGAAAATGAATAGCCCCGACCCCCCGTGTCGCACCCCAGGGCGACACCGGGGGCGAACCTAGCACCGCCAACAGCTCGGCCAAGCGCAGGCCACCGCTGCGGCCGGGCGTCACCGCGGCGATGGTGGGCTCATCTGCCAATGGTCGTATGGGGGAAGGTTCGTGCTAGTGACCTGTTGCAGCGCCTGGGGCGGTTGCGGCCTGTTTCGACGGCGTGCGGAGGCCGGGGCGGAGTCCTCGTGACGTGGTGGTGGTGGCGTGGTGCTGGATACCAGTCTGGTGCCACCGTGGTTGCTTGCCTGGTTGCGGTGGTGGGAAGGGCTGCCAGACGTTCCCTCGGGTCGCTATGTAGGTTTTGATGGCGCTGGGTTCGGTGAGCTCCGGGAGAAAGCTTAGTTTGACCTCGGTCGGTACCGGCAACGCCGACATGCTAGAACGTCGTTCCCCTCCTTGGAGGTGTTATCGTGGAGCCCCTTCACCTCCCAGGTCATCACAGCCTTGGGTTCTCCCGGTGAAAGCCCAAGCTTCAGTTATGTCTGGAGCGGGCATCGGCGGTGGTGTCTCGTCGCTTCCTCCTTGGAGGTGATGTCTTGGAGATCCGGTCTTCGTCTGTTGGCAGTGGCTTGTGTGGCCTTGCCCGTTTCTCTGTTGGCCAGACTGGTGCGCGACCTCGGGGTCGGTGTGGAAGCCGAGTGGCGGCTCCGGAATTCGACCGCGTTTGAGGTGATGGCTCTGGCTGCTTGGACAGAGGCGCTGACAAGGATGGTGCGTGGCCTTGAGGATGGCATGGAGTCCGGAGCGACGGCTCCAGAGATCGCTTGCGTTGTGGGTGTTCGCCCCTGGTCACTTGGTTGTTGCGCGGCCTTGGGGTCGGTAAGGTGTGTTGTCGTGGTTCGTACGTCGGAGAGGCGGCTCCGGAAAGGTGTTGTGTTGAGGGGTGTTGTTTCTGGTCGCTTGGGTGGCACTGTCTTCGACTCTTATGGTTTCGCAGCCGCGGGACTGTTGTATCGGTTTTCAGCCAGTTTTCATTATAAACTGGCCAATTCTCTTCTTAACGAAAAGGCAGAGCTCGCTCGAGAAAAAAAAGAATAAACAAGAACTTGTATATTTCCAATGTCACATATATAAGATCTCATTTGTAGAATTGTAAGCTAGAAGAACTCGGAGAACCGACATGGCCGAATGGCTACTCCTTTTTTTAGACGGCGAAATGTCTACTTAGTCGAGTATATCTGTATAGCCACCAAAATTCATAGTCTGGTAGCCACACAACTACCTGTATCGCCTGGCCATGTTCTGTGGTTGTTGCTTTATATATAAAGTGAGGCAAAAATCCAGTTCGAGAGGAGGGAAGCATGCACATGGAAGTGCTCCTGTGCAACTTGTTAAGATGTTTGGCCTTCACTAAATAACATACGCAAGAACATGTCCTGCTGTTCTGGCATATTAAGAACTCCCGATGCCTCACATACCTATGATGATCATCTTGCACATAAAGAATTGAATCTCAAGCATTTGCTTTCCCCCGAGAGAAATTTGAGTTATGAGATGGTGTGTTCCTGCTTCACTCTGAATTGTGCAGCTTGAAGTAGGTGAGCAAGTGCAGAGTTTGCGGTTCTTTTGTAGGCACACCTTCTATGTAGAAGCTTACCGGCCAAAGAGCTCTAGACCTCTAACTAGGTGGGCAGTAAGTGCAACCAGCCAACCAGTCTACGTCGGATCTAACCCTACTCAAGAACACATGGGGTTGTGGGTCATTTCTCGAACAAGGACGATGATTGATCTTACTGGGGCACATCTAGTTCAATGGAAAATAATTACGTATGAACATAGACATGCAGCTTTGTTCCTTTCATATTAATTACATAAAAAATGTTGTGTGTGCTCAAGTGCTTCTATTACTACTCAAGTGCTGAGTCAG
The DNA here is from genome assembly GCA_947311845.1 of Poa pratensis. Classification (NCBI taxonomy): domain Eukaryota; kingdom Viridiplantae; phylum Streptophyta; class Magnoliopsida; order Poales; family Poaceae; genus Poa; species Poa pratensis. The sequence continues at coordinate 61,556,954 of CAMZMU010000038.1, forward strand.
GTACTAGAGACATGTATTCTTTCGTTACAAAAAAAAAGAGTGCACAACTCATCAAGCATAGGGCATTGATGAGTTCAAAATGTTGTTGCGCATTGTTTAGCGTATTATTTTGAACTTAAGCCTAGGCATATGTGTGGTGTGGTGTGACTCCGGATTGCATACGGGAGACAATTATTGGGTTGATTAATAAAGCTCACCGTTTCGATAATAAAAACTCATCAAGCATAGGGCCGAGTTTGAGAGGAAGAGGCGACTGGGCGGTTGGACGAAGCATCTCTTAGTCACGCATTGTTCGCAGCCCATCAGGTCTGCTGAAACCAAAGCCCAGTTTGCTGGATGGCCACGTCGAGACTGCCCTGCAGCGGGAGGAGCTTCTGGTTGTTTGTTTTAGGCCCAGTTCTTTTGGGCTTATGCTTGTGCATAAGCCACCTTGACTGGAGCTGCCCAGAGAAACAGCGGTGGAAAGAAGCTCACGAGAAATTGGAGTCGAGTTCTTTTTGGCTTCTCAGGTCATGGCTTATTGTCTGAGTTGTATAGTAAAAAGTCTATAACGTCCTTGGGATCAATTTATGATGTAACTAAATAGATTTTGAGTTCTTTTGTGGTGTTTTCACATATACGATCACAAAATAATATTTTGAGCATTATATAAATTGCTAAATATTACAATAAATATAGGATTCATTGTTACTTGATTACAATGCGTGTGTCTTCCTGTCTTCTTGTCCCCAACAATTGTACAATACTTTCTTCTAGCTAGCAAATCCCCAATAGAGTAGTACTATACTATTACAAGCTTTAATCTGGATGAGACAAAAAATTAACCAGCCACGGGTGTCGCTCACCATGAGAGACAAGCATGCCCACGTATTGTACAGAGAAATCAGAAATCGGAGAAATCACAGCAAGATGCTACTTTGGGACGGAGAAACACATCAGAAATTAGAGAAGCTGCGACCTTGAGAGAAGACAGGACCTTGAGCGGGTGGAGATTGAGGTGAGCGGCAGCACACGAGAGGCTCCATCAGATCGATCCGCCATGTGGGCGTCGGCGGGAGAAGCAAGGCGGAGTCGAGGCGTCGCCGGAGCGCCGCAGGCGGAGCACCGGCCGGAGAAGCCGGTGTCGGCCGCTGCTGCCCGTTCCTCTGCGACGGGGGCGGCTGCGGACGTTGCAGGGGGGCGAGGAGGGCGTCAGCGGCAGGGGCGGTGGGGGCGGGGGTGGGGGCGGCGCCGGCCGAGGGGGCGGCTGCCGGTCGCGGCGAGGGCGGGGGCGGCGGCCGGCGGCGGCGGACGAGGAACCCTAGCTCGGGTCGAGACGCGAAAAAGAAAAGCCTTGCTCGGCCTCGCTCGGGAAGAAAGAAAGAAAGAAGGGAAATGCCCGGTTCGCTCTCTGCTGGGTGGTGGCAGTCTCCGTAAATTCGATGGCAAAGAGGGGTAAGGTCAAATAACGGTTCGTTTCCACTCGCGGGAAGCCGTCGGCGGGGGCGGGAAGTAGGGGTTACCCAGCTTCTCCCCACTGTGAAGAAACGAGAGAAGCCGGCTGCCACAATAAGCTGCTTAAAATCGAGTTCTTTTAGGCTTTAGCTTATTTTCGCCTAGAAGCTGCTAGGAAGCCCCAAAAGAACCGGGCCTTAGTCCCACATCGCCGAGCGAAGCAGGACGCCAGACACGGCAGCGCTATAAGATCACCGGGTGGCCAGCGTTGGAAATCATACCTTTCTCAGCCTTTTGGCTAAGATCAAGTGTAGTATCTTTTTTTTTTTGAGACTATATCAAGTGTAGTATCTGTTCTTATCAGTTTAATATCTGATATGTGGGCCATGAGCCCACAACGATATTAAATTTATTTTTCTGGGGAGGGCCCACCATAGGGGCTTGCCACTGGGGCCTCGCGTGTCGCCTGGGCGTTGCACTACTGCCCAGGCCTGGCGCACCCCAACCAAGTCAACACAAATTTGTTTCAGTCAGGTACAGTTCAGGATGAATCTAATTTCCGAGCTTATTATCAGTCGATATAGTGACAAATTCAACCGACAAGCAGCCCTAGGAATGCTAATTTCTGTCCATTTTATGGCCTGAGGATACTTTGAGTCGTGCTTGATCAGCTGCACATACACAGGGAAAAATATCATCAGTGCCACATTTTTTCTTGTTGCAGGACTACAAATATGAACCTATTCATGCATCTTACAGTGAACAAGGTGGTACCTGCATAGCTGGACTTCTTTTCGAGAACCCGGCGGTCCCTCTATTTCACTCATCAGTTTATTCTCCATCATCTGTATCAAAATTCATTTGTTTTTTGTACTTAGCAAGTGGTGCTGTGTGTTACCACATAAAGCTTTGCTAATACGAGGGAAACAATTAACATATAATTGAATGTACCTGCACCTCCTCTGCAGAAAAATCGTTATCCACCACCTGCAAGAGTCGACATAAATAGTAGTAAGCTGTCATCAGCAGTTCAGCACCTTACACATAGATCCAAGTGCATATGCAGGCATGTGAAGAAAACTGTACCTCCATGTCATCCATAAGCAAATAGTTCACCATCTAAATCACAAGTAATATAGCTTCAATTAGGAACAAGTGATGAGCATTTTCCAATTTTCCAGTTGACCGAAAAAATCATTTCAGTCATATTCATAGCTGCATCATTTCAGTCATATTCATAGGACCAAGTGCAGGCATGAGAATTTATACCTCCATTTCAGTCATATTCATAGCTGCATCATTGTCCATCACCATCTCGGTCTCAGATGTCCTGCAAATCAGAACATGCATCAGAACTTAAGCACCAGCAACAACATCAGTCAGTCTGTCCTAAGAAAGATCCAACAATCTGATTACATTAGAGAACCATACAGATCATGCCCTGCATTGCTTGGTGATGCAGCACCTAGAACACCCCGAGGAGGTCCAGCTCCTGAATCGCACTTCTCCCTGTATCTCTGGAACGCAAGAATAAACAAAGTGTATTGAGATCCTGGACAGCAGAACGAGAAATGCTCAAAAGTATCTGGGCAGTAAGATGTACTTGGAGATGGCTTTTTATCTTCCAGATTGTGAGGCCTGTGACTCCCATAGCTTCCATCGTCTGCTTCACTGCAGTTGGCTTTGCCTCTAGAGTTTCAAGTGTTGAATGACACAGCATCAGTTTCATCGACAGATTTCAGATCAAAGGAACAGATATTGAATTGTTAGACGTTATATGCTCAAAGTTCAAGAAACCAAACCATAGGGACCTCCTTGATGTGCTACAGCTTTCACGAAGATCCTATGGAGATCATCGGTCCAGCGAAGTAAACTCCTTGTCGGCTGCATTGCTCTGAGAATGCGACAAGCCAGTATGCTCGACATGGAAGAAACATCACCGTTTTGCGTTGGCCGCTTTTTAGACTTCATTCTGGAAATCAAGCTCACCCCGTATGAGTAAGGATCAAGCAAATTGGACAGTTTGTCTCATGCCACTCTCTTTTTTAGAATGAAGGTATAACAAACTGGCAAAAGGACAATACAGCAGCTTGTGTAACTAAAGAGCCAGACTCCATCAAAAATTGTTTATTTCGCAAACGTGGGTGCCCATGTAGATACAGAAAACATTTCCAAATACACAAATTAAGCGGGAGATCAAGCATAACATCAATTCTCCGACATCCTATATAATTAAAGGAGTGCTCTAAAACAGCATAAGAGAAACTAAAAGTCATTAAAAATGCTAGTACCAGTGTATGCGCTGAAGCAAGACGAACTGGGAGTATCTTTTAGCGAGAAGAGTGAGTGATGGTGTCCTCCTGTATGAAAGGCAGCCACCCTTTTATACAGTTCTTATAAAACACTGGAGATACTGCACTGGCCTTGTGTACCTACATTATATCACATTAACATAATTCATCATAGCTGGTTTGCATAGGTGGAAAGGTTGGGAGAGAAGCACGTAACTCTCAAAATGGTAAGGAAGCAAGAAGTGTGATTACCTAACATTAATCATTGATATGTCACAGTTTCTGTTTCCATAGCACATGCAGAGCTCTGCCAAATCCATGAATGGTGCACATCACATTTACAGTAAGGGGACATGAATGTGCCAGACAAGAAGCAAAGAACTAACCATGATAATTTTGGTGCAGTAATAAAGTGTTGAGGTTAACTTATCAGGAAAACTGGATGTGTGATCGAAGTCCTATGCTGCCAACACCTAGCAGCAAGGTAGTAGCAGGAGTGCATGACCATGTCCTGTCATTGCAATGCCATCTGCATGCCTTTCAATGAAGGAAAAAGTACTGTACAAACATCAATAAATCCATCTTAGGTACTTGACTATTACATTGCATGTCAGACTTGTCCCAACAGGAAAGGTAGGCAAGACTACAGAGGTTCTGGAGTAACAAGGAAAAATGGGTTCAGAATTAATGTGTAGGTGCATAGATGTATCATGGGCTCCTTTAGCATGGCAAAATGCAACATGCAACTTTTGTCAAACTCATACTATAGATCATAAGGGAACAAATAAACCACATGACCTGTAAATGATTCAGTCGATGACGATAACTTTGATGAGGTAATCAAATTACATGTCTGTATATGGAGATGCCATCAGTAATACATCCTATTTTTACAGGAAAGAATGGACTTCTAAAAGATGATAACAAGAATATTCCTAGATTTCTTCTGTGTTGGAAGATGGCACTGAGATAACTACTCCTCAGTGACATACTTGTTCCTACGAGCACCAAAAGCAAGTCTCTGCAAATGAAATCAGGGAGAATGATTGTTATGGTATATTTGACATTAGTTAGGGATGTCCAGGATTTTATAATAAAAGCTAGTCCCCAGGTTCCAGAGAGTTCTTACTGAAAATATTCTGGAGTAGGCTTTCAAGCCTGTGAGAAAGCGAATGTAAGTTGGCTTCATGGATTGATTGGTAGGGATTGCTCTGATGTTTGGAACAAGGTAATCCGTAACCTATTATATAAATCAACATGATTATTATTTTACCCATTTTACCGAACAAAACATATGAGTAGAAAGTGTACATAAATAACATGAAAGGAAATTATTAATATATATTACAATCGCAAAATGAACCTAGAGCTCCTTCGCTGTACAAAAAAACTGTGCCTTTCATGGATATCTTTTAAGACATTTATTTAAGTAAGATAAGTTATAAAATTAGTATCAAAAATAATTTCTCAATTTATATTATTCATTCGATCGGCTATTTTTGCTCAGATCAACACATTTGATAACTGTGAACGTGTGTTCACACTGAAACTAACAGATGAATACGACATGTCTGCCTTTCGACATCATATCAAGAACATGCCTATGATGTAAAGGTATGCATGGTTGAACCCACTACATATCACAATTTTTGAACTTCATTAATGCAAGTAAGTATAGAAAGCTAAATTGGCCCTAACAGGTCACAATTTTCAGGAACATAACACTGTTCTGGGAAAAAGGAACAATGGCGGAGCTCTCACCATATCAGGAGGTTCAGCCAATATATTGATGAAAAAACTTTGCCTGCCATCAGTAAAGTTACAGTTTTTAGTAACCATGAATTATCTGATTCGACAATGGTAAAAAGAAAAGAATGGGAGAATGTTTATCGCTTACTTGCTTTGTCGTAGCACCAGACATGAGAAGATCAGTCGTCACCATGCCAGGCTGCACAAATTGATCATGTACTTAATTTTCGTGTACATATTAGTTATAAACAGTTCAGAGCCAAAAAGAAATCATTACTTATGCACATATTCCATGGCCCAATGCTTACAGCCTTACACTAACTAGTTAAAAGACACCAATGTATTATTATCTTTATGCAAGATAATAATAATGAAGTCTATAATACGAAAGATACCAAAAGGAGTGGAGTTAAGTACCGATAAATTATGCACCACAACATTATTCACTTCATTCATCTGCAACTCAGCCTGCAATTAGAATCATGTTATTTCCTGACAGGATTTCTGATAAGGCTGCAAAGTTGAGACCCAACACTGCCTTGGCCAAAAAATGCAAAAGGAAAGGGCAACAAATGTAAAGGTAAGTTATGAGCTCTTAATAAATATACACGCAATTAATGATTTAAAGGATGGTATTCTACTAGAACACCTTAAGGATCAAATCCTCAAGTTCAAGTGCACAGCAATACACTTTCTATTATTTCTTTACGGATGATTACAGCTTTGCACTGTCCACTAGTTTTCTGTAACGATTAATGAGTACTATTTGGGTATTTCATACAGCTTTAATATTGAATATCAGTAGTTATCACAGTGTGTTGAATATTTGTACCTCGAAGGCAATCAAAGAGAAACTAATCATTTCAGATTATATCGCCACAGATATTATCTTTACCTGTAAAGACTTCGTAAGGTGCACCACACTTCTCTTCGTTGCACCATAAGCGGCAAACCTGGTGATTATCAATCATAATTCATAATTATTCAAGACTAATGATTCACCAAAAGATGATAGAGTTTGTCTTTTCAATATTTTGTTTTTCCCACATTCATTAATCCAATTAACTGTTACTACCATATGGCTGTGCAAATTCAATACATTAAGTACAACACACACTCATGTGGAGAGGGATGAGTCTTATCAGCACTAAAAGAAGAGGATATAAGATGGCATGTTCCGTTCCACATATTCATACTATATTACCAGTTAAATGAAACCATGCATTAGCACATTCTCCTCATACGAGTATCCACAATTACTACACAATAGAACAAACAGAAATGCTACCTTGGGGTTGGCCTTCCATCAGAGCCAGCACCATCAATGTTAAATATGTGGCCGCCTCGATCTTGGCTCCACATCATATTTATTGCCTGAGATGGCGAGACGACGAATGTTGGAAAATGAATTTTTATAGTTATCATAATATATGACAAAAAGCTAATATGGAGAGGCAAGTAATACCTCGCGGCAACATAGCATCAATCCAAGAGTGTTAGTGGTGATCACCTCGCTATTAAATCAGACAAGAAGCTCAATCAATTATTGGCACTTGAAAGTACAATTGAATAAAGGTGTTTCAAGCCTTGCCAATATAGAGAGTGAAACTTACATGAGAGCCTCATCAGATGTTTCCACCAACGGTTTGAAACTATATGCATTTGATCCGGCATTGTTAATCTGCACCGATGGAAATAATTCATAAGCAAATCCAGTTCTTTTATGACATAACAGAACCTTTCAATAAGTTTAAACATTTCAGTAAAGTTGATGTATCAATTTTCAGGCAAAACAATGCAGATTGGACAGAGGTTTTCCATAGATTGTTGCACATATCAAGCACTGAACTATCAAATATTTCAAATATGGGAAGTTACACAGTGAGCATGAGCATCAGTGTCATTTCACAGAAAGTGGCCGTCATGGTTGTACGCAAAAAATAACGAACATGAATAAAGGGCACGTGTAAATATTTGGTGAAGGAGGGGTCGCTAAGTACCCAAATATCAATGTAGTCCAGCTTGTCACGTGCAAATTCCACAAGTGCCTTTACATCCTTTCCTTCTCTAACATCACAGACGGTTCCCTGTGATAATACCAAGGGCGACAACTGAGGCTATGAAATCAAATGTGTTGTGCTGTAGTAGTAATATCTTGAAGTAGTTAACATGATCTACGCCCGCATATGAATCAAAACATAAAATTATTACAGAAGTAGGCAACACAGAATATTATTAATGGCTAAAGCGGAGGATTAGTAATTCCTATTCCTCACAGATCGTATCCAGAGCACTAGATGGATCAATCGATCCTTGCCTGATGGAAATCGCTGCATCCTTGCCGGCTGTCCCGCTGCCGCCGCCACACCGCTACTGCCTGGAGGCTGCCGCCGCTCGCTACTGACTTCCCGATCGAAGCTTGTGCAAGCTGCCGCCGGCTGGGAGCCTCAGCCTGGGAGCACAAGGTACAGGGGACGAGATCGCTTCAGGATCTAACTCCGCGCAGAATTCAGCGGCGATTCGAGTAGAGAAAGGGGAGGGACGGCGTACCAGCAGGAGATGGGGCGGCGGCAGGTACGCGTGTTCGTGTCGAAGCCGGGGAGTAGCTCTCGGACCCGTGAAGCCGCGGCGCGGGGACGCGATGAGCTCGCCCGGAGAATGAGGAGGCGGCGATGGTCGGGCGGCGGCCATTGGCGCTCGGGCGACGGCTGTCGGGCGGGTTCGTCGAGCGATGTGGGGAACGACTCGACTGAGCGATGTGGGGGAATAGTTGGGCTCGACGTGGGCCACATGGGAGTCCCACGAACCCCACATACTTTTTCTTCTTGCCCGTGGGAATCCACTTATGTTATTAGGTGGGCTTGGGTAGTGGGCCCGCGGGTAGCCCACTCCCACCTGCAGCCTGACCCGTGTCACATCTCACAGAAATCTACTCCAGTTATAACTCTCTCCTATCATCACCCGGAATTTACAACATACTATACTACTATAGGCTATAGCACTGCTTGGTACGGCAGTCACACGTAGAGCAAACGCTCGAAGGCACGTACGTGCTCGCGTCTGCTCAGTCCTCCTCACGGACTAGCCGATCACCATTAGCGCCCTCCGCCACATGACGAGCTAGCGCGCGCAGGCGGGGCGGTCGTGTTTTGTTCAGTCAGCGTCGTCGACCCGTACGTGTACATCTAGGATGCCGCCATGGTGGCGGCCTCGAGGTCTCTGCATGCGGCAGCGTCGGCGCCGCCGACCTTGCTGCCGTGCAGCTCGTTCAGCTCCGCGATCGCGTGCTTGGGCCTGCGCTCCGTGATGGCGATGGAGATGTCGTTGGGAAAGAGGTCGTGGTGCACCGTGGCGTGCAGCAGCGTGGTGAGGAACAGCGCCGTCACCGTGAGCGTGGCCACCACGGTGAGCGCGATGCACATGGCCTGCGTGAACGCGTTCTTCACCTCCGACGAGTAGCGTATCGCCGCGATCGCCGCGCTCGTCATCGGGAATGTGTACGCCCACCACGCCAGCGAGAACCTGAACCCCCTGAACATGTTGATCCGCACAGCCTGCACGCCACAGACATCATCAGTGGCGGGTGATCGGCCGACCATCCAAGCAAAACATGCATATCTTGATCGAGCCTACGTACCAGGGAGGCGTAGAGGAACATGGCGATGAAGTAGGCGATGCGGGAGCCGTAGCCGAACTCGCCGGTGATCCTTGCCCAGGCGAGGCAGGCGACGCTGGGCGCGGCCACGAAGAGGAAGAACACCGGGTGGAGGTCCCTCGGCAGCGTCTCGCTCGTGGGTAGCCTCTGGTACAGCGTCACGAATAGCACGATGTAGTGCGCGAGCCCGACGGCGAAGAAGAAGATGGGGCCCTCCCTTAGACCCATGATGGCTCCCAGCAACGCGCCGACGAAGTTGCCGACCACGGACAGGTGGTTCGACGGGTTCGCCACCCTCGACAGCCGCCTCTGCCCGCCGGATATCCACTGCCCGTAGATCTTGAGCTCCAGGCACACGATGGGCGCCATGAGCACGTACCACAGCCAGTGCGGGAGGCTCTCCACCACCAGCTCCGGCACGCCGATGGCCAGGAAGAGGCACGCGATCCACGGCGCGAAGAAGAAGTTGACGCGGATCGGGTGGTAGTACTCGCGCCGCACCGCCTCGAAGTAGAAGACGATCTTGCACGCGTACAGCACCGACACAAAGCACATGAGCGCGACGGAGACGCACCAGAGCACCAGGTTGGTGCGGAGCGTGATGTGCAGGAACCGCGTGGACGCCGCGATGGCGATGTTCTTCCACAGGATGGCCTGGCTGCTCATGCCCAGGCACATGCCGAACGCGGACACCGGGAACCGCAGCAAGAACGGCCAAGTCTTGTCCGACGGAAGGACCAGCTCCTCCGACGACTGACGACGGCGGTGGCGCGGCACAGCAAACATGACAGCGGCACGTGAGGTCTTTTGTTCCATCAATGCGTTTAGGAACCATGTAACGAGTTGCTGGAGGTACTGTACCCGTAGCTTGTCGAGTTCGGGGCCTTCCAGCGCCGCGAAGAACCGATGGACCCTGGGCATGGAGGAGTAGGGGCGCCCGCTCGTCGCCGCCGGGTCGTCCTCTTTCTCGGGATCCCCATCCTGCTGCTGCGGCGGCCTGACGCCGCGAAGGTGGGTGGTGAGCTGCTTCTCCAGCTTTCCCGACCATGTCTTGAACGAATCGTAGCTCGTGTCCCGCCGCGTCTTGCTCCTCCCTCCCATGCGCGCCCCGCTCCCGCGGTTCATCGAGTCGTCGCCCACCACCAGGAACTGAGAGTTCCCGGAGTTCGGCAGCTCGGAGTCCGCGGCGGGGATGGGCTGGGAACGGAACATCACCTTCTCGACACGCTCGAACGCGACGGACACCATCGGCGGCGGCCGCGGTGGGAGCGACAGCATGCGTGAAGACTCGTCCGGGGCGACGGAGGCGGCGTGCCGTGGCGGGAACTCCGCTTCCGTCCGGGCGACGTCAAACCTGGACGGAGAGGCCGGCAGGCTGATGGAGACCGGGTGCGCGGCCACGCGAAGCGCGGACGCGTCGAACGGCGAGTCCGGCTCTGGGCCAGGGGACGAAATTATCGTCGGGTCGACGTGCCGCTCCTGCACTGACACATAACTGCTCAAGTTGGCGTTGCATGATCGTTGACACGAAGCAGCCGGTGGCGTTACGAGACTTACCCTGAAGCTGAAGGCCTGCTCCTCGGCGGAGCGGCTGGCGGGGACGTGACCACCGGCGGCACCGGCCGTTTGCACGGATTCGTCTGTCTCCATCAATCTCGGGAAATCTGCAAGGCAAGTGAAGTGTGATTTAGAGAAACGACCACATTGCTTGCGGGCAACAGAATATGGAAGGATCTCTCCTGAATCTTTTCTCTCCAATGCGCATATATATGCACGTCATTTAGTTGTATCAGAATTCAGAATTTAGAAGAAGGACGCCAAAACTTTCAGAGTAAGAGAATCTAACACGAAGAAAACAAAACTGCAAGGCCCAGCCAAGAAAGAAACCAAAACAGGGCTAGCTACAAAACCAAGCAAAACAAGAAAGCATCCTAGATTCCTAGTTCTTCAGCTTTCTATTTATATCTTGATCATAATTAAGAAGAAGAATATCTTACTGGAGCAAACTCTGCAGCGTGACATTATCGATCGTCAGTGACGGATAATATATATACTGCTGGAAATCAATAAGCCAAAATCAAACTACCTGGTTCTGGTTTGTCTTCTAAAATCAAAACGATACGCTCATTGTCCATCTCAACATACCTTTATATAAGAGTCACGACGCGTTCGTGCTGGACTGGCTGATAAGGAAAGCGTACATGGGCGACTCGACGCCGTACATCTAGCCTCTGTTCTGTGGCGTATATGTGTGCAAGATAACCAAGGAAATCGATCTCCCAGACTTGTGGCGCTCAGAATTTCGACGACCAGTGTAGCAATGTTGGACAGAGAGTTCCAGAGGCATATGGCAGAATCTTGCCTTGCCTACTGGTAACCCGGCGTGGGCTCTAGGCTCCGGCGGCAGTGTTGCATAGCGAGAGAGTGAAGAGAACAATCAGGAACATCTACTGTGTGAAATAGATATGATAATATGATTAGTTCGCTGTAAATGGTCGGTCATCAGAAATTGTGATGATTCATCCCAGTGTCGCATTAGGCAAGCAATTTTGTTTTGTTTTGCAAGGGAGGGTTGCTGCCCAAGTGTGCAGGGCATGCAACAAGATCTGAACCTTCTACTAGTTTCACTTGAACAGAATGAATTAGCTACAAAAAAAACGTCGAGAATCATCGGTGGCATGATAGGATGTGCTCGAGTTGCTTGTCATAGTCATATTTAAGGCCTGTTTAGATTGGTGGGGATCATGTCAAAACCCTTCGGTTAGACAGTGTTCAGATCAGTTTCTCTTTGATGGGACTGAGTCTAATCATTGTCTACGAAAAGAAGCACAAGTTAGTTTCAGTTAATCACTACCCAGATAAAATGATGCTCTGTGAAGTGTAAGCTGGACTGTTACTGGTTTGTGCCACCAGGAGCAAGAGCAGAAAACTGTCCTGCTTCTGTAGCTAGGTGCCAACGAACGCCATCAACAAGATGTGGCTAGGAAATAATCTTGCAGGTTTTCTACCAAGTGATCACGCTCAAGTATGGCTGGAACTCAACAGCTAATTGATACGGCAGTTGTGGTGCAGCCTCCTTATCACTGTGACACTATCACCGTCAGCCAAAAAAGCAAGAACTGCAAGTCTTCTCGCTAACCTTTCCTCTCGTTCTACTTTTTGTAAGTAAACGCATCTCTTTCTAACGATCAGCGACGCATGTCCGCAAGCGCGCAAGGCCATGCACCAACTTTCGGAGCTGAAAACGAGCAGCGTGCAGAATCCGCACAAGATGCAAATATTGTCGTCGCTTTCAGGAGCGAATCGCGTGGCTGTGCAACAAGAACAAACAATGGCGCCTAACGGCCGGGCGCCAAGCGCGTGTGGGTCTCCGTGCCGAAACTGACGAGACATTCTTCTTCTCGGCCATGTCCTCTAGCTGGAAATTGCAGGAAGAACAGGGAAGAGTGCAGGGTACGCTTAAGCTAGCATGTAAATCCGAGGTTTTTTGGTCGCGTCTTGTGTGTTTCAGACTTCAGAGGAAGGGTAATAAGGGAAGGTTATTTTTAAATAAAAGGCTCTTAAGGGAAGGTTCTGACTTGTCGATTACCTGGGAGGCTGGAACGTACGCGCGATCAGGAAAGGGTCCGGCAATGCGGGAGTCCGGGGATGACGGTGGTTCCGGGGAGGCCTAGACGGTGGTGGTGGGCGGTATGGGGGGAGGCCGAGGCGTGGAGATTCGGGTGCGGCGGCGATCGGAGCGGTGGCGCGGCGAGCCGGGCTTCGGTTGGGAAGGTGGCGCCTGGGCATTGGGAGGGAAGATGTGATGTGCGTGAGTGGCTGAGTTGCCTCCCTGTGGCTGTGAGTGGAGTCGGGCCCGCCTGGGTGGATGTGGGTCCTGGCACCGCGATTAGCCCGCGGGCTCAGCTATTCTTAATTCTTCCTTAGTTTTCTACAAACGATAAGCATTTTACAATATTTGTTGGGAGCATTTCACATGGGTGGTTCTTTAGAAATTTGTGTTTTCTACAAACGATAAGCATTTTACAATATTTGTTGGGAGCATTTCACATGGGTGGTTCTTTAGCAATAGTGCAAATTATAACATACAAGAGACCACTCAACTCTCATAGTCGTTCACAGTAACAAAACCCATGTGAAATGCTCCCTCAAAACAAGAAGATCAGTTAGCCGCGCATTGGTGGTTTTGCTTACGTGTTTCTCTAGCATATTCTGAAACCATGTATGATGCCAACAAAATAATTATAAAAATAATAGTGAGGAGATAAATGGTCTTAATAATAAGTAGACTTTGAACATGAAAAATTAAAAGGGAGGAGATAAATGGTCTTAATAATATAGTAGTCTTTTGACATTTAAGATCTCGCTTGGCACCCATCATTCTTTTCCATTTGTTAGAAATGGAACAAAAAGACATTGATTTCATCATTTCATTTCATTTCATTTGGCAGAATTGAAATAAAAATTAGCATAGAAATTGACTTAACATAGCATTCGCTGGAATTTCAATTGAAATTCCATGACATCCAAACAGGTTGAGTATGGAATCTCAATTGAATTCCATGATTTTGACCCGAAATGATGGCTATGTACCAAAATTAGATACTTTATTGGGAAAGCATATTTAAAAATTTGAATATGGAGTAATCATAACAAAATGAGGTAATTCTAGAAATAAATTTCAAAAATTAATAAACATTGTGGACTATGTAGATACATTTGACCTAGTTCCTTTATGTTCCCCATTTTCTAAAACCTTCTAATCAAAAGACAGGTTTTTACAAAATTTAAGGAACTTTACCAATTATGTCTTATATTTTAAGAAAAATCTTATTTTTCAAAAAGATAGACTCCTTTATAATATTTTGTAGTTTTTCAATGGTTTCTCAATCCCTTTCTTTTATATTTATTTACCCCAATTTTCTAGGTTTTTTGGTATGTTGTTCATGACTTTTAATTTATTATAGAGGAACTTGAATTTGTATGCTCTGGATGATTTTCTAAATTTTATCATATTTTCTATGACATGCTCACTCAAGGAAAAATAATTCTACACGAACATGATATCAACATAAAAAGGGACATACTGGCACCTCAACCAAAACCGCACCTATTATAACGAAGGGGTAAAATTACAAAAAATGAAGTTTAGGGTAGAATAATAAACAAACCCATAATTATCCTACTTTTTTGAAAAAAATCTAATCAAATGGGAACTCAGAAAGTTTAAAACAATTTTACCAAATGTGTCTTTATATTTAAGAAGCATTTTCTTAATTCCAAAAATTTCTATATTTATTTATTTTAACTGTTAAGGTTATTTTACCGTTCTCATATTTTTAATTTATGTATTGAGAACTTGTATTTTTATGCTACTTTTCTCTCAAGGCTCACTCAGTGAATTCTTTTCCATGCGGAAATGACTTCAGCATAGAATGGGGCATGTAGGCTCATTATCACCCAAAACCACACCAATTTCGATTATGGGAACAAGTTTGAGAACTGACTGTGTCTTTCAACCGATTTGAGGTTTAGAGTTGAATGTTCGGCTCGACCCATATTTTCACGTGTAATATTCAATTGCCTCTTTCTTTTCTATTTTTGAGTATTTTTTCGTTTTCTAATAGTCTTTTTTATGTTGAAAGAAATCGAGAACAAGCTTACAAACATGTGACGATCTTACTGTAACCACGGATGAGGGAAATATAAAAAATATCTTCTGTAAGAATCTCAGTGTTATTCTAACATGTAATTGTCAACAAGATTCACACCAAAGCAAAAACCAGAGAGGCTTGGCCTATTAGAAACAGAGACGGTTGGTGAATTGTATATGAGCCACCGAGAATCCTATTAGATTTCCGCATTTCTTTTGTTTAAATTGAATTCTAGAGCAAACAAAGTAGCACATCATTATTTCTGGAAACACCGGCAATTCCATGACAATGACTCGGCGTAATTTGCACACTATTATCTGGAAAACCTGATGTTACTTCTGCATAGTTGTTGCGTCAATTCGAGTTAAAGTACCCTAAGATTCACATGTGTTGTCTTGGGTGGGCATAATCCTAACCATTCCATGCCCGTCAAGAGGAACCAGCTAATGGCCAGCTATCGATCTGACACCATTTGCCGTAATCGATGTTTGCTTTCTCGCGAAAAAAAATAGAAGGATTGCTGATTGCTGACTCACCAGCAGACATGGAGCGAGAGCTGACTCCCGGCGCTGATTGCTGATCAGGCAACCTATTAAGCTAGAGATACAAGTGCAGGTGGTGGTGGTGTACGTGTACAGGCAAGCGAGCATTTGCATTGCACACACCTCTCTTGCTCCTGCTGTCAGTGTTTCTGTGTTTGTGTGTTAGCCCCCTGGGCCTCCTCGTGGTATTTATATACGAAAGTTCCAACAGCCGATGCAGCTAGCTGCAATGTTTCTGTAATCGAAACTCATGGTTCACTATATATAATATATATACTCCACCTTTTCCAAATTACCCTTTGTTTTAACATTGATCAAAGTCAAACTTTGTTACATTTGACCAAGTATATAGGAAACAATCAACATCTACGACATCAATTGCATACACTATGAGAGTATATTTCAAGATGGTTCTAACAATAATGATTTAATATTTTAGATGTTCATTTTTTTTATACGCTTGGTTATACTTTATAGAGTTTGACATTGATCAAAACTAAAATGCGGGGTAATTTGAAAAATAGGGAGTAGAAATTAACCTCCTCCATTTATCTTCATTACAAATTTGTGACTAACATATGTCTTCAGCGTGAATATACATTATTCAGTTCGTCTGAATTAACCTACCTCCTCCCTTCTCTCACCACATATGAAGTAATTGCTCTTTTCAACTAGCTTCCATTAAAGCATCACATTGATAGCAACGTCATTGTGAGTCTCGTACAATTGCCGGATCGTGCATCGATCTTGAAAGATCGGGGTTTATCAAATAAAGGATGGTAGATCTTGTCTCGATGCGAAGACACTCGATGTATCCCCAAGTTCAAATTGTTGACAACAACTCTACGCTTTTGTTGGAGAGGTTAGACACATGTGCCTCGATGTCACTTAGACTTCACCTTCTTCTCCTCGAGCCCAAGTTCAAAAGAACTTGCTCAACCACTTATGAATTCAACAATTTTGGTAGAGTAGACAATTTAATATTAAGCTTGCAGCTTATGCGCTAAGTTCAGTTTCTCGTTGAGGAGGAAAACTCGATTTGAATGTTTTTAGGCGACCAAAAAAAGAAGTGTTCTTATGCCTCCTTATTTCTTACTGAGTGAAGTGCATCATAAGTTGCTAAACTATTTCAAGGGTGTCATGTAGGTCTTGGAACTTTAAAAAGAATCATCGTCTAAATTCTGGAAGTGCAAAAAAGTGAGGCAATATATATAGTCCAAGGACATGGGTGGCTCACCTAGATGATTCAATTAATGCACTTCTGGGCCTGGATGAAGATTTCAAAGTTCTATGACCTACGTGACACCCCTGAAATAGTTTAGGGACCTGTGATGCACTTCACCCTTTTGAAATTAAGTGAACATGTAAGGTGAAAGGTGAGAAGACAATTATTGGAAAACCAAATTTATCTATAATAGCTTGTGCTACACAGTAGAGTGAATGAGTGATATAACAAAAAAAATTACGGCAACTCTAAGAGTAAGATATCATAGTTCAGCAACTACAAGCAATTTTTTTCTTGCCACGCTCAGGCACCATCTTTTGTGCTTTAGAAGTCGCTCTCACGATAAAATACCTCCAGTAGAATTTAGCCATTTTTCTAGCGTGTGGATATGATGATTAGCTGCATCCAACCTTCTCGGCACTTAACGGCGCCAAGCATTTACCAAGATGGAGACCGGAGCTCAGAATGTGCTACGAGGATAGAGGACCTATGCCAGTGCAGATTCACTAGCTCCAAAAGGTCTTTGAAGAAGTATTTGGTGGTAGTTTACAGGCCTGTCAGCTGCAACATGTTCCAGTTTAAGGGTAATATAGTCGTCTGCATAAGCGTCCTGGGCTAAAGGACCAAATCTAGATGGGTTCGATACTTGAGGGACAAAAACCATCTGGTATTGGAGTTGGGAGACTAATAAACTTAGAATTCGGCAATAGTTTTACTTTTTGCAAGACTGGAAAGAGCTCTTATTCGTGAGGACGGTCCAAAAATATCTCTCTCCTTATTTGTGCTCTTATTTACCAGTGCATATTTAGCTAATTCGTGAGGACGGTCAAAAAAATCTCTCTCCTTATTTATAAAACCACAAAAGTGGTTCACAAACTAGCTGGGAGGTCACACACACTGGAGAAAAGGGGTTAAAGGGTGTCGAAATCTTAGATTTTCGGTCATTTTCTATGGTACTGGAAAGTGCAAAAGAGACAAAAGTATGCCGTGGTTTTATTTCTTGTTCTTCTTTTGCTAAAACTGAAACACAAATGTCGTATAAAAAGGTACAACCTAAAGGTGAAACAAAAAGAGCACTCACTCAGCGCCTAATCAATCTGGGCATATGGTTAAGCCACTTTCCACCCACACGTTTCAGCTAGTCAGTCACTTGTGTGTGACAGTGTGAGAGACACAGCGGTAAGTCAGAGTAGACGTGAGTTCCATTGAATTTGAGCAAAGTGGAACTGGACTTCAGGCAAAGAAATATCAGAGTTACCTGAATCTTAAATAGCGAATGGGCACCTAATCTTAACTAATTTACAAAAATTTACTTGTGCATATACAGAAATTTGATAGGTCGCTTCATTGACCTGTTTCTAAACCGTCAGGTCTAAACGTAGAAAGGAAACTGTCCCAGCAAAGTCAATATGATGGCTGAAAACCACGGAGGAAACAAACATAATTCCATACAACGTCTGACGGTATGTTTCCTATCACAACCAGAAACCCAGTGCACTCAATAATTTCCCAATGAGCAAAGCAGCACTATTTTTTCATGAAAGCAGCAAGATATCTTGCCAGAATTTCCGAGGTCAGCAATTTGTCTCTTATGAGCTTTAATGATTATTGTCCTTTTTAAGGAAAAAGAATCCCAAGTGTTTGGTTATGTAATCACCTCAAGGAGATAGAGAATGGGAGGAGCAAGCAAGCATAACAAGAAAGGCACCGCGCATTATGCAGTACCATAGAATTTTCTGTAGATATCTAGTACTGAATGATAATGCCATCCATATCACTAAACCTCTTGCCTTCTTTTTGCGTCCATAAGTTTTTCACTGGTAATCTTTTCCTTGGAAACTCATCTATAGTGCAGGATACATAAAAGCACAAAGCCCTAGCTCACAGGTGGGGGTGGGGGCCATTTCCTCAAAATACTGCTGCAGGGAGGAAGATTGAAGAAATTTTATTGAAAGGATGACCTCCAGTTATTTGACAGCATGGCATCATAACTGAACCTGCTCAATGGAATTTAATTCGCAGTTGCAAGGTACAATCTAGTAAGTTATAGTTTTCACATGTTTGTCGCTCAATCAAATGGCACACAGATAACTTATCTACCATTTACAAAGACAATCCAAGAAACTGCGGGGCAAAAATACCGTCCAACAAATGACTTCAAGTGTAAGGTTCGGAATGATATTTCATGCAATTGTAGTCGTGACTGTTTCCTAGTTGAAGATTACAGGAACGCCGTTACAACCAGAAACCTTACTTGGCCTATACAAAAAGTTACCCTTCATTTTCATGAGTTTCACTTGGTGGAGCACCACTTTAGTCTATGTTTACTGCCTCATTTTGCAGGTTTCTCATGTGGCCTATTTGTAGAACCTGGGTCTGCATAATGTCAACATCTTTACTATTAAATGGGAGTTGGTCGTGTAACCCGAGCGAACCATATATGTGGAATCGTCTTGCGCCATATGTACTGAAATTGTTCGGGAGACATGGTCAAAGCCCGGGTTGAAGCCCTATACCACGCGTCACTCGTCTGTCCTAGTTGCTCAATCCGTCTTCAGAAAATCGTATAAAAATAAAGCAAGAAAACGGATGCGCAAGCGCAACGGCTTTCGCGCTAGTTGCTTGCTTCTCTTCTGTCTTGGAAAACCTATCGGGAAGGAAGAGAGGTGGAAAGTGTCTAAGTGCCTCCTCTCGACCGTGGCTCGCTTCGTCGATCATTCCCTCAGCTATCGACAACAGATGGGCCAGCCCAGTAAGAAATCTTTCCATTAAATAGGCGCCATAATAGTCACGGATTATTACTTTCCATACAAACAGCGATTACAGAACACTTTCCATACCGCAGTCAGTCAATCAGTCAATCACGGACGCAGTCAGGAATATTTGAATCAGGAATATTTGAATACATCCGCCCGTCGTCCTCAGCCGCCCCCGTGCCCTGCAGTACCTAGATCTGGCGTCCTCGAGCTGCTTGCACCAACGACGCCAGGCCAACAACTCTGGGACATCGCCCGGCCTGGTTGCATCAACGACGCCGGGCAAATGACGCCGGGCCATCGCCGACCTGCTGCATCAACGACGTCGGGCCATCGCCGACCTGCTTGAAATTGCAGCTCCTCAACCTGGTTGCACCAACGACGCCGGGCAAACGACGCCGAGCCACCACCGACCTGCTTGAAATTGCAGCCGGGCAAACTACGGTGAGTTATTATGCACAGTCCGGGAGGTGGTTTTCTAAGAGATAAATCATTATGCTGTCTACATTGTTACCTGCTCATGTGGTTGTCCTCGTAGTAGGATAGGCGGTGTGTTGTATATGGCGTCCGGAAAGCCATCTGGGGTACGAACTCCATTCCAAGACCTGACAAACGTGAACAATTCAGGTAAATGTCATTCACCACATGAGCTAAAGTAAAACTGAACCTACTATGTCTTTCTTACGAGTCATTTACAAGCACAAACAAGCAGAAACAGCTAATGCATTTTTACAAGCATAGAGAAGAAATTACAAGCAGAAACAGTAATGGATTTCATAGTACTGCATAAAGAAAAAGTTGTATTTAATAGTACAAAAATGCATTTTTTCAAGCATAAACAATACTGCATTTTTACAAGCACAAACAAGTAATGCATTTTTACAAGCAGAAACAGGTAATGCATTTTTACAAGCATATAGAAGAAATTTCCATTACCTACTTCAGCCTTCTACATTCCAAGATCATTTAATTGTAAATATTTCTGACTCACAGGACAACCAGCAGATCCAAAAGAACTGAAGAGACAGAAGGACCGGGAAAGATATGCACGAAACAGTGTTGAGATTAATAGAAAGAAACGTGAGGCCCGACAGCTGAAGAAAACCATCTCTAATATCGATGGAAAACAGATTACATCTAACACACCGGTTCCCACATCACCTGGTATGTTCATTCTTTTGACCATCACGTATTTAGGAAACAAACTGAATTGGTATATGACGAATTCTTTATGTCAGGATTTCACACTCCAAATAATGCCACTGGCCGCTCAGCTGTCACCCAAGTGCCATACACCCCGGTTACGGAAGGTGATGTTTACTACCAGGAAGATCAGCATCATTTAATAGTAAAGACTACTGATTGTATATGAATGTTCATGTAGGCAGAACGACCATTGTGAAGCCGTCCTGTGCGACAGCATTTGGAACACCAAACTCGGGTAGTTCAAATGATTTCCGATCACCTTCCTTCTGCCTATCGAATATGTCTAAATATCAGGGCAACCCCGCCAACAAAGGAAAAGAAGGTTTCTATTTGACAGCTTGTAGAACAGATAAATCTTTACTTTGTGTTTACATTAAATATAATATGAACTGATTACGCTTTAATGATTACACAGTGGTTGTTCCAACAAATAAATCAAAGATATCAGGGCCACACCGACGGGGCGGCGTGTGCATACATGAAACAAACAACCATCCTACAAGCGATTATACATCCTCTGATGATGATGATGACCGGTCTACACAGATGGCTTCTTGGAGGTCTGTTGGGAGCACTCTCACAAGTGCTTATGCCACTGATCATGCAGAAATTCAAATGGTACCACCGTCAGCACAATTTTCTACTTGTTCTGTGCATGTTATTTACTGACTTTTTTTTTTGAAAAGATTATTTACTGACTTTTTTTTTCAAGCTCCCATTTTCAAGATCCTTGTGAAACACAATCCTGGTCCTTATCAAACCCGGCAACACAAGAACCTCCAGGAAGGGTCACAGTCAATGTTGATAGGAAAGGACTTAGACGCCAACGTGCTAGGGAACGCAGAGGTAAATTAACGGCTGAGCAGAAGGAGGCGATAAACGCACGGAGACGGGAACAATATAAGAAGCGTACACCCGAAGTTGAGCAAAGGATCCTGGCGCAGCGCAGGGCCAAGTACGATACTAAGCGGAAGACCCCATGCGATGCGTCCATCGCAATGCCATGCCCCACAGTTAGTGCACCAACATCACCTGACGCTTCACCTCACGGCTCACCCTCCGCGTGCAGGGGTAACTACAGCTTAGAAAGCGACGGTAAATTTGGCCTCTTTAATCACCTTTCTATTATGTACATAATGTATCAAACAGATGGCTAACCAGCTTGACCATGATGCAGGTGATTACCTTACCAGGTCCTTCAACGATAATCTCACACCTGACGGTCAAATAACCGAGCAGCGGCCAGAGACCAGAGCTCAGCGGAGATCTCGAGAGCGAGCATTGTGCAAGCCAAAGAGCAAATAGGCAAAACATCCCACACGGGGAGAGGCATGCACAACAACAACGTTCTAATGCTCGCTTCGCTCAGAATGCCACAAGTTCGCCAGGTCCCAACGATGCTGAGCCAAGCACGCAAGAATACACCATTGGGACTGACGGTAACACTCATCTGTTTGACCTCTTCTCATATACGTACTTCATTATTAATGGTCACTTACAAACTCTTGCATGGCGAAGGTGAAATGGAGGCGATGCTGTCCAGGCTCATGGAGGAAAATCCACACCCTGCAGACCTCATGGATGATGAGTATTTCTTACAATCCGATGAAGGTACTGCTGCACCCTCAAAGCGCCATGTTTTATCTTTACTAAAAATGTGCATCCTGATAAATTTAATCTATAACTCAACAGAAAATGCAGCATCGGACAATGATGGCATCGACCCCGATGAACCACATGTTTCTGCAGGGTCGGACTCTACAGACAATGATCCTTTTGAGTTTGTCTACTCTAACCTGCCAGACAGCACACACATCCTTAAGCACGCCGTGGACTGTGAAATCTGCAAGGCCAAGAGATTCGAGTATGAGACCGACGGTTTCTGCTGTCGGGGCGGGGACACGGAGTTGCTTGAACCCGAGCCTATACCAGAACTGATGAGGCTCTGGTCTGCATCCGATAATGACTCCCGGCATTTTCGTGAGAGCATTCGGTACTTCAACGGCCACTTTGCCTTCACAACCCTTGGTGTCACCCTCGACGAAAAGTACACGAACATGAGGTCAGGGACATACACGTTCCGGGCGCAGGGCAACATGTACCATAACGTGCACTCGTTCGGGCCAGGCTCGCGGCCAGAACATCTACAGCTGTACTTCTACGATGATGACCCTAGCCTAAACCATCGTGCACCGTTGACCGAGAAGTTAGATCAGACTGTCGTCAATATGGTGAAGGAAATCCTTAAAGAAAACCCTACTCCCAACAGTTTAGGAGTCTGGAGCTCACAGGGAAAACCTAGACGAGTACCGGATAGAACTGAACACCGACCAGAAGCTAGATCAGAGGAGATATAACAAACCGCTCTCATCCGAGGTGGCTGCTATTTGGGTAGAGGGCAGCAACCTGGCAGGAGGTTTGACCGCAGCATCACCCTACATGGTACCGACAATAAACGATACGGTATCCAGGCCACACAAGGCTGCTATGACCCGCTCTCGTACCCCCTCTTTTTCCCAAAGGGGGAACTCGGTTGGCATCCAAATATCCCGAAACGTAAGGTGTCTTGGGAAGATGCGCAGCAGCCAAGAGCTAGCCGCAGCGATGCAGGTCCGCCTCTTGCATTCCATATGCTTTTATATGTGTTTCCTATCATTATTTCGTATGTTGCCTTATTTTTTGCTTTCTCGCCTTTGCACAGAGGGAAATAGCCGGTTGTGCGTCTCAGTAAGGGACTACTACTGCTACAGGCTACAGACGCGTCCTGCGATATTTAACCCTATACTGCATGGAGGACGATTGTTCCAGCAGTTCGCGGTCGACATGTACATCAAGATTGAGGGTTGCAGGTTGAACTGGGTAAGGGAGCACCAGCCGGAGATACGTGCTGACCTATATAAAGGAATTGTTGATAGCATCACTGCAGGAGAATCTCGAGGGAGCAAAGTTGGCGTAAGGACGGTGCTCCCTTGGTCATTCCAGGGGGGCTATCGAGACATGAAGCGGAGACATATGGACGCCATGGCATTGGTTCAAACATACGGCAAGCCAGACATCTTCCTGACAATGACTTGCAACCCGAACTGGCCGGAGATACTTGACGAGTTGTATCCTGGTCAGACCCCGCAAGACCGACCAGATCTTGTTGCACGTGTGTTTAGAGCCAAGCTGGAGGCGATGAAAGAGATGCTCCTCAAGAAACACATCCTTGGTGTTGTGACAGCACATGTATATGTCGTTGAATTCCAGAAGAGAGGCCTCCCGCATGCTCACTTTCTTTTGATCATGGACTCAACACATAAGCTTCTTGTGCCAGAGCAATACGACCGACTCATATCTGCTGAGCTCCCTGACAAGCATAAGTACCCGGAGCTCTATGCCATGGTTGTAAAGCATATGATGCACGGCCCGTGCGGTGTTCTCAAGCCCAACAACGTCTGCATGCAAGATGGGGTGTGCAAGTGCAGATACCCCCGACCGTTCAACGATAGCACCGTGCAAGGAAAGGACTCCTACCCTGTTTATCGTAGACGTAAGAACGGTCCTCAAGTGAAGGTCCGTGGTCAGACTCTGGACAATAGATGGGTTGTGCCTTACAACCCTCACCTTCTGCGGATGTTTAACTGCCACATCAATGTTGAGGTGTGCTCCAGCATCAAGGCCGTCAAGTACCTTTATAAGTACATATACAAGGGCCATGATAAAGCGTCGTTCAACATCGATCAGCCTGACAGCGATGGTAACATAGACGAGATCAAGAGATACATTGACGCGAGGTGGGTTACTCCACCAGAGGCGATGTGGAGGATATTTGGCTTCAAGCTCTGTGAGAACTCCCCCTCGGTGCTACAGCTGCCACTTCATCTCCCAAATATGCACAGGGTCACGTTCAATGCAGCAGAGGACCTGAATGACGTCGTAGCCCGAGAGAATGTGTCGAGTCCATGCTGACGGAGTATTTTGTGGCCAACCAGAATTATGAGTGGGCTCGAGGTATTTTGTACAGAGATTTTCCAGGGAGTTTCACATGGCAACCATCAAAATACTGGAAACCAAGGCAGCAACGTCATCAAGTAGGTCGAATTGTGTCAGCACATCCAGCTGAGGGGGAGCGATATTTTTTGAGGGTGCTGCTAAACCACGTGTCAGGATCGACGTCCTTCGAAGATCTGAAAACCGTAGATGGTGTCTTGTGTGGTAGCTTTCGCGAGTCTGCTGAGAGGAGAGGACTCATCGAGGCTGACAACACGCTCGACGAGTGTCTGACCGAGTCTGAGCAGTTCGCGATGCCAGCTTCGCTCAGGAGGCTCTTCGCAACAATCCTGGTATTCTGTGAGCCTGGCGACGTGCGAGGTTTGTGGGATAGGCACCTAGAGGCAATGTCTGATGACTACCGGCGACAACACACATGCCCGAACGCAGTTGAGCAGATGGTGTTGCTAGATATCAGTGCCATATTGCAATCCATGGGAAAAGACATACGAACTTTCCCTCTACCTGACATGGACGAGGCGTATGACAACACTGGAGGCGAGCCTAGGGAGATCATCGAAGAGACCAACATCGAGGTTGACCCAGTGATGCTAATCTAGCGTCTTCGTTAAATGAAGAGCAGAGGCGTGCCTATGATGAAATATTGTTGGCGGTTGACAGTGCTGAAGGAGGTGTCTTCTTTGTCGATGGCCCTGGAGGCACGGGGAAGACCTTTTTGTACAAGGCGCTCCTTGCTACAGTTCGAGGCGAGGGCAAGATCGCTGTGGCAACGGCGACGTCAGGAGTCGCCGCTTCCATCATGCCTGGAGGTCGGACCGCCCACTCGAGGTTTAAGATCCCACTGAATAATGAAGATGGAACGTCATGTAACTTCACGAAGCAGAGTGGGACAGCCAAGCTCCTGCGGAGAGCTTCGCTCATCTTATGGGACGAGGCCACAATGACGAAGCGACAGGCAGTTGAGGCACTGGACAACAGCATGCGTGACATCATGGGTCGACGGGACAGACCGTTCGGCGGAAAGACTATCGTTTTCGGTGGTGATTTTAGGCAAGTGCTTCCTGTCGTCAGAAAGGGGTCACGGGGGCAGATAATCGACGCTTCCCTGCGGAGTTCATACCTCTGGATGGGCATGCGGCAGCTAAGGCTTGTCACCAACATGAGGGCACAAAGCGATCCTGGTTCGCAGATTACTTGTTGAGGGTAGGGAATGGCACAGAGAAGCTGATGAGGAAGGGAACATACGTCTCCCCGAAGATATATGTGTACCGTCCACAGGGGGAAGGAGGATCTAGAGAAGCTGATCGAGCATGTATATCCTGCTCTAGGAGACAACATGTCTAATCCCAATTACATGACTTCTCGAGCAATCCTCGCAACCAAAAATGACAATGTCGACAAGATAAACAAACACATGATAGAGCGGTTTACTGGTGATGAGAAGATCTACCACAGCTTCGACAGTGCAGAAGATGATCCGCATGGATACTATGCTCCCGAGTTCTTAAACTCACTAGCTCCTAATGGGCTGCCCCCACACGAGCTTAAATTGAAGATAAATTGTCCGGTTATACTTCTCAGAAACATTGACCCGGCTAACGGCCTATGTAACGGGACGAGGCTTGTTGTAAGGGGATTCCAGATGAACGCTATCGACGCGGAGATCGTGGTAGGACAACATGCCGGACAGCGGGTGTTCCTTCCTCGCATACCTCTCTGTCCCTCCGATGACGACATGTTCCCGTTCAGATTCAAAAGGAAGCAATTTCCGATCAGGCTCAGCTTTGCCATGACGGTCAACAAGGCGCAAGGGCAGACTATCCCTATTGTCGGTGTTTACCTACCAGAGCCTGTATTCTCCCATGGACAGTTGTATGTCGCCTTGTCCAGAGCTACTGCTAAGATTAACATTAAGATCCTCGTTACCAAAGAAAGGAAGAGGACAGTGGCAAGGGCAAGGATCAGACCAAAATTCAAAGAAGCGAAAAAGATCCGAAGACTTAATAACGGCCACGAAGAACATAGTCTACAAGGAAGTCCTTAGCACTTGAATCAGTGTTGCATACACCATCAGGTTAGTGAGATTCTCATGTTATGATCATCACTCAACTTTCTAGCTGCTGCTCCTTTTGATGCAACATGACAGCTAACTGTTAATTTCTTTTTCTTTTACATGTATGTGTGTACAGTGTATAACCGGGGTTTCCATAGGAAGCTAAAGCATCACGGATAAAAAAGGAGCATCAGGAGTTGAACCCTGCAAAACGACATGGAACTAACCTTTTTTATGCTGGCCATGCAACCTGGATCCTAATGCGTTGATCATGGACAACAATTTGTGTCCAAAAAGATGGGAGCAAGGAAATGTACATTTTAGTCTTTTCTGGTTCGGATACATATATTTCTTCATATGTATCGTCACTAAAATGCTGAACTAGCAAGTTGATACTCAGACTGTTCTGCCACCATTGTTATATTGCAAAGTGTGTTTTATGCATAAACATAGTCTTATTCAATCAATAAATTCAGTTTCATACCTTCTGAGATATTTTTTCCGCAGTATAATGTAGATGAACACGAACCAGAGCTTCTATGCATACTCTACTCAGTACATATCCTACATTAAGTTAATATCGTGTCATTATAGAACTTTGTAAATATTAATAATAATTTGAGGTCATGTCAATCAAAAGAACATGCATATAGGTCAACCACTAACTTCAAACTGATACATTAACTATCAGTAGGTATTGCCAATAGCTTACAGTCTGCAGATTATAGTCAGCTTACCTCAAATCATTCTGAAAACCTGAACTGGATGGCGCAGCTTCCGGCCGCCGGTCTCGCTCAAACCTGAATATTCCTTGAGAATACGCTAGACTATTTCTGCCCCTTTGTACTTGTCGCTGTGAGAAACTTATACTAGAACCATGCATACAGATGAAAGCACAACCAATGATTTTTTTAGAGGAAAGAATACAAATGTCCTCACTACGGGGGGGCAGCTTAATACTTGTGAACTGCTTTGTGATGTCTGAAATAATTTTCGTTCAGACATCCCCTGTCAAATATTATTACCAGAACTCCATTACCAAGCAGCCGAATGAATGAAACCAAATTTCTGTTCTAGGTAGCAAAAGTTGAGGCAGAGAGGTGTGTCATTTTCTTCTGGAAGAAGATGCTGAAACTAATATGGGTATCAACATAATTATGCTCACATGAAACAACAAAATAAAATCAAGACATGGGTGTACAGCTACAAATATTTATTGCCTGAAATGGTAGCACTTATTCGTTTTCTTTGTTTTATTAACCACAGTGCAGACTTTCCAGGGTTGTTAACCATTTTTCTTGCAACATTTGCATATAAGATGTCACAGGATACACAATACCAAGCACTGCGAGCACACCACGACATATGCACAAAGCTACGACCTACGAAGGCAAAAAATGGTGGAGCACGTCGATGTATCGATTTGCTGTCGGGTAAGTTTGATGATTCTATCATGTTTACCACCTAATTCCGACATATCAGTTTGGGAGAGCGGAAATCTTACCCAGCTTGAGGGTGATGACGTCGTGTTGTTTGTGCTGTGCGGGTCACAGTTCCGCTCCATGCCGCGCGCCGTCATCGTTGTTGTGCGCGGGATCCAGCCAATCGGCGCGAGGAGGCGAGGCGGGGCCGTCGGGCCATGTTGGTGGGCGTCGACGCTGAGCGGGCAGGGGGAGGCTTCAGTGCGGATCCCCTTTCCCCGGCGTGGGGAGGCGTGAACCGTGGAGGAAGGTCTGAGGCGAATCGCTTGGAGCCGTGGCCGCCATATCCCCTTTCCCTTGCTGCCGCCCGCTAGAGAGAGCACCGCCGGCCTGAGCACATCGAGAGAGCGGAGCTTGCTGGAAGAATTGGGTGAGATGGCAGCTCGGCCATGCTGGGTGTGGCAAAGGTGGAGCCGAGGGGAGCAGTGCAGGTGAGTATGGCACGGTAGAATAGGAGGGAGCTCGAGGGGCCGCAGGTGGCCTCCAGCCATGGGTGAGGTCGTGAGACGTGAGGAGTAAGTGCAGGTGACTAGGTGAGTGAGAGATTGAGAGGAGTGAGAAGGATCGGGAGAGAGCTGGCAGAGATGGGGATCGGGAGAGTGGGATATTCTTGATGTTTTTTTTTTTTTGCAGAAAGGCCTACTGCTTGCTATTATTCGTGTTGGAGTATTTACTGATTGCTTCCTTCTATTTTTGTTGGCCCTGCTGTTGTGTTGTTTTAGCTGCTCTTGACGCTGTAATTGAAGAAAATCGAGATCTTTATTGCCAATTTGAAGGGAAAACCGATCATGATTAGAAATAACTCTATGGCGGTTAAAAATTGGTTCTGATTATTTGTGAAATTGCAATGTACTAAGTGAGATGACAACTATATTTTTTCACAATCTCCTTCGCTAAGCCTATGTTAGGCTAAGTTTGTCTCCTTTAAGAGACGTACATCAGGATAGTAGTGTTTATCTCCCACCAATTTTTAAATGCTTATAATAATTCAAATATGTTATTGACTTATTGTACCATTTTACAAGTCCTCTCTAATATAAATTAACCATTGTTACTTCTATATACGAGGAATGCTTTATGAACTGTGAACTTTTCTAAGATTAATATGTAAGTAATGTTTGCAGCTTCTCAATAAAATCTAAATGAAGAGAATTTATCATAATTTGATATCGTTATTTGATAGTAGAGATTCTTTCATGTTCGAACGATGTCAAATTATACTTTTTATCTACATACTTTAAGCGATGTGGAATCGTATGGGTGTTTTCTTTTTCTTACACATGAATTTTCGTATATATTATATTGATAGACGTTAAGAAAAAAGGTAGAATCCGTAGCAACGCACGGGCATTCAACTAGTTTGATCAATTAGCTAGTGTATCTTTTTTTTCGATGCCACCATTCACTGAAACCAATTCAAATATTCATTGGATATCCTGGCAAGATGTCCTTATCCATCGAAGTAAGACCATGCTTGGAAATAGCTGAATGAAAAGAAAAGGTCTCAATTTAGATCTTCACTGGAGCCTTTGATCTCACAATAAAATGCTTCCCAAGTTCCCAGCATCTATAACCTCGGGGTCATAGACAGGAATTTTGTAGTGTGCATAAATATTAAGCTTTATCAATCCCTTGATCTAATGATCTTGTGCAAACTCAAAATAGCATACATTAACCACCAGAGGGAGACCATCCAGCCATCATATTTTCATCTTCCAATGGCATTCAGTTTTCCACCATTAAACACTACTCCCTAATTCCCTATGCATTCGAAACTACAACAATGAGATCAAAAAAGGAAATTTCATTTATTTGGTGTCATGTTTCTGGTGGTTGTTATGAACTACTCAAACGGTCAGGGAAAGAACTTGTGGTTATCCATCTCAGATATAAATGCCTCCATCATGATGGAATGTAACCGGCGGGGGGTGGTGGGTGGGTGGGTGGGGGTCACCATGCACTCGTTAGTCAAAGAGATTCATGTGTACAACACCCGGCACACAAATGTGGAGACTATGTAGAAGAATACAGAGGGACAGACTTCCAACACAACAACACAGAACCACCAACTCTTGATTGTTCAAACTTACAGTTTTGTGAAATATTTGGTCAAACTAGCGCGAAGCTATTAAATTAGGTTTACAAAAGGCTACAAAGTTTGATGGCACATCTAAAGTTTGGCACTTGATTGCGAAGGCATATCCTGTGCAAATGCACCAAAAGCTACAGTTCCCATGAAAATTAGGTGTGTGTGTCTTTAAAATTTTCAAACAATTAAAAGAGGGGTAAGCACATGCTCTCTATCCAAGAAAAATTACAGGATAAAATTCAGTCACGCCTGTGAGACATAGCTCAGTCCCTAACTGCATTAGGAACTACAGTAATATAGTAGTGCAGATAAGAATTCCCATTTATTTCAGGGTTCTAGAAGTCAGTATGAACAACTCGAACGGCTACGAAATTTGATAGCATATCAAGATTTTTAACACTTGACTACAGTCTTACAGAGAAGATCTCACAGAGCTAAATGGTAAAATCCGGCTGCAACCCTAGATAGTAAAGAGTGATAATCACTTATCATAAATTAAGATGCAGATCTTTACCCAACCCAGAATTTTGGTTTGAACTTTTCATGTATCAGTATGGACACCAGAGATGGAGCATTCAGTGAACTGAAAATTACATCCTGGACACCAGAGAACTTAAGTTTATACTTAAATTGGACAATCCATGGAAAAGCGAGAAGAAAACCAAGCATTCGTCAAAGAAGGTCTGGATCACAAGCAATGAGCTTTCATTGATAATTTTAGTCTGACAAATGTAATCACTGTATCCGGGATGAACTTCATACATCATTAATTGACATGAAAAAAGGTTCTAGTGACTCAACTGGCTTAGCTTGCCTTGACAGGTTCAATGGGCGGGCAGAAGAACCGTTGCTAGAACCCCGTGGGATTTACTTCTGCTACACTAAATACGATGCCCATACCTCATCAGCTGGAGTGGGTGGCTGAACCCAGTGGCCAGGTATACGGCTGCATGCAGATGGAATACAATAAATAAATGAACTATAACATATGTTTAACATGGCACAGCAAAGATTTATCTGTCCACTGCAGAAATACATTGTTATGGTTGTGATGGAGGCTAAAATAGTAAGTTAAATTCTATTCTTACAGAACTGCAATGAGATGAAGGTTATCAAAACTAATAAACTGTTAGCTGGTTCAACAACACAGCAAGATGTTACGGCCATACCATTAATAAAACCAGATCAAGCTATATAGAAAAACGTACAAGCCATTGACATCTTAATAGTTTATTAAGACCTGATTTTACACTTATTCAACTGTAACTTTGACGCTCATCAAATATGCTAGTTTATCATAGTGGCCTTAAGTCTCAGCCAATTTGAACAAACCATTACATGATGGATTTCTCAGAAGTTTCTTTTCCAGCTTATGAAAATAATGTTTAGACAAACAATAAACCAGATTTACACAGTGCTTTCGAATGCATGACAAGGATTTTTTTTCACATAGCCAATAGGGTGTGTTATAGCTATTGTATTCATGAGAAAACGCAAAGCAGCCTGGTTCGAAAGTAAAAGCCTCACCTTCCTCCAGGTCTGATAAAAGAATCCCACATTCTGCGTACCTGCAATCAGAGGTGAAATATAGATAAGATAAATGCAATTGAATAGCTTGAACTAATATATGATATTTTGCTCAAAGTTCGGCAAAGTATCCTACTCGAATAAATAAATAAATAGAAGTCAATAAATCTTCAAGCAAATTATCCCCTAATTTATTTTCACATAATTCTCACTAGTGCTTGAAACAATGGTTAGTAGTCCCATTTGTGCTCCCGAGCTCCAGTGCTCCCTTCGTTTTAAAAAAAATTAAAAAATATATTAGAAGTTTTAGAATAAATTTCAAATAATTCTTGATGTAGTCCATGATATAGCCTACAAGCATGCAAAATAACAAGGCGAAATTCTTTATATATGGGCTACACAAAAATGACAAAATCTTTAAAAAAAATGGAGATTTGAAACAATATACTCAGATCTGTACATTTGTCTTTTTTGTGTAGCTCAAAATATAAAGTATTTCTAATTGAAATTTTGCACGTTTTTAGAATATATCATTGAGAATATCCATGATTTTTTTCACATTTTTGAAACTTTGAAATATGATTTTTAATTTTTTTTAAATCACAGGGAGCACTGGAGCTCGGGAGCAAGAAACCTCCACTCCATAAAATCACAATGATGGCATCCATTGAAACTCAACAAGTCACGTCTAAGATTGTCAGGCCTAGTCAGATATGTGTCTCACACTGTCTTACAAACGCGTGACACTTGCATGAAGTTCGGAAGTTGGAATAAATTACCTCAATGAGTGTCCCCATGTCATAGCTACTCCCGTGATAATAGTGGTAGAACTCAAATGGCAGATTCGTAACAGAATCAGAATGCCCAGTCCCTTTTATCTCAACCTTTTGACCTACATGTTCTGTTTTTTTATTTGCATGATCACTTCTTTCGCTTATGCTTACAACTCCTTGGTTCTGCTCTGGTGTCAACCCACTTTTAGGTTGTTCGGGACCATTTTCTTGAGCAGTTGTATGATGAGTAGTCTTCCTTGATTCCTCGGCAGTAAGAATAGCATCCTTAGCAGCATCAGTTCGAGCAGCAGTTGCAGCTTGGCGCTCCTCTTCCTCAACTGCAGCCTTGACACGCTCAAGATATTTATCATCCTCTTCTGGCAGAAAATGACCTGAAATATAACCATGTCTTCAGTGTTAATTATCAGGCATGGAAGACTCGCAACAGACAGAATAAAGCAGATTAACCATATCATCACATCTGGACACAAACTTTCATACGAACATAAAAGCATTGCCTTGAACAGAGTACAGAATTCAAACATTATGTCTGAGACCTTAATTCATTCAAAAAATGTGAGAGAATACTTCCTATGTTTCAATACAAATCCACTTTTCTGGGGAATTGTCATTTTACAATGAAATACCAATGAGAAAATCAAGGTTTTGGTTACATCAATCTTTCAAACCACTGCCCATGCATTTAGCGCTACGAGCGAAATTGGATGGTTAAAGTACTTCATTTACTACGGAGAATGATCCAATCTAAGAACTGTTTTCAAGATGTTATGCTACCATGCCCTTTGAGCATATGGACCAATAGTTGGTATGAAAGAGGAGGAGGGGATATCTTGCCTTGCTTCTTCAGTTTTTGAACCCTTATAGAGCGAAGCTCCTGTAGTTTCTCGACCATGAGTGCGAGCTCAAGCTGGAAATGGCAGATTTGTTTTCACAAATATTAGTTAGTTGGAATGAGATATATTGCACTCATACTTCCACAAAGAATTTTAAGAGCTCAATATCTACATAAGAAATCTTCAAGGATATAAAAACTGTTTGCGCAAGAATCTACGAAGCAATCGAGCAAGCAGTACATGGAATCAAGCACAGAAATTCACAAATTTAACAAATCAACAACTGGGACCTTATAGAAATTTAATAAATCTGTAAGTTTATACAAGAAAGGTCAAAAACTAACAATTGCATAACATGAGGCCTACGCTTAATCTATCTAAGGCAAAGATAGTATTAAAGTGTATCAGGTAATATCTAAATTCAATTGTATGCACGGATGTGCTTGCAGAAAATTAATAAAGCATAGCCCACACAGACACACAAAAACAAAAAGAACATAACCACAATCAAAGCACATCCTAAACAAGGATTCAGAATTTTGTTACAGTGTTTACCTCAGATTCCAGACGTTTTCTTTCCTCATTTGCTTTCTTATTGGCAATTTGCTTCATGCTTTCCATCTGGTTCATACATACCACAATGAGTTCATTATTGTGGAACAGTTGTGTTGTATTACTACAGAAAAAACCTGCTATGGATGAAATGGCAGTTTTGACAAATTAGACAGCACCTTGCGCTTTGCAATGTCATTCGCTATTTGCCTAGCCCTCCATTCATCAGCTTCCTGATCGATTCTGTCAAAATCTTCACTCTCCTACACAACATCAAGGAAAGGGATGACATCCATTTATTGGATTTGTGGAAAAAGGCCGCTTTGATGCTAACTGAACTTTTTTCACGAAGATACGAACATGAAAACATGTGAATGAAGTTACACCTTCTGGAAAAGCTCTGCTATGTGTTTTCTCTTCCTCTTCCTCCATCGCTTATTTCTCTCGGCTTTCTGCAGCTTCTGAGCCAACCTAACCATTGCCGACCTTTCTTCCCAGGGACCCCCTTGGTCAACAGCAGAAGAGATAGGTGCCAGGAGGTGCTGAAGTTGGGAACAGAGATAATTAGCTGCATCTGTCGCCAGAGATTCGTGAGTGTCCTGACTAATCTTGAGTTCACTAGCGAGCCCAGCAAAATGACAGGGCCTGTCTGAAGAAGAACCCCCAGACCCTGTAGACACTTGTACTGCACACGAATCTGGTTCTTGTGCACTAGCATCGGCGGAACCCCTAGCCAGTGCGATTTCCTCTAGCTCGTTTATCCTGCCAATACATAACCTTTATTCAGCACAAAGGCCGTAGAGACTCAGGTAAATGGTCGTCGCTAAATTAAGGGGTAGGGAACTCACAGAGCTTTTGAAACCGCGACAGTCTCTTGCAGCTTCCTCACATGCTCCCGCACATTTTCCCGCTGCCAAAAGGAACTGGCCGCCGCAGCAGCAGGAGGAGGAAGAGGGGGCTGGAAAGGTTGCTGCTGCTGCTGCTGCCACTGCCATGGCGGTGGGTGAGGAGGCCACGGAGGTCCAAAGGCATTGGGTGGTCGGAACATTGTGCGCGGAGAGAGGGCTAGACGCACCTGCTGCTGCGAACGAGCCCTGCAGATGAGGTAATGGAAAGTTGAAATATCGTCAAATCCATGGCAGCAGAGGGCGGGGCATGCGAGGCGCGCCGGGGGAAGGGAAGCGGAATTAATCAACAAATCAACTCTTACGAGGAAGTGATCACTAGCCCGGAGAATAGCTAGACTACCACTAGTTAAAACCAAACATGCCAAAATACCACTAGTGAAACCAGCTTGCCAAACTAGCACTCAATTCAGTTTTGCCGAGCCAAAAGACCACCTCTGTTTGGATGTCTGTATTCAGCTATGTGGAATTGAATTGGACTACAATACCAAATCAACCAAGAAACTGAAACAGGCTACAATTCCAGATTTTTTGTTTGGATGTACATGTATTTGTAATTGGAATTTGAGGAGAGCACCAAATTCTAGTTTCTGTTCGGATGGCCACGATATTGAACTGGAATTTTCCTCCCGTCCCACCCTCATCCCCTCTTCCTCGTATGATTGGCCTCCCCGTCCAAGTCCCAACATGGCCGGCAGGGTGAGGGCGGCGTAGGCGCGAACCGCTCCGGCAGCGGCGTCCCAGCCCGGACTGCTTCCCGCTTTCGGCGGTGTTGCTCAGCACGGGCCTCACATCGGCGAGCTGTGGATGGGGCCATGGGGCGACGCGTCCGGCCGGGCCGCATCCAGCCGGAGAGACAGAAAGAGAAGGGAGATAGGGAGGACAGGGGGAGGAAGGAAGATGCCCGGAGAGCTCACCTGCACCGCCGCTACCGAGTTCATGCGCCGCCGCCCCTCTCTGTTTCTCTCGTGGGTGGGAAGGGTCGAAGGGCGGAAGGGGTACCCTGGGCGATTTCCACACAGTTCGGAGGCCAGGAGCTCGGAATTTGGAAAGGGGTTGTGCTGTTGTGCCAAAATCCGCGTGGAATTTAGGTTGATTTCCGGACGCGAATTCCGTGACCATCCAAACGGGCGAATTGGGCCTGACAGATTCCGAATTCCAAATTCCATGCTCCAATTTCGACATCCAAACAGGCACTAGTGAAACCAGCTTGCCAAACTAGCACTCACTTCAGTTTTGCCTAGCCAAAATTCCACTAGTGACTAACTGAGACCAGCATCATCCAAAAATAAACACGTATGTGCCCTTACCTCTTCACATGCCAAACTTACAATTCAACAGAGAATGGGTATGAAAGCAACTAGATTTCAGCAGCAAAAAGGTGTGAAAAACAGCAGCATTTCATCAGCAAAAGGTTATGAAAAAATAACAAGACCGGAGGGGGGACTCCACCCCGGTTTTGTCATTAAGGTAGAAGTGAGGACTCGAACCCGGGACCTGCCCCTTATGCGCATATGCACGGCTACCACTAGTCCACGGAAGAGTTCTCAGCAAAAGGTTATGAAAAGTCGAAAACAGCAGAATTTCAGCAACTATTCGATCTGAGATCAATTTGCACCATTCAACAACATAGCACCGTTTTGACAGACTTTGAGCGCACTTGGACAACATTTCAGCAACATGTTGACATCATTTCTTTGAGCACAATTGGGCAACATTTCAGCAATATCAACAATACACGCGGTTTAGAATAAGATAGCACCAACAACTCAAGGCTACATGATGGTTCGAAAGAAGATAACATCAACACATAATGGTTCAGACCACTACCCTTGAAACAAAAGATCATGGTTCTCACGGTCGACATAACCATAATTAAGCGAAAGAGCATGGTTCACACAAGCGAATGCACCGTTTTTGCTGCACTTGCAATGGAAAATAGCAGGGAAACAGGGGAAAATGATCGTAATTTTGGTGTTGTGGACGTAGTCGTGGCGGCAAGCTAGAGTACCTTGAGGTCGCAGGGAAGGCGGGGCAGGCGAGCAGGGGCGGCGGACGGGCCGGAGCAGGGCAGTTGGTGCCGGAGCTGAGCCGTCGGGCGGTGGTGCCACGCGGCCACGGACAGGATGAACCGGCCGGAATCCAGGGAGGAGAAGGGAGGGAGACGGGCGGCGAGCGGCAGAGCAAGGTTAGAGCGAGACGGGAACGGCAGGGAGGCGCCGGCGGGCGCGTGAGGGAGCTTGGGCAGGACAGGACGCGGAGGACGGCGCGCCGCGAATTTGGGCCCTCCTCCGATGGCCCGTACGCTATGTTTGGGCCGCAAACTGTGGTGCTATTGGGCCACTGATTTGGTTTCGGCCATGCGTCATATATTTCCCGTCTCAGGATCCACTAACAAAAAAAAACTTCCCGTCTCAGGGCCTCTCTGCAAACAGCGGTGGTGTGCGGCTTGATTGGGCAGGGCGTGGGACCCACTTGCACGTGACGTACTTTCCGGTGGGGCCAGTTCGTACACCGAAGGACCCTGCATGCGCGCCGCGTAGGCACACACGTTTCACCAAAAGTCGATGTCACGCTGCTAAGCTCAAACTAAACAAAACAAAGTCTACTGCGTTGAGCTAAATAAACTTATAAACGAGACGTGTCCCTCGACCAAAGTATCCTACTATATATAAAAGGCCGTGTCCCTCGACCAAAGTATCCTACTATATATAAAAGGCCGTGGAATCCGCCCCTTTTCATTGGTGCACGTCGCAGACGTCCATTGGCCGTCCGATCCACGCGACGGACGGCCAGGATCGAGCCACGTCGTCTCCCGCGGTGGTACTGTATCTTAGCTACAGTACCCGCGAATTTCTACCAATCAGGTTGCGACGCGTGGCCTCGGTACCCGGCCGGTTACCCGGTGACACACACCCCCCCCCCCCCCCCCCCCCCCCCCCCCCCCCCCCGCACGAAGTTTGACGCATCCTTTTTGCACGAACCCCCTACAAAGGACCGAAATGTAATTTGGAGAAATGTGAAGGACTTCCGTGCAAAACTACCGGCACAGCCCCCTTCCTCCCTTTCTCTCCCCGCGCGGCCCCGTGGGTCGCCGCCGGCGCCGCCGCGCATCACCGCCGCCACGCTGCTCCCCGCACGCATCGGAGACAGCGGGGAGCTGCGCCTCCGCTCCCTCCACCTTCTGGCCGCGGATCGGCCGGCGAGACGGTGCACCGTCGCCGGGATGGCTGTTGCCGTCCCCGCCATTCTCCGCCGTGTCCGCGGGCCGGCGGCGCCGCTCCGGCGACCATTTAGGGGCGGCGCCGCCACCTCCAGGTCGCCTGCGTCGAGGCGCAGCCTCCGCGGCCCGCGCCGCCTCCCAGCCCGCCGTCGGGCGGCTCCGGTGAGCACTCCGCCGCCGCTGCCGACCCGTCCACAGGTGACGTCACCTCATTGGTCCACGTCGCAGACGTCCACTGGCCGTCCGATCCACGCGACGGACGGCCAGGATCGGGCCACATCGTCTCCCGCGGTGGTACCCGCGAATTTCTACCAATCAGGTTGCGGCGCGTGGCCCCGGTACCCGGCCGGTTACCCGGTGACCCCCCTCCCCCCGCACGAAGTTTGACGCATCCTTTTTGCACGAACCCCCTACGAACGACCGAAATGTAATTTGGAGAAATGTGAAGGACTTCCGTGCAAAACTACCGGCACAGCCCCCTTCCTCCCTCTCTCTCCCCGCGCGGCCCCGCGGGTCGCCGCCGGCACCGCCGCGCATCACCGCCGCCACGCTGCTCCCCGCACACAGCGGACACAGCGGGGAGCTGCGCCTCCGCTCCCTCCACCTTCTGGCCGCGGATCGGCCGGCGAGACGGTGCACCGTCGCCGGGATGGCCGCTGCCGTCCCCGCCATTCTCCGCCGCATCCGCGCGCCGGCAGCGCCGCTCCGGCGACCATTTAGGGGCGGCGCCGCCACCTCCAGGTCGCCCGCGTCGAGGCGCAGCCTCCGCGGCCCGCGCCGCCTCCCAGCCCGCCGTCGGGTGGCTCCGGCGAGCACTCCGCCGCCGCTGCCGACCCGGCCACAGGTGACGTCACCTCATTGGTCCACGTCGCAGACGTCCATTGGCCGTCCGATCCACACGACGGACGGCCAGGATCGGGCCACGTCGTCTCCCGCGGTGGTACTGTAGCTTAGCTATAGTACCCGCGAATTTCTACCAATCAGGTTGCGACGCGTGGCCCCGGTACCCGGCCGGTTACCCGGTGACCCCCCCCCCCCCCCCGGCACGAAGTTTGACGCATCCTTTTTGCACGAACCCCCCTACGAATGACCGAAATGTAATTTGGAGAAATGTGAAGGACTTCCGTGCAAAACTACCGGCACAGCCCCCTTCCTCCCTCTCTCTCCCCGCGCGGCCCGCGGGTCGCCGCCGGCGCCGCCGCGCATCACCGCCGCCACGCTGCTCCCCGCACGCATCGGAGACAGCGGGGAGCTGCGCCTCCGCTCCCTCCACCTTCTGGCCGCGGATCGGCCGGCGAGACGGTGCACCGTCGCCGGGATGGCCGCTGCCGTCCCCGCCATTCTCCGCCGCGTCCGCGCGCCGGCGGCGCCGCTCCGGCAACCATTTAGGGGCGGCGCCGCCACCTCCAGGTCGCCCGCGTCGAGGCGCAGCCTCCGCGGACCGCGCCGCCTCCCAGCCCGCCGTCGGGCGGCTCCGGCGAGCACTCCGCCGCCGCTGCCGACCCGGCCACAGTTGACGTCACCGCGACGCCACCGTGGGCCTGGGATGGGGAGGCAGGCCTGCTGTTGGGCTGGGCTGGGGATGCGCGCGTTTTTTTTCTTTCTTCATGATTTGTTTTCTTTTTCTGTTTTTCAAATTCAAACTCAAATCAATTCAAACCAAGTTCTGCACATTTCAAAAACTTTGGCCCTATCCAAAAAATATTTTGAATCATAAAATTTTCAAATACTTAATTAGTCCTCATTAATAGATTTAAAAAAAAACGACCTCAAACTTTTAGTTCATTAATTACAATCATGCAACAAAAAAATATACATACAAAATGCATACAGGAAAAAACGAACAATCTTTTTTCCCAAGTTTGAAAATATAATTCAACTATTCACAGACTTCACATCTTCGATTTTATGAATCACAACAATGCAAACCACGACAAAAAAAAATACAAAAAATATATTTCCCAAAAAAAAAATCTCTCCAAAATATTCAATTTCTTTGTAAGTTCAAACATAGATTAGAAATTTCCACAAGAACTAAGACATTTTAATTTACTAACTACAATCCTGCAAATCATACATACAAAATGCAAAAAATAAAAATAAAACTCAAGCGACCATTTCTTCAAAATTTAATCCCTAAAAAAAACTAAAAAAAACTTTAAATCCACAGGCGGGGCGGATGCCGCGCTTATTCCCCTATTCCGGATAAATGGATGGATAATCTGGGGCGTAGAGACCGATGGAATCATCTGTCCAAACCCACTGAGGCACTGAGCTGATCGCTTACTCTATTCGGAGATACTGACAGGAGCTTTGATCGCAACCTTTCACCTCGCCGCCGGCGGCGCAGCAGGCACCGGCCGTACCGCGCGTACGTACGTGCGCGCCTCGCCGGCAGCACCCATTGGCCGGCACTGTTGCTTCGGAATTTGCGCGAGCTGCGCATTCAGTGACGTAGGCAGAGGGAACAGATCCACCGGTGCACAGCATGGGGGCACGTGACGCCACGTCCAACCGCTTACAAGTTGCACCCAAAATCATTCCCGGTTAATTCGTCCCTGAAATGCCAGCGACTGAGGTGCAAATCTGATCCCAATGGGGGAAGAAGTGAAACTTCTTGTTGCTCGATCTGCTAAAAAAAGGATGGCCGCCAATTCGTGCAAATCGTGAGTGGCACCATTGTTGGTTATAAGCGAAAAGGCACTTTGGCCCCCGAGTTCCAGTTTTTTTTTATTTTGTAAAAAAATATTAAAAGGTTTTAGAAATCCTATAAAAAAATCTGGATGTAATCAATGATGCATCCTACAAGCATGCAAAATCACATCGCCAAATTCTTTGTAAATGGGCTACAAAGAAATGATAAAATCTTATAAATGTTAGAGATTTGAAAATGTGCACCGTTCACTTATTAAAATCCACACATTTATCAATTTTGTGTAGCTCATAATACAAAATGTTTTAAATTAAGAGTTCACATGTTTATGGAACACATCATCGAAATTATGCAGGATGTTTTCAGATGTTTAAAATTTGTCAATATGTTTTCTTAATAAAGGATCACTAGATCCCGGGAGTCAAAAATCTCCACACGTAATTTAGTCGACTTAGAAATGACGATTCTCAAGTCAGCTTAGAATAGCAAGTCTCTATAATTTTAAAGTGAATACTTACCTACGAAGAGTAAATATAATAAATGCACGCACACCACGCAAAGTCACTCATGTCATTGTCATCAGCCATCACACATTACAACCTTTAACTGTATGTTAAAAATTGAATGAGGACCCCCTAATTGGGTCCGCTCGGGCTCATAATGAGTGTGACTAATTTTCAGTCTACCTAGTTAATTCTCAATCTCAATCAATGACGTAATCAAATCTCAATTATAACCAACAATGGTGCTACTCACGATTAGCACGAATTACGATATGATCCAATGGTTCAGAATAGTTGTAACTCATGGCTAGCACGAAGCAAATCTAACAGTTAGGATATTTTCTCAGTTGCAACCCTTTGCAACTAAAAAATTTAAAAAAATTAGTTGCAACTCATAGCGGACAAGCCAACGATGCAAATTCAATAATGTATGAGTTGCCTGAAAACTAACTTAATTTTCAACTAGAATTAGCAAAACCGCATAATAATTTGGTGAAACCGAGTGTCCCCCATACACAAGAGTGGCATGTCAAATTGTCAATGCCACCTCTTGCCACCTCCCCCAACGAGCCATATGCCCATCCGGATCCTTTTCATATACTACTACAGCGCACTGCACACGTACACGCCCGCGTGCCGGGTCACCATTGCATGCCCCGGCGCATCATCACAGAGAAGCGACGAGAAGCCTGCGTCGCGGCAGCCCCGCAAGGCGCGAGCGAGCAGAGAGGCCCGCCACCCCATCCCCGCTTCCATCCATCTCGCCAAACCACCCATTATTAGCCTTCTGCTGTTTGTCGTCGTCATCGTTCCTTCTCCGTTGATCTCTCTCCACCCTCTTTTAGCCAAGGTCGTCAGGCAAACGACATCGTCGTTGGAGGAGGAGCTCTGCTGGTGACGCAACAACGTTCGCCGTCGCTGGAGGGAGAGGCGGCAGGGCAGGATGGAGGGGAAGCACATGGTGATGTCGGCGGTGGGGATAGGGATAGGCGTCGGCGTGGGGCTGGGGCTGGCGTCCGCGCCGTGGGCCGGCGGAGGGTCGGGAGGGCCGGCGCGGGCTGGGGTGACGCTGGAGCGGGTGGAGCAGGAGCTCCGCCGCCTCGTCGTCGACGGCAAGGAGAGCAAGGTCACCTTCGACGAGTTCCCATACTACCTCAGGTAACGTTTCCGTCG
Organism: Poa pratensis; assembly: GCA_947311845.1. NCBI lineage: Eukaryota > Viridiplantae > Streptophyta > Magnoliopsida > Poales > Poaceae > Poa > Poa pratensis. Next base: position 61,599,245 of record CAMZMU010000038.1, read on the forward strand.
CAAGAAAGATTGAGACGGTGCGACTTGAAGGGAACACCGCACACATGCGCTCATGCTTTGATGAAAATGGTCCGTCAACTTGCATCATCTCAGGGTTTTTTAGCTGCTCTTTCGAGGAAAAAAGAAGTTTCAATTTTCTGTCATGTTCATGGAACAGATTTGGCATGTTTCGTAAGAAAAAGGTTCATTTTTTTCATCTTCGTAAAACATAAATAATACTGTAGATCGGAATAGGGACTCTGCTTCGGGGCGCTGTCAAAGAATGAGTGATTTGAGTGATATTCTAGCATTCCTCGTTGATTTTTACATATATTTTTTGCATTTCTGAAAGAAGTCAAATACGATTTTTTGCTTTCTGAGAGGTCCATGAAAGGTGCCGACTGGATCGCTTGAAAATAGGATGCTGCCAGAACACTATCAGGGGAAAAACAAAGGTTCAGAGTTGATGATTAGTCACTTTTACGAGCATGCCTGAGTTGTTGCTTTGATTCCACTCCGATAATCACCCAGCCATGATTAGTGCTAGTACTAGATCACACGCTCTAAGCGCTCTGTTTGGGCAACTCTGTTCTTCGTCTCCTACAGTCCTCATCCATCCATGCGTTTTTTCTTTCCTCCGTCGCCTCTTTGCAGTGAGCAAACTCGCGTTGTGCTGACGAGCGCCGCCTATGTTCACCTGAAGCAAGCAGAGATCTCCAAATACACCAGGAATCTCGCTCCGGCTAGCCGTGCAATCCTGCTGTCAGGCCCTGCAGGTAAACCATCTTAGATCACAACAGTTCAATGATCCGTTGTTTCTCTGCTTCGGACCAAGTTAAGAACCAAGTTGCGCTCTCGAAGAGCTTTACCAGCAGATGCTCGCCAAGGCGCTCGCGCACTATTTTGAAGCGAAAATTCTCTTGCTGGATCCTACGGATTTCCTCATAAAGGTGAGTCTGTCTCCAGAATGTTTCCTTCAGCGTGGTGTGCGTACACATGTATTAATGCAATGTTCCTCCTTGCAGCTTCATGGCAAATATGGAACTGGTAGCAGTGACCAGGTAAAGACCTTAACATACATCTTAAAATCATATTCCCATAACAGTCTTCGTGTTCCGATTTCCGTATGCTGGAGAATAGAAATTACTCTATATATCCAAGTATTGTTACTTCAACGCCAATATTGGTAAATCTTATCTGACTGCTAACCGGAGAGTGTTTCCTTCTTATCAGCCTGTTAAAAGATCCATCTCCGAGACAACTCTTGAAAGAATGTCTGGATTACTACAATCTTTTACGATGGCTCCACAAAAGGAGCAATCCAGAGGTGACGTTTGAGCATTTACAAAGTACTTCATAGTGTTCAACTGTTCAGTATTTTGTACTGGTAGTGCTCAACACATCTAGGCTTTCGTTTGCTTCTCTAGTAGCCTACTTCAGTATTTCTAAGTCAGTAATTAGCAGTTGATGAGAAAATCCTTTTGACATTCTGTTTATGCAAACCGGATGGGAACATGTATTTTCATATCAATATCACACAGTCACTAGAAGCCTCAAATCACGAGTTCATTCTTATTCATACAAGAAAAAGATGTATGCCTTGTCTCATATATTGACACCAGATGTATGTGGTGTGCATTTGACTTCATCTACGAATGAAAGTAGTCAAACAACGAAGTTCTGGAGAATTACAAGATCTGACGAACTGATAGACTAAATTACGTTCCTGTTTTTACTTGAAATAGAAATTAAGTTCCTGTTTTATTTTCTAAGAGAAATAAATTAAGTTTCTGATCGAGTGGAGTTCCTGTGAACAGAGCATTGAGCCACTAAACCTGACTTCACGTAACTTAGCCTTCATAAAACTGAATGATGTAAAGACAAATCATTATTTCCTCGCAGGGCATAACTGGATTCAGTTGCTTGCATGAACTGTAGAACATGACTCCATGGTGTGTATTCTACTTCGAAATTATATCAGTATATTCATTAATGTACTTACATTTTATGATGCAGGAAGTATACGTAGACAAAACAGTATGACAGACATGAAGTTAAGGTGTGGGAAAATTGAACTATAATGGACCCATTGCATAAACAAAAACCAGTTACTTACTTCATTATGCAATTTCCAGGAGCTCTGAAAGTACGAATAGCTTGCCCAAGCTCAGAAGAAATGCATCTACCTCATCCGATTTGAGTAGCCTGTCATCGCAAGGCCCTTCAAGCAATTCAGGTCATAGCATGTCCTTTTGAAAGATTTCCGATGGCACAAAATAAACTATATGTCTCTTTGGAAATTATCAGTTCCATATTTGTGAGCCGTTTTTTTTTTTTTTTGCGGAGTTTGTCCCACTGCTTCTCCTATAAATATTACCTTCACTGTTTCTTGTTGCGACTCTGCTTCACACACTTCACTTTTTTCTCTGTTACAAACAATGCAGCTCCTCTCAGACGTGCTAGCAGCTGGACTTTTGATGAGAAAATTTTGGTACAAGCATTATACAAAGTTCTGGTTTCAGTATCTAAGAAGAGCCCAATTGTCCTCTACATCAGAGATGTCGAGAAGTTTCTTCACAAATCCCCAAAAATGTATATTTTGTTTGAGAAACTACTGACCAAGCTTGAAGGGCCAGTGCTACTCCTCGGCTCAAGAATTGTGGATATGGACTTCGATGATGATGAGTTGGATGACAGGCTATCTGCTTTATTCCCATATAACATAGACATCAGGCCACCCGAAAATGAGAATCGCCTTGTAAGCTGGAACTCCCAGTTAGAAGAAGATATGAAGATCATTCAGTTTCAAGATAACCGAAACCATATTACGGAAGTCCTTGCAGAAAATGATCTCGAGTGTCTTGATTTAGGCTCAATATGCCTATCTGATACAATGGGCCTTAGTAAGTATATTGAAGAGATTGTGGTATCTGCAGTTTCTTACCACTTGATGAATAACAAAGATCCAGACTACCGGAATGGAAAATTGATTCTGTCTGCTAAAAGGTATTTGCGTTCCTGTATAATTATCTGTTGGTTTCGTCATCGCTTCCTCGGGTTATGACTCTTTCATGACGTAGCTTGTCCCATGCATTGGAAATTTTTCAAGAGGACAAGATGTGCGATAAGGACACCATGAAGTTGGAAAAACATGCTGACTCTTCGAAGGTTGGTGTTATTTTTATTGTTTTTGTACTTGCAGTTGCAGGTGAATGGAGAAGGATTGCTTTTATTCCTAGACATTCTTAGATTCTGCTGCTTGTTTTCTCTATACCTATTTATTGTCTTTCCCAAAAAGGTGGATGCGTTTCTAGCATAGGCATCTAATGCTTTTGCAAAGTTCGCTAAATAGCTTTATGATGCATAAAAAAGATGGAGCCGTGTATCAATTGATATGTTACATTTGGATTATTTTAATATTAATAATTGTAAACATTCACATGTCATGCATCACATACATAGATTGCCGAAAAGGTAATTGCTCCAAGTGCCGCAAAATTGGAGACAAAACCTGCACCTTTGCTGCCACCAGCAGCTCCTGCTGCCGCTGCTCCTGCTCCTGAGAGCAAACCAGAACCAAAGAAAGCAGAGAATCCACCTCCACCCGCAAAAACACCAGTAAGATAACTGTTGGCCACTTTATGTTACTCTGTGCAAGTTTGAAGAACTAATTTACCCATCGGCACTTCCAATTTATTTATTTATTTAGGAAGCCCCAGATAATGAGTTCGAAAAGCGCATCAGACCAGAAGTCATACCTGCAAATGAAATTGGAGTTTCATTTGATGATATTGGTGCATTGGATGATATCAAAGAATCCCTTCAAGAGCTTGTAATGCTACCTCTCCGACGGCCTGATCTCTTCAAGGGGGGTCTCCTCAAGCCCTGTAGAGGTATATTACTCTTTGGTCCTCCTGGAACTGGAAAGACGATGCTAGCCAAGGCTATTGCAAATGAAGCTCAAGCAAGTTTCATAAATGTATCGATGTCAACTATCACGTCAAAGTGGTTTGGTGAAGACGAAAAGAATGTTAGAGCATTGTTCACATTAGCTGCTAAAGTATCACCAACTATCATTTTTGTCGACGAGGTCGATAGCATGCTTGGGCAGCGAAACAGAGCTGGAGAGCATGAGGCGATGAGGAAGATTAAGAATGAGTTTATGACACACTGGGACGGTCTCCTGTCGAGACCAGATCAAAAAATTCTTGTTCTGGCTGCAACCAACCGTCCTTTCGATCTTGACGAGGCTATCATCAGAAGGTTTGAGCGCAGGTTTGCATCCCTTCCATAAAATCAATCTGTAACGTTATTTTTGTTACCATTTCATTATTCAATGCCTGAAGCGAGTGGTGTTTTGGATCCACAGAATCATGGTCGGCCTGCCATCAGCGCAGAATCGGGAAATGATCATGAGGAACCTTCTGTCAAAGGAGAAGGTTGATGAAGGACTAGACTTCAAGGAAATAGCAACTATGACTGAAGGGTACAGTGGCAGTGATCTAAAGGTCAGTACCAAAAGACATTAATCTTTCCCAACCTAAACAAACTTCTCAACTGACTCAGTTTTCTCTGGACAGAACCTGTGCACAACGGCAGCATATCGCCCTGTGAGGGAACTGATCCAGAAGGAAACGAAGAAGGAACTGGTAATCTCATCACCACCATGCTTCAGGATTTTATCCTTGAAAATTATGTTAAATTTTATATGTATAAGACAGCTCAAATGTCTGCAGGAGAAGAAGAAACTTGAACAAGGAGGCACTGCATTAGATCCTTCAAAGGTAAAAGAAAAGGACAAGGAGATCATTCTACGGCTATTAAACATGAAGGATTTGAAAGAAGCAAAGAACCAGGTGAACCCATCTTATAGTACAATACAAGTAGAATTCACCAATACAAAGCATGTAGACATGTGTAAAACATGTTAATATGATGATACGTGGAGCTGACAACTTGGTGCTTCAGAACTCACTAATATTTCGCAAAACTTGAAATTGCAGGTAGCGGCGAGTTTCGCTGCTGAAGGTTCCATAATGGGTGAACTGAAGCAGTGGAATGAGTTGTATGGTGAAGGAGGCTCGAGGAAGAAGGAGCAATTGACGTACTTCCTCTGAGCACCCAGTGTATGAATATAATTTGGAAACTAGAATAGACTGCAAACAACCATGAGAAAATAGGCCTGGAGTCTGGGGCGTAGGTTTTTTTTTTTTTTTTTTTTTGAGAGCCTCTCTGGGATTACAAGTTGTAGTACTCTGGGGCGTAGGTTCATCAGTCAAAACAGAGAATCATAGGGAGGAAAGGAATATATCAGTCAAAAGCAGGATTTGTTTCTCAAAACATGAAACAATAGTTCCTCTCCACCTGAACTATAGCAGTCTGCCTGTGTTCGGTTGTTGTACTACAGTAATAATGAATCTGCCGAGCAGATTTCGCTTCTAGTTTTGTTCCTTTTTTGTGCATCACTCCCTATCTCCCATGCTTTTGTATAGGTAGTTCATACTACATGAGAGGTTGTGGTTGGCCACAAAATAGTAGCAGCGTGCCTCTGTTTTAGGTACTTTTTTTCGTTTCGTATCAAGTCTTTCATATGGTTCTCATAAATCTAGTGCTGAACTTATCATTTGCTTGAAAACAATGTAAAATCAGAGATTTGTGAGGCTTTCTTTTTGTAAATATCAGCTCCATTTGCAGTCTATACGATCATTCTGCAATTTCATGAAACGTAACACGTTGTTTCAGATCAATGCATCATGACGCAAAATGTTTGATTCCCACTACGAAAGCCAGTATTAAATAACCTCCCATTCCTACTCTCGAAAGTAACCTCCCATTCCATTATGTGGTATTGGCACAAAATTGCTGGAGTAACTAAGACGTAGCATCAATAATAAGCTCTAAAACTCAATAGTAGTGCAGAACTGACACGGGCACCTTGCTAGCACAAGTTGATCTTTCAATAACACTATAGCAGTGATGAGTAGATGACATCTAAGATCGACCAGTTCATAGCATCATCAAAGTACAAACTGCAGCAATGCAAGTAGAATCAAACAGCGGTACAGCAAAACAAGTGCTGCGTCTGCATTACTGTCTGAGGGCAAGCTACTCGGGCTACTCTCGTCCAAGTCGCAAACAACAAGATGGCCTTAGATAACACAACAAAAACAGGTGACAAATTTGGTGCTCGTACCACAAGGGCAGCCATGATGCTTCCTGAGAAGCATGAACAAGTCACTAGCATTCCATACAGATGGTACATCACAACACTCGGTGTCTAGTTCTTCTTGTCCTTCAAGGGCCCCCTTGGTACTTTGCTCAGAACCTTAGCATCAAACACAGCATACTGTTTCTTAATCTCAATCCACCCTTCTCACCATACGTGTCAACGTGATCTTCATACTTCTCATAAAGTGCTGGGACTGTGTGCAGAACCACAAAAACTGTTTAACAATAAAGGAGAAAATCCGTGTTAGCCAAATCCATATTTGGAAGAAGTGCTAAACAAGTTCGGTGCCAAACGGTTGAAGTCTCTTACCGATGTAAAACAGGGTCAAGAAGTTGCAGGAACTCCCAAGAATGGAAAGCAGCCATAGACCAGCAATCACCTAAAATTTTGTAAAGAGAAGGTCAACTCAGACAAATACAATCCGAAGTAGGAGCACTAGGCAAACAAAGGCACACACATACAATAAGGAACTTCTTGATATCACGGCCAAGAGCAATCTGGCGCAGATTTGCAAAGGCTCTATTGATCTCATGACATGTAGATAGCGCAATGTTGACAATCAAATCTTCAGGGATGATCACCTCAGGGATCTTTGGTGGAGACCTGAAATAGGTGGCAGAATCAGGGCTCACTATTTGGTTACTGGTGATCAAACTTGAAAGTGTCAGGGCTATATCTTTTACAAATGTGTACAGCTGTGATATATCAAGGGGGAAGATATCTTACTTGTTAAGGAATGATGAGGCATTAGACCAGAGAAAGAGAACACCCAGAGAGAATATGAGACCATGGCAAAGGAAAGCCAGAAGATGGTAGCCAAGCAATTCAAAAATGATCCAGATTGCAGTTGCACCACCTAGTACTCCAGCAGAGATGTTCTTGTTCCTCCACATAAACACATCAGCAGCTGCAGAACAGATAAACGAAGTGAATACAGCAAGAAGATTGAACATGTAACATGTGCTCACAAATTACACCTTGGTCACTATACAAGACAACATGATGGAGATAAATATGGCAGTGTTGAAGACAAGTAGAAGGAGAATATAAGCTTAAGTTAATGAATGACAACAGTGATTTTAAGGCAAGAGAAGACGAGTAGTTATTAAACGTCTTTGTTTAACCTTAATAGATAATAAACCCAACAGTCGTATGATGAAATTCTCATAGAGAACAAACAGTGTCTCTAGAATACATACACTAGCCAGGACACAGTAGCACTATGCAAGTAGTTCATGGCATAACACCAAGCGCTTTGAACACTGGGCACCTAAGGATCATTCAAGCACGTTCATAAATTCAAGCGCAGGTTTCACTCACTGCACGGGCATCATTCTAGCACAATCATATTATTACTCATGGAGATGCTAAGAGGTTAATGCTGGCAGACACTGACAGACAACAGTGCAAACAGGATAGGATAGTAGCATACAGCAGTACTTGATTAATATGCATATACTACGTTAGCAGACGACTTCGCCTCACATAGATCATGACAAGCATAAGCTTAATGGTTACTGACCAAACCAGTGCTATCTATTTCAACAGCACAAGTAGTTACTGTTGCAGGACCTATGTGTAAATAGGAAAATGTCTAGGAACTAAAGTGTAAAGACTAGAATATGTATCAGAAGGGGAACGAAGTAGAGGAGTGTAGAAGCTTCAGTTCTCTCCTGTACAATACTCCACCAAGGAATAGATCCTGATGTTCTTGAGTGATTCCCAAACTTTTCCCTCGATCTAATTGTTGTTTACAACATGGTATCAGAGCGGGCTGATCCGGAGTGATTTTTTGTCCGCATTGTGCTGTGTGCCGCTGTCGCCATCGCCGCCTTTGTGCTGCGCCGCCGTCGCCATTGCCGCTGTCTTTGTGCAGCCTTGTGTCTCCGTTGTGTCTCACCGCCGCCGTGCCGTGTGGGTCTGAAGCTGCTTTGGCGCTGCAAGGATTGGAGTCAGTCTCAGCCTTTCGTGCCATCGTCTTGGAGCAGAACAGAGGAAGTGGGGATTCTCCATCTCAGGTACAAATCAGCTCGAATCTGAAGTGTGCTCTGGTGGCTTGAATCATCTTGGTCTGCTGTGATTTTGGGAGAGGAGCTGGGATCGTTTGATCTGTTTAGTTGCTGAATCCTTTGTGAAGCTGGTGTACTTTTCCAGTCTGTTTGCTTGCTGAAATTTGTGTGAAGCTCTGTGAAGCTTTGTGAAGCTGCCGTAGTTATTTTTAGCTGAAGCATGGGGCTAATTTTTTTTTAATAATACATTTTTTAAATAAATTCGAAAAATATTACGCAAAATAACGAAATTTCAAAAATAATACGGCCTCGGCCAGGCCTGGGCCGATTAGGTCCTGTCGGCCAGGCCTGGGCCGATAAGGCCTTATCGGCTCTGTCTAAGCCGACAGGGTCGCATGGTGGGCCAGGCCTGCGTCCGACAGCCGTCACGCATCAGGGAGGGGTACTAATCGGCCAAGCTCTGGCCGACAGGCCTCTCGGCCAATACTGGGCCGATAGGATGCTGGATAAGGCCAATCCTGGCCACATCTTCTTCCTCGCGTCCTCTCTCTCCTTTTCTTCTTCCTCTCGAAAACCAGCAGCTCCTTGCTGCGTTTCAGCGGCGATCTGTCCATCCAGCCACCAAATCTTCCTCCTAGAAATGTTAGAGAGTTAAGGCAGCTCAGATATACAGATGGGTTAGGTTTTTGTGTGATTTCGTGTTGTTTGGTTGGAGCAATGATGGAGTTTAGGTGGAGGTTCGTGTAGGGTGGTGGTGGTGCAGTGGTGTTGCTGGTGGTGCAGCGGTGGTGGTGACGGTGCTGGTCCATTGAATCGGCACGCTTCAAGGGTATGCGTTTATCTGGCTAATTAGGGTTTACTGTTGCGCTAGTAATATTAAGTATATAGTTGTTCCCGGTTATAACAGTTAATTGGTGTCACATTTTTAGGTTGTTGAGATGAGTAATTTAGTGAAATGTTTGTTTTACTATGGTCCTGGCGAAGTTGTGGTAAATGAGCATGGAGCTGATTTGGGTGAGTTTCGATGGTCAGAGTTGGAACTGAGTGACCCAGAAACATGGTCTATAAGTCAGCTGAAAGATTGGTTGGCAGCGTGTTTAGGGCTTAATCCTCAAACAGACACTGTCGGTGTGCATGCACTGTGGACGAAGTCAAGGTCCCGGTGTTTTTTTATTTGAGGCCGATAGATCGGACCTCTCAGATGGTGCGATGGTTGCAAGGCTGCGAAAGCAGGGGATGTACCCCTATCGCGTTACTGATACCTGTCGCGAAGGAGGTGATTCCGCCTGAAGGCGAGGGAGGGCACGATCCTGGCCAGAGTAGTCAGGAGATGCAATTTTCTGGACATGATTATAATCAGGGAGATGTTGGAGGTGGTGGTTATGACTATGGCCAAAATAGTCAGACAGAGCAGATGGAAGAGGAAGATGTTGGAGGTGGTAGTTATGAATCTGGCCAAAATAGTCAGACAGATCATATGGAAGAGGGAGATGAAGATGCTGCTGAGGCAGCAGCAGACGATGTATTCCAAGAAATGATGGAAGAGGAAGACGAAGATGGTGGTAGTGCTTATGGGCATGATTCCGACGAGTCGGATGACGAACATGTGGTGCCAAATCCTGCGTCATGGAGTCATGATTTCTCGTCGTCAATGACAGTGAACGATGGTCATGATTCTGCCTGGGAATACCATCAGAACCAGGTTTCTGCGGGTGCTCTATATACCGACAAGCAACATTTGCAAGATGCAATCATTAAGTGGGCAATGTCGACTTGCAAGACATTCAAAACCAAGGTGTCGAGTAAAAAATATCTGACAATGGAATGTGAGGTAGCAGGGTGTCCTGGAAGGGTGCACGGTTATCGTCCTCACTTCGGCATAAACTGGAAAGTGAGCGACGTAGTACAACACACATGTAGAATTGAGAGTATTCCTCAAGATCATCGTAACATTTCGTCGACGCTTATAGCTCGGTTGCTGTACTCAGAAATAGTACAGGGCAAAGCTATGGAAGCGAAGGCTATTATACATAAGGTGTTCACCAGGTTCAAGTACACAATATCTTATGGCAAAGCTTGGAGGGCTAAGCAGATGGCACTTGAGAAAAGATTCGGATCGTTCCTAGACTCATATGACTCAGTTGTTCGGCTCCTCTACACATTGCAGGCCCGTAATCCAGGCACATATGTTGACGTCAAACACTTTTGGATGGCAGAGTTTCCAAACGTAAAGGTGCTGCATCGTGTGTTCTTCTCTTTCGGTGTATGCATAGAAGCTTTCACTCATTGTCGACCAGTTATCTGTGTTGATGGTACATTTCTTACTGGCAAGTATAGGGGACAGATCTTGACTGCCATTGGTCAGGATGGCAACAATCAGATCGTGCCACTTGCATTTGCTTTTGTGGAGAGCGAGAACACTGAAAGTTGGACTTGGTTCTTCAGGCAGCTTAAAATAGCAGTAGTAAAAGATAAGCCGAACGTGTGCATCCTTCATGACCGCCATGCTGGTATACTGAACGCCGTCAAGGCACTCACAAACCCTGTGGCCGCGGAAGAAACGCCATGGCTAGACCTGCAGAGTCGTTGGTGCATGCGCCATTTGGGGGCCAATTTTTTCTCACAGTTCCGGATAAGGCTTTGATGAATCTATTCAAAAAACTGTGCAAGCAGAACCAATTCTGGAAATACACATTCGTACGTGGTAAGCTTGATGACTTCACTAACCAGCATGTTAGGCAGAGGAGAGCTGCACGAAATGTTGCAGTAGCAGCACATGTGCAACTTGTGGCGCAACAGCTAGCAACCGGACCTCCACCAGCTGAGGATGTACCTGTTGGGCTTTGTGACTTGCCAGGATTTGATCCGCCTGGTGTTAGGAGAAAGACTGGGAGGTTGATTAAAAACTTTCAGCAGTGGATAGAGCACGAGCCTCTTGAGAGGTGGTCTTTGCTGCATGACACTTATGGAGCCAGGTACGGTGTTATGACTACCAACCTGGCTGAAACATACAACTTTGTTCTTAGAGGAAATAGGGCATTGCCACTTACAGCCATTGTGGAGGGTATTTTTGAGGGCACAGTCAAATACTTCAGAGAAAGACGCCAGAAAGCTCACATGCATATCGTTAACAACCCAAACACACCTTTTTGTGAGAAGATTACGGAGTACATGGATAGGAAGATGGCAAAAGCTCGTACTCATGCTGTGCAGGCCATAGGAAATCAAGAAAGGAGGTTCGAGGTACGCTTACCTTCTGACAAGTTTGGTTGCGGAAATCAGCTCAGAACGCATGAGGTGCGAATTGGAAATGAAGCCCGACCAACATGTGACTGCACATGCAATAAACCAAAATTGCTTCACCTGCCCTGCTCCCATGTATTGGCTGCGTGTGGCAACTCGGACTGTCAGCCATCTCGTTCGTTTCACCATATTATTTGAACGAGTCTGTGCTTAATACCTGGACCGGTGAAATGGTGGGATTTCGAGCTGTGGGTAATTTTAACACGGTTGACCCTAATGAAAGGCAGTACATCCCCGACCCAAGGCTACTGCGTCCTGGTAGAGGTAGACGACCGTGCAAGCGTATCAGAAATGGTATGGATGAATCTGAAGCCGGAGGCCCGACAGTGCAATGTTTCTTGTGCAATGATTTTGGTCACAGGGACACTGCTTGTACAAAATTCCCACCTACGAATGCTGCTCCGGCAACTAGAGCAGCTGCTCCACGTGGGCGAGGCAGCCGAGGACCAAGAGGAAGGGGAAGAAACTAGGATGTTTTAAATTTGGACTGTGCTTTTATTTGTAATAATGAGGATCAATGTTTTAAAATTGGACTATGTTTTAATCTGTAATATGTGTGGATCAGTGTTTGTAGACAATGTTTTTATCTGTAATATGTGTGCATCAGTGATTTAAATTTGGAGTTTGATTTCATCTGTAATTTGTCTGCATTTGTGGCTAAAAAAGAGGAGGGAGAGGTGGAAAAAAAATGGAAGAGGGAGAGGTGGAAAAAAAATGGAAGAGCCTCTCGGCCCAGCTTGGGCCGACAGCCTCTTGTCGGCCCAGTTCCGGCCGATAGGCCCAGTCGGCCCAGCTCTGGCCGACCGGTTTCTCTGCCACGCGCAGAGCCGGCCGACAGCACATATCGGCCCAGGCCTGGCCGAGGCCATTTTTGAAATTTCTTTATTTTGCGTAATATTTTTCAAATTTATTTAAAAAAATGTATTATTAAAAAAAAAATCCAAGCATGGGAGAACCCAGCAAGGATTCAAGCGTGGAGAAATTCTGTGAAAGTATGCAACGTATGCTTGCACAGCTGATGGAGCAAGCTCAGACAAACACAAGTGGTACTTCTGCAGTTTTAAAGACCCTGCCCAATCCTGTCAGGTTAGCTGGTCCGGGCAATTACTTTAGTTGGTCTCGAAATGCCATACTAATTTTGGAGTCACACGGTCTTCAGAAATATTTGAAGGAGGATGAGGAAAAGCCAGCAGATGTCACACATGAGCAATGGGATCAGAACCAAAAGCGAGTTATGGTCTGGCTGTTAGGGTCGATGGAGAAGTCAGTGAGAGAGCAAGTTGAAGGTTTTCAGTCTGCAGCTGATGTTTGGACAAGCATTGAGAAACAATTCTCAGGGAAATCAAATAAAATGCAGGTCAGCAGGGTACTCCATGAACTGAGACATATCAAGCAAGAGCAAAAGACTGTGACCGAATACGCGGGGGAGATCAAGAAACTCTATCGAGACTTGGAGTATTTTAGACCATTCAAGGCACATGATCCTAGGGATGTACCACTTCTTCGAGAGTGGTTTGAACCATTATTAGTTCAGGCGTTTCTTGAAGGTTTGAATCCAGAATTTAACTTTCGGTCTCAGCTGATATTATCTACACCTGACTGGCCTACATTGGATCAAACTATTTCTAGTGTACTTGAGGAAGAAACACGATTGGCAAATCAGATCGCATCTCCGCATGCAAATGTTGATAGCCGAGCTGCACTATCTTCAGTTGACCAAGTTCATTCTCTTACTTCAAGAAACAACCAAGCAAATGCTACTAGATTTGACTATACCAAGAAGGCCAGGGTGTTGTGTGAGCACTGTAAAAGGGCAGGCCATTTGAAGAAGGATTGTTTTGATTTAGTTGGTTACCCTCCTGGGTGGCAACCAAAACAGTTCCGTAGATTCACGGGTGGCAGTAGTAACGCAAAAAGGCCAAGTCGAACTCATCTTACATTATCAGGGAGTGAACAGTCTGCTGTAACAGCCCAAGGACTGGAAGAATTTAAGGGCAAACTAATGGCGACTACTGCAGAAGGTCCTGCTGAAACTACCTCTGATGCTCATTCTGGGAAAGGTATGAATGACTGTTTAACAACTTGGATAATTGACTCAGGGGCCACTAATCACATGACCGGCTCATCTAAAAACTTTTCATCATACAGCCCTAGTTCTGGAAAAGATAGGGTACGCATAGCCGATGGATCCTCAGCCCCGATAATGGGTTGTGGGGATATTAATTGTACTCCATCTCTGTCTTTGAACAGAGTCCTACATGTTCCCAAATTTCCAGTAAATCTATTATCTATCAGTTCTATTACCAAGGCATTGAATTGTGGAGCTTGGTTTGAGCCGACACATTGTGTATTTCAGGATCTGAAGTCGGGCAGCATACTTGGGACTGGGACTGAACAAGATGGTCTCTATTATCTTGACAGGGCGTTGACTCCATGTGCTCTTAATAGTCGATGCGACTCATCTACAGATGAGTTACTATTACTGCATTGTAGACTTGGACATCCATCTTTTCAGTCTCTAGGACGTATGTTTCCCTCACTGTTAGCCTCTTGTTGCAAAGAGAAACTCGTGTGTAACATTTGTGAACTAGCTAAACATACGAGGGCAAATTATCCTAGTAACAGTGAGAGGAGCAAAGTACCTTTTGAAGTAGTTCACTCCGATGTTTGGGGTCCTTCAGCTGTAACATCTATGTTAGGAGAAAGGTGGTATGTGACATTTATCGATGGTTTTAGTCGATGTACCTGGCTATATTTGCTGAAGCAAAAATCTGATGTCATGTCTGCTTTTAAAATTTTCCATACCTTGGTGTGCAATCAGTACAATACTAGTGTGAAAATATTGCGTTCAGACAATGGAACTGAGTATGTTAATAAGGACTTTAGTAACTTCTTATCTTCACATGGCATCATACATCAAACCACGTGTGTAAATACCGCTGAGCAAAATGGGGTCGCCGAACGGAAGAATAGACACTTGTTAGAAGTTGCTCGATCGCTTATGTTTATGATGAATGTTCCGAAATTCTTTTGGGGCGAAGCCGTCAAAACTGCAGCATACTTGATAAATCGTATGCCATCAAGGGTTTTAAAGTACAAGACTCCAATTGAATGTCTCAGTGGTACTAACTCTTTTATTGTACCTCCAAAAATGTTTGGATGCACTTGTTTTGTCCATGATTACAGGAATTCGGTTGGAAAGCTTGATCCACGAGCAGTCAAGTGCATCTTCCTGGGATACTCACCAACTCAAAAGGATATCGGTGTTGGAGCCCAACCGAGAAAAGGTTCTTTGTTAGCATGGATGTAACATTTCATGAGAAGCAACCTTTCTATCCATCAAGCATCAGCTCTACTCATAGTATTAATAGCCAGGGGGAGATCTCCAATAATGATTATGTGCCCGGTGGTTCAGTACTGATTCCTATGATTGATATATCTCAACCAGGTGATCAAACAGAGGGGGAGGAAAATACAAGCAGTGGTGAAGAAAGTAGAGGCCCAACTACTGAGGAGGTATGTGATACTTCATCGCATCAACAAGTAACAGAACCAGGGATATCTAACGTACCTAGCGAATCTGTTCATGATGTAGCTGAACGAGATGATAATAGTACGGCTGGCTTGCAAAGCCCTCCTATACCAATGGAGCCTGCTCTTGAGACTACAGGAGAAGGTACTCCAAATCCTGTAGTAACATCTACTACTCCGATAACTGCACGTCCAATTCCCCTGAGAAAATCTATTAGGCGTAAAGACATCCCAGCACGTCTCAAGGACTGTGTGGGCTATGAGCATGATGTTGCTAAGTTTATTACATACGAAAGGTGTAGCCCTACATATAAAGGATTCATTGCATCCTTAGACTCCACCTCTGTTCCTAAAAATTGGCAAGATGCCATGAAGGATCCCAAGTGGAAGCAGCCATGCTAGAGGAAATGAGTGCTCTAGAGAAAAATAAAACTTGGGAATTAGTTGAATTACCATCTGACAAGGAGGCCGTGGGGTGCAAATGGGTATACACTGTTAAACATAATCCTGATGGAAAGGTGGAACGATTTAAAGCTCGCTTAGTGGCAAAAGGGTATTCACAAACTTATGGGATTGATTACGAAGAAACATTTGCACCAGTAGCTAAGATGAATACCATACGGACACTCATATCTTGTTCATCTAATTTGGGTTGGGATCTACACCAGCTAGACATAAAAAATGCCTTCCTTCATGGGGATCTTCGTGAAGAAGTGTATATGCATATACCTCTTGGTTTCAATACGACTAAGACTGAGGGCAAAGTGCTAAGGTTACATCGATCATTGTATGGTTTAAAACAATCTCCTCGTGCATGGTTTGATCGTTTTCGTAGAGCTATAATTGAGATGGGGTATAAACAGAGTAATGCAGATCATACTCTATTTTATAAACGTAGTAACGACAAGCTGGCCATACTAATTGTCTATGTCGATGACATTATTATTACAGGAAGTGATGCTCAGGAAATAGAAAGATTGAGTTCGAAGTCAAGGACTTGGGGCAACTAAGATACTTTCTAGGAATTGAAGTGTCTAGGAGTGCAAAAGGTATTTATCTCTCTCAAAGAAAGTATATTTTGGATTTGTTATCAGAAACAGGAATGACGGGATGTCGTCCAGCATATACACCAATAGAACAAAACCATCGTCTAGTTAAAGAAGGTGGATCACCGGTTGACAGAGAGCAATATCAAAGACTTGTTGGACGTTTGATTTATCTATCTCATACACGTCCTGATATTGCATTTGTTGTAAGTGTAGTCAGCCAGTTCATGCATGATCCTCGAAGTCATCATCTTAATGCAGTGATGACAATAATTCGCTACCTTAAAGAGTGTCCTGGCAGGGGCTTATTATATTCATCGCATGGTAATTTGCAAGTTGAATGTTATACAGATGCTGACTGGGCGGGATCCCTAGATGACAGGAGATCAACCTCAGGATATTGCACCTTTGTCGGAGGCAACCTCGTCACTTGGCGCAGCAAGAAACAAAATGTGGTAGCTAAATCTACGGCTGAAGCGGAGTTGAGAGCAATGGCACATGGGGTATGTGAAGTACTCTGGTTGAAAATTCTATTAATGGAGTTGGGGTTATTTCAGCATAAGCCATTATTATTATACTGCGACAACAAAGCTGCCCTTGACATTGCTCACAATCCAGTGCAGCATGGTCGAACAAAGCATATAGAGATTGACCGACATTTCATCAAGGAAAAGTTGGACAATGGAGTTATCTGTATGCCGTATGTGAGTTCTGCTAATCAACTAGCTGATATTTTAACTAAAGGTCTACCAGAAAAGGTGTTCTCTAATTTATGTAGCAAGATGGGGTTGTATGATGCATTCACCCCATCTTGAGGGGGAGTGTTGCAGGACCTATGTGTAAATAGGAAAATGTCTAGGAACTAAAGTGTAAAGACTAGAATATGTATCAGAAGGGGAACGAAGTAGAGGAGTGTAGAAGCTTCAGTTCTCTCCTGTACAATACTCCACCAAGGAATAGATCCTGATGTTCTTGAGTGATTCCCAAACTTTTCCCTCGATCTAATTGTTGTTTACAACAGTTCCAAAAGGGACAATAAGTCTCAATGATCAGATCGCACAATCTCAGCAAACTTAATACGAAGGTAACCTGCATTGACGAAACAGGTGACTATAGTTGCGCTGTTTCCGGTGGAGCACCGTCCTCGCGGATCTAAACAAACGCAACCTCCCTAAAAGTAAAGAACCCCACTCGCACAGTCGCGCTACCCAAATCAGTTACCAGATCTAGTCCGAGACCAAACCACCCAGATCCATATATCCCGATCCGATCTACGCGTTCGAAAGCAAAGCCGCTGTAATGATAAATATAAAGAGCATGAATCAGATCAGTGACGGAGCCATACGTTTGCCTCCGCCGAGGACCTTGTGGATGGGCTGCTCGCGGCCGAAGAGGCGGAACATCTTGTCCTTGGCGTCGACCGCCGCCGCGGGGGCGGAGGCGGTGGTGACCTCGGATGCGGCGGCGGGGGCGGGCGGCGCCGAGGGGCGTGGCGGGCGCTCGTCGGCGTCGGAGTCCGACGAGGACGACGACGAGTGGTGGTCGCCGCCGCCGACGTGGAGCTTGTCGGCGATCTTCTCCATCAGGGTCTCCGGCTTGTGGCTCGCGTCTTCGGCGTGCTCCGCCATGGCTCTGCTGCGCAGGAAAAGTGGTGGCACCGGTGTGCGTGTGGGAATTGACGGGGATTGCGGCGCGGAGGAGTTGTGGCTTGGTGGGGTTTTATAGATGCGATGGGGTTTAGGTCTGATAGGGAGATCAGGGACGTTGGATTTGTAATGGACGGTGGAGAGTGGATGGATGGGCGAGTTCGTGGTGGACGGCGGGGTGCTTTTGCGACGGACCTGTATGTCCCCTGCTACTATAGTTTGATGGAAAATGCTTCGCGTACACGACCAAGAAAAACGCATATGATTTCCCTAGCAAAAAATGCATATGACGCTTTAACATGAAGACCCTTTGTTTGTTACTGTTTTTAAAATGAAACAAAAGACTAATACCATTTATTAATTACGACATGAAGAAACATACAAACTTGCTAATCCACATATGTGTGGATGATATCTTGCAACAACCATCTCTTCCAAAATCTTTTGACAAGTTCAAAGAAGGGTACTCTATTCATATGAAGCATTTGGATAGCCTCTACATCGTGTGGTTGTAGATGTGGTTGAGGTTATTCTCGTGATATCGAAGTAACATAGAACCATATGTGTCCCTAGCATAGGCAGTGCGCCTAACTATACGATCTTGTGAATCACTAGGATCATGCTTGAATCGTATCCACGAGTGTTGTTGTCTGATGGATCAGAGTCATCCCGTCGTCCTAATAAAATTGATCTAAAACGTGTAATGGGCAAATCGATTCTATAGATTATACAGGTGAGAGTGGTTTACCTTCGCCACGGGAGATGAGCCGTTGTCGGAAAAGAAGAAGATCTCCGGTCGTCCATGGAGACGACGCCACGAATCCCGTGCCGAAGAGGAAGGAGATGAGGGAGGAGCTGGTGGAAATTACGTCGGGGATCCCTTGCCGGAAAGGAAGGAAACGAGCTGTTGCGGGAACCTAGGGCGTCGTTGAAGATTGGAGACGAAATGGTGAATTTTTCTTTGGGGACGTGACCGAATAAATTAGGGGGCAAGGCTATGTTTGGAGCGAAACCGAGTCATAAATTCGACATCTCCAACCATCTCACGCCTTCCTCCGCGCGCTGTGGTTGTCACTTTTTGCACCGCTGGAACTTGAGTCCACAAAAGCTAGCTTTTCGGCAGTTCCCAGCAGGTCTGGCTCAACGCTCCATCGGTCTAGTCCAACCAACCAATCAGTCTGTTTTTACAGCTAGCGGGGCTTGTTTAGGTGATTACACGCTACCAAATGCGCCCTTCAACTCTCTTTGCAACAAGAATAGCACGGTGGCCCGTGGGCACGACAACAAGCCACATACTAAAAAACGTGGGAGGGCTTTGTGTACACCTAGCACAACTGCACAAGAGGAGCGCAGGAGGACCTGCAGGAAAGGACCGCGGAATCAACGTGGCGGGCACCACCCCACGCTGCGCCCCTCCGCTTTTCTGCTGGACTGGGTAGGGGACCACCCGATTTGCTTGCTTGCATTCGGAATCTCACACCCGGGCCTTTTGATATGTCGTGGTCAAGCGCGTGGGTCCCACAGCGAATCAGAGTTTTGCGCACCCTTGCGTGGTGCGTGGGCGCGGCTTGGCTGACGTTGTGATGCAAAGTCACTCGCTGACGTTGCTTATCAACCGTCAGATCGAAATCCGAGGGCCTAGATCAGGATACGACTGTTCACAAATCACTGTTTACACAGCACTATTCAGCAGACACTGTTCATAGGGGCTGTAGCGTGGTCTTGTAGCATCCGATCTGGACTGTTGGGGTGCAATCCGGTGGCTGAAAATGAGCTAAGGCAGCGAATTACTGTAGCTCGCTGCCTTTGCTTCATGAAGTCAGCGAATCCGGAGCGTGCGTGGAGATGCACCACCGGAATCCTGGCGCTTTGCGTTCGAAAAGAAGAATTATTTGCCGATATGCAAGGCTTTCGCTGCTGGCGACGAAGCCAAAGATCACGCAATCACAAACTGTTGATTCGAAGGGCCCCGTTCCAAGGAAATCACAAGTCGTCTTCGGAGTCCAGACTTTACGTGAAAAAACAATGCATGTATGCTAGTACCAGTTGCGTATTGACCGCACGCCTACACCAGAAAGGGTATGTTTATCTTTTTTTTGGTGTGGCTAATTCTCATTCAATTGAGAATTTTTTTTCAGTTTCCGTTCATTCAGTTGATACTGATATACACACGATTGTGTACTACACGGATAAATGAACAATCTTCCTAGCGCCTTTTTTTATTTACCGCAAAGACTATTTTGTCTCGGTTGCAACCAAGTTGTAAGTATTAAATATTTGTAAACCCACTTGTTGCACAAATCACGATGCAAATATGACGATTCTGGAGTCCTAACGTAATTCTCATTCGATTGAGAATTAGCAAAACCTTTATTCATTTACTTTTTGGACACGTGAAAATGACTTCATTTTCAAGAAATTCACTTTGACCCTCAGGTGTTTATGCTCCCGTTATAAAAAAACACTGTTCAAAATATCGGCGGATAAGCCGATATATCGGTTGATATATCGCTTATCAGGGTCGGCCAGGTAAGATAAGTGAATACCTCCGGCATTTACCGGTCAGGCCGATATATCGTTTGTTAGACCAATATTGCGGCGATATTTCCAGATGTATCACCGATATTCACTGGTAAATCTATGGGACCCAACCGGTTTAGTTCACGTTTTCCATTTTGGTTGAGTTCTTTTTGGTCTTGATGCCTTCTATTTGTGTAGATGGGTACTTCCGGTACATCTCATTTTGCTTAATAGTAATAGTTCATATAACATGGCTTACGAGTTTAACATGTTGATTGATCCTGATACGAAAACCTAAGTTTTTTAAAAACCTTGCCGATAAATAGTCAACCGATAAAATGGATAAATCGGCTCTTACCATGGGTTGAACGATAAGTTAACGAGAAAGGGTATACGGGAAAGCTAAGGAGCTACCTGGACTCGCTCCTGTCGGTCAAGCAGTCTCCTAATCAAGACCCTGTGAAAGGGAAGACGGTGATATCCTATGAGCGAAAGGCCCGTGGAAGGAAGCTGAAGTCAAAGGTGGCTACTGTGCAGCCGCCTAAACCTTGGATCATGCCGTCGCGTGGAAGAGTGAAACTAAATGTTGACGAATCGTTTCATGCTACTGACGGCACATGTGGTGCCGGCTGGGTGCTCCGAGACGAGAATGGTGCAATCATCAAGTCCGCTTGCAGGTTTATGAGTTCATGCAGCTGTCCGCTTTCTGCTGAACTCATTGCTTGCCGTGAGGGCATTGCCATGGTGCGGAGTGGTGCGAACTACCCTGCTTGGTCAAGATGGACTACGCGGAGGCAGTCAAGATGATCAAGATGGCAGGTATTGACCGTTCTGAGCATATGGAAGCAGTCTAGGATATAAAGAAGATGATCCAAGAGGATGGTAGGATCCAGATTGACGCTATCAGGAGGGAGCAAAACAGTGCAAGCCATGTTATAGCTAACCTGGGGCGTCGTCAAGGTCTTTCAAGGGTTTGGCCCAACTCGGGGCCGGATGAAGTTCTGACTTGTTGTCAGACAAATTGTAATCCTACCTAGGGGTTAGATTTCCAATTCGCAAAAAAAAAAAAACGAGAAAGGGTATGTTTGACAAAAACTCATTTCGAATAAAAATCGCACATACATCTTTCATTTTATCAGCGCACGTAAAGTTTCACGAAAACTGACATGTTTTTTGGCCTGCGTAAAAAGACAAAAAATATATCTCGTGAAAAGACATGTTTTATTACCAATTTTATCTTTTTTACATTGCCCAAAAAAATTTGATTTTTCGTGCAACAATTTTGTGAACGGATGTGAAGCTGTACGCGTGAACATTTATTTAGATTGGTTTTGGCATTTCGAAATGCGTTTTAAATACATTCTATATAAAGACTATGTATACACCTGAGAGGCACAACACTCATTTTCTGTTAATTTTAGATAAAAGGAGTTCATTTTTTTAGGGGAAGGATTTCATTTTGGTTATTAGTCCATTTAGGAATGGAAGGAATCCTGGCGCTTTGCCGATATGCAAGGATTTTGCTGATCGCGACGAAGCCAAAGACCACGGAAGCAAAAAAATCGAGTGTCGCATGAGGAACAATTATTAGAGAGAGGTCAGACACGAGAAAAGCCGTCGCCGGCGCTTAGAACCTAGGCGTCGCCACTTCTTCTCCACCGTAGATCGGTTCCCCCCTCCTCCGGCCGGCCTTGCCGGCATCGGGAGGGGAGGGGAATCCGATCTATGAGTGGAGTTTTAAATAAAAGTAGTGTTTCAATCTAGGGTTTTGGTTGTCGTCGTCTTTATCAATGGAGATGACATCTTCTACAATAAGCAATCTTCCGGATTTCGTTCGACGGCGAGATCTCCTTCCCGATGTCAACGGTGGTTTTGGAAGATTAAGTTTGTCTTGGTATGGTTCTTCAGATCTTGCTTCGCCAGATCGATCTTGGATTGTTTCTCATGGTTGCCGCGAGGAGAATTGTCCTCGCAATATCTGTCCCGGCTACTACGTCCTCGGCAATGGTGATTCGTTCTCTCGGCTCCCAACGACGTCGACAAAGTTGTTCGATTATTTTTCCCTGAAATATCAGTGGCGGTGCTCTTGCCGATGTTGCTTGATCAATTTAATGGCTGCGTGCGTGCACAAAGCCTTGGCATTGCGGCTCAAAATTAAAAGGGGAGAACCTTCATTGGTATTCACAGGTCTGTGGTTTGGTGTATTCATCGTTGATCTACGACTGCCTTCAGAAAAGTACAAGATTGGGTCATGGAAGAAGAAAGGGTTGAAGATCTCAAAGATTTTCTCGTCTCTTTTAGTATTATTTTTGTAATCGATGTAATCATGTACTATTTGCTGGTTTAATATATTTGGTATTTGCTAAAAAAAAAGACCACGGAAGCACAAATCGATTCATTTATTTTTGTTTTGCGAATAAGCAGAAACTGATTGGAGGAAGCAAACTGGACCCGTTCCAACGCATACTGTTTCCAAGCAAATCACTAGTCGTCTTCGGAGTCCAGACTACGTGACCAAATAAATACACGTCAGCCGTCAGCTTATTGACCACAGTCCACACTACTCCACTCCATTTCGGAAGGGAATAAAATGGGCCACTTCTCGACCTGTCGTGCTGGTGGGGTCTCAGCCTGCTTTCTCGTGGGCTCTCTTGTGGGACGTATCTGCAGCGCGTCGGAGAAGGCTTGATCTATGGGAGCGCCTAGCTCACGCGTTACGCGGAGCGCAATGCTCTCCGCCCGCTCCGGTTGATTCATGGGAAGCTCCGGACGCGGCGGCCCAGTAACAGGTATAGTTCGTTTTTGTTTTCATTTTCATTTCCCCTTTTACTTTTCTGTTTTTACAGTAGCAAAATGTGTTCACGTTTTTGGAAAAAGAAGAACATAAAAAATCGTTCTATAAAGTACATATTCACATTTGTAAAAAAAAAAATATTTATTTGCAAAAAAGTTTAAATATGAACATTTATGTTATTATAATGATTTTAAATATGAACACTTATGTTATTTGAATGCTTTTTCAATATGAACATTTAGAATATATGAATATTTTTAAGCATGAATATTTATGTTATTTGAATGATATTTCAATATGAATATTTATATTATCTGAGCTATTTTTAAATATGAACATTTATGTTATTTGAATCATTTTTCAAATATGAACATTTATGTTATTCGAATGTTTTTTCAAAAAATTGATTCATTCCATTTGAACAATTTTTCAATATAATTTTTTTATTAATAAGAACGATTTTCCAATAAGAACATTTATTAAAAAATATGAACATCTACGGTATTTGAACGACTTTTCAATATGGACAAGTGATACCCACAAGTATAGGGATCGCTGAAGTTTTCGTTGGGAAGTATTACCCAAATTTATAGTTCGACTCGATGGGAACACAAGAATATCAATAAGACCTTGGCAATTGAGGCGTCACTCTCAACCACACCTGTATATCAATAACTTGCAGCAGTAATAGTGATGGCAGTAGTATGATTCAAGTAACAAGCAGAACAGTAGCAGTGAACAAGTGTTTCCCAGTTTTCACCGGAAAAGTGAAAGTGTAACTCAGAGATTCAAAACGTAGGCATGAGGTGATAGCGGGGTGTTGCAAGAATGAGATTGATCATATAATAAGAAACAAATAACAATGAGACCTATCTCTAACTCCGATATATGTAGGTATGTGTTCCATATTTAGTTGTGCGTACTAACCAAGAGAATTTGCACAACATCTATTGTCCAACCTGCACATTTCACCAGGGCCAACTTGAAACTACAGGTAATTAAGGTCTACCCTTTCGAATAGACCGGAACAATGCATTAACACTTCATGAACACATATAATCCTCAAACTAAAACATCTCCCCCTTGTTTTCCCTATATGTCACGTTTAGGGTTCGCAGGTTCAACATAATAGCAGGTGATACACTTTGCAGATAAATACCAAACTCAAATATATGATGGGGCAATATAAGTTCAGTACTGAAATCATGCCACTCGGGCCCTAGTAGCAAGCATTAAACATAGCAAGAGTGCATCAACACAATACAAAAGTATCCTCAAGATAAAACCCTAAAATCCCGAACAACGGGTAGCATTACATGATCAATCTCATCCAATCCCCATCCACCTCACATGCCTACAACGGACTACTCACACATGGTGATGGAGAGGGAGCTCATGGTCGATGGAGATGAAGGCGGTGAAGATGGCGGTGAAGACGGTCTCCGGATCCCTCCACCGGAGGAGAAATCCTGGATCAATCTGTCCCCGAAACGAAGATCGTGATGGTGGCGGCGTTCTGTTTCGCGAAAACTCCCTCCTCCTAGGGCAAGCACTTTTCCGTATATATGAGGGGGTACGTCGAAGAACGAAGGCGAGGCGGCGCCCGAGGCCCATTTGGGCTGGGCCCACGCGGCCAGGTACAGGGGCCGCGTGGGACCCACCCATTTGGCCCTCGAGCGCTTCCTCGTGTCCATCTTTTGTCCATTGTCCTCCTTTTCCATAAAAATTGACGTGGTAATTTTCCCCGATTTTATTTCCTGCAGAAATAGCCAGAAAAGAGACTTTGCTAAAAACAGCGTCAGATTCAGCAGTTTTATTCAAATGTGGGAAGATTCCGGAGCAAATTATGAGGCAAAGTGCTTGCAAAAGTAGATGCATTTTGGATGCATCAGCTCCCCCAAGCTTAGCTCGTTGTTTGTCCTCGAACAACTCAAACGTAGTGCAGAAGCGATAAAAGACTTTGACAAGAACTTTGCATTGCATATGTAACACAATTTAATATCAACAAGCATTCAAAGCATAGCTTCAACAACAAATGATAAGATGCTAGCAAAGGTATATCTAATCAATGTTAAAGCATTTATATTTGTTGCAAGAGAGATATTATGCAGAGTCAATACTTGGATGAGTTTGCTCAACTGTAGAAATAAACAAAGGTTCTTACATCGCTAATGATTGAATCATGACAAGACTTTTGAGGTCTTTTGATTCTTTCTTTTGTTACCTGGTGAAATCATTGTGCTTACAACCTTGCTCTTAGTTTTAGCAAACCATTTGATATTACTGACATGACTCATATGCTTGACCGACTAATGGTTGAAAACCTCATGCCCCGTGAATACGAGTACCTACACCATGGCTACTCAACTTGGGTCACTAGGCAAGTTCGAAATTATCAGTCATTGCAAGTAATAAAAGCATCATCAAGAGCGTCAACTGGGGTACCTCTTGTCCCAGGACATGGACAAGCCCATGTCCAAACAACAAGACAAACAGACAATGAACAATCTCAGCACTCTTTTATTTACCATTTGCATAGCTTTTTATTATGAAGTGCATCACTGAATGTCCACTATGGTGCGCTGTAAATTTCCACCATGAATGATGCATGGCTTAAGTTGGCGGCCCAGGCGTCTCTCTAGCCAATTATTCTTGCTCATCAAACTTGCTAAGTTTCCGCTTTCATTTCGCACATGATAAGCATCCATAAACAAAAGTACATGATATCAACTGAATATATTTTAGTGCAATGTTGAAAGCTTTACATGTGTCAGCACATTTCAGCTAACTCCCAACCACTAAACCTGTCAAGCATACAACTTCATGTTTATTATTTGAAAGATTATTTTACTTTCTATTGGTTGGCAAGTTTAGTAAGCACAATGGGATGCGTAGACCTTTGTTTAGAGCTACAATTATTCAATCCACAACCAAGTATTGTCACTAAATAAAATTTCACTTGCATCATCATATAACATACTAGAACATGGAGAAGATAAACATTTGCTACCATTTCTCTAGATGTTGAAGAAACTATGATGTGCTCACTTGTTGTTATTAAAGAGTCCACATAAGCATGGCAAAGGTGTCATACCTTTCATCCACTTCATGCACATCAACTTATCATCGTTGTTCTCCTCTCCCAACTCGAACTACACAATAAAAACTCAAATCTGCCAGAAAATGTCACTGCATACAGTACTGTTTTTACCCTACCTAGACACCTCAGAAAAATCTCATATTTTACGTGTGTGTAGGTTATGATGTGTTGCAGCAGTGGTTAAAATTTCAGCTCAATCGGAGTTACAGAGAAAAAAATGAAAAATAAAACAGCGAGCAGATTTCAGCAATTTCTGCACCTCCGTTTTTGCGTTTGTTTCAAGAAAACGAAAATATTTTTGTTATTTTTCGTTCTAAGAAACAAAAGACAAACAACCAGAAGTAAAAGAAACAAATAAAATCTTTTTGTGTTTTTGTATTTTCAAGAAACTCATCATAGCAATATAACGGTGATATAAAACAATGAATGGAGAGTAAGAGAAGTACTCCCCCAAGCTTGCGATCAAGCTAGTATCCTGGGTAGTTGCCGTATCCACTTCCACTTCCAGGGTAGTAACTATATGGGTAGCCTTGCATGCTTGGGTACAGGGGCTCCGCCTGAGGCATGTACCCCTGTCTCTCTGGAGCTTGTGGCTCCTCCTGAGGCGGCGCCTCTTCCACTATCCATTTTCCGGTACTCCTGTCAAAAAGATCAGTACGGGGGAGCCTAATGGACACTCGGTGCCCACTAGTGCTCAAACAGTTATACAGATAATGTCCCCCATACAACGTACTTATATCCATGCGAGTAGTCAAAGCAAAATCAAGTAATTTGGACTCTCGCACTAGAGTACCCATGTTATCACCATATCCTCTCTCGTTTTTAATGTAATTGTACACCATAGTAGCAATAGCACCAGCATAAATAGGAGTTTGATCAGTAATATTTCTACTCACAGCAGTATGCAAAGATCTAGCAAGTATGACTCCCAAGTTATATTCACACGGTGTATTTTCTTTTGCACATTTTAGTAGATAAACCATTGGTCCAGTGCAAGCAGAATTGTTATCCCTAGCAAGAAATCCTCTTGTAAGAAACAACGCAAAATATCTCAAACTTGGGTGCTGTATATGAGTAAATTTACCCCTATTCAATCTATCACGAGAGTTTACAGATATAGTATGTCAAAACTCAACAAGCTCATGGTTGGTATCAGCAAGAGTTTCACTCCAACTCCCTGAATTTTCTACACCAATAGCATTGCAAAATTCCCCTAGAGACATAACAAGGCGCTCACCTCTCATAGTAAATTTGCAAACAAAGGTAAGAGGGGGTGCCTTACTTCTCTTCCTGTGCTTTTGGGGCTCCGGGCCCTCAAACCTGAAGGTAGAGAGGAATTCCCGCGAGAGTTCTTCATATGTATCTTGGGGGTTCTGGGAGAACCTAAGCAAGCCAGTTGTAGTGACGAAGGTGTCGAAGTCCTCTTTGATCCCCCACTGTTCAAGAACATAGGGATCTTGCCATCCAACAATTTGCAAAAAGAGCTGGCAAATGGGGTGCCCAGTCCCAATTAACTACAACTTTCATTAATAATTCTCTTCACATGTTTTGCCCTGATTTATCAGTAAGCAACTTAATTTGCAAATAGACACTCCTCCATGGTATGTGAATGTTGGAAGGCACCCGAGGATTCGGTTAGCCATGGCTTGTATAAGCAAAAGGTTGGGAGGAGTGTCAACTATAAAGAAACTAAAATACATGTGTAAACAAAAGAGAAGAGGGATGATCTACCTTGCTGGTAGAGATAACGTCCTTCATGGGAGCCGCTCTTGAAAGTCTGGTTGACAAGGGGTTAGTGTTCACTTTACTACGATTCGTTGACAACGACATACATAGCTCAAACAACTATTTTCATACTCTCTATATGCTTTGCAAAACTTAAAAGCTCTAGCACATGATTTAATCCCTGCTTCCCTCTGCGAAGGGCCTATCTTTTACATTATTGTTGAGTCAGTAAACCCATTTCTCTCTATCTCGAGCGAGCATTTGAGTTGTTGAGATCCAATTAGTTATATGTGTTGATACTTCTAATCATATCTCTCATTTCCTTGTTTCGCACAATAGCTTTTATCCGAATGAATATAACTTTGAAAGTTATCAATGACTGTAAGGAGACTGTTATGATCAAGGCATGTAAGTTCTGCTATATAGGCTCTGATATAAAGACTCTTCTCGAAAGATAAGTATGATCTGTTAATTGTTCTCTGACCAAGAGTTTAAATTTGCCTTCACCAATCATGGTTCTCTTTATGCACTTCATCGTGGTTCCCTTTACTTATTTCAAATTAGATTATATGAAGGGAAGTTGCTGTCTAGAATGACTTATGTATCAATGAATGTGATGCTTCTTGTCCGTATTTTATTTATCGACATTTTGCTCCATAAACTTGTGGTCATGTTTACTGAGCTCAGTTTTCGCTTGGGGACAAGCGAGGTCTAAGCTTGGGGGGGTTGATACGTCCATTTTGCATCACTATTTTATATCATAATTTACTGCTATTCATCGATATATTTCATATTTAGAAGTGTTACTTATGTTATTTTACCTATTTTGCATGTTTTATGAATAATGGAGAATTGGACACCGGAGTCAGGATTCTGCTGGAAAAAGCACCGTCGAGATGCACTATTTCTGAAGATCAATAAATCGAAGGAGACATATGGAAGTCCCTATTTTACCAGAAGATGGAGGAGGCCAAAAGGGGAGGCTGAGACGGCACCTGGGGAGCCCAACCCACAGGCTGGCGCGGTGGGCCCCCTGCCGCGCCACCTGGTGGTTTGGAGGCCCAGGGCCATCCCAGTCGTCCCCCCTTCGCGTACTTGACCCCCTCGGAACCCTAACACACGGAGGACGGCCATCGAAATATTCCGCCGCCTCCACGAGGCGGAAAACACCAGAGAGCGAAAAGCTCCCCTGCAGGAAGAAATCTGTCGGGGGAAATTCCCTCCCGGAGGGGGAAATCATCGCCATCATCACCGTCATCGAGCTGGACTTCATCGGGATCATCATCATCATCATCTCCACCGCCAACACCATCATCACCGCCGCTGCACCCTGTCTCCGTTGTAACATCTAGGGCTGAATCTTGTCTATTTCATAGGGGAAACTCTCCCGGTGTTGATTACTCTTGTTATTGATGCTATTGGGTGAAACCATTGGACTAAGGTTTATGTTCAGATTGTTATTCATCATCATATCACCTCTGATCATGTTCCGTATGATGTCTTGTGAGTAGTTCGTTTAGTTCTTGAGGACATGGGAGAAGTCTTGATGTTAGTAGTGAACTATGTTGAGTAATATTTAATGGTTTGATGCTTAAGTTGTGGTATTATTCTTCTAGTGGTGTCATGTGAATGTCGACTACATGATACTTCACCTTTATGGGCCTAGGGGAATGCATTGTGTATTCGTTTGCCAATTGTGGGGTTGCCGGAGTGACAGAAACCTGAACACCCGTTGGTATATCGATGCATGAGGGATAGCAGGATCTCAAAGTTTAAGGCTGTGGTTAGTTTAACTTAATTACTTTCTTGTATTTGCGGATGCTTGCAAGGGGTATAATCACAAGTATGTATTAGTCCTAGGAAGGGCGGTGCATTAGCATAGGTTCACCCACACAACACTTATCAAAACAATGAAGATTAATCAACGATATGAAGCGAAAGCACTTGACAATACTCCCGTGTGTCCTCAAGAACGTTTGGTCATTATAAGTACAACAACCGGCTTGTCCTTTGCTGTAGAAAGGATTGGGCCACTCGCTGCAACTATTACCACTGCATTTTATTTACTTGTACTTTATTTATCTGTCATATCAAAAACTCCTAAAAACTTGTCTGTGAGCATTTACAGTGAATCCTTCATCAAAACCGCTTGTCAACGCCTTCTGCTCCTCGTTGGGTTCGACACTCTTATTTATCGAAAGTACTACGATACACCCCCTATACTTGAGGGTTATCAAATGTCCCATTCATGAGCTTCCTGGTAATATTGTTATTGATAACTTTTATGCAAGACTCTCCTTTCAAGATAAAACTCTATTGGATACCACTTGTGCTGGATCGTTCACTCGTAATAAAGAAGAGTTTAAGTGGGACCTTCTTGATCGGATTCAGGAGAACACTGAAGGATGGGAGAATGACAAAGGTAGGGAGTCAGGTATAAGCTATGACTTTGAGTGTGTTAAAAATTTATGGATACTGATGATTATCGCAAAATTAGCACTACTTATGGTCTTGACTCTCAAATTGTTGCAAACTTTTATAAAGCCTTTGCTTCCTATTTCGGTTTGCCGAAGGAGGGTTTTAAAAATTATCATGAACCATATAAAGATGAATCTGTTTCTCATATATCTAAAGGTGTTGAGGTTAATGTTGCTGATCGCATTATTCCAGAACCTTATATTGAAAAAGTTCCTTTTCCTAATAAGATTAAGGAACATACTATCATAACTGGTGTTGTTAGTAAAAGTAATAAGAAAACTACCAAACCTGATGAGCAAATAACTGTTGAACCTGTTGTAGCATTGGTTAAAGATCTTGTCACTGAAAATTTAGAAGATAGACACATTATCTTTTGTGAGGATGCTTCTAATATTGTCTCACATCCTAAAAGTTCTAGGAAGTCTAGTGTTCCTGTGCTTTCTGTTGGGATAGGTGATCATTGCTATTATGGTTTATGTGATATTGGTGCAAGTTCTAGTGCTATTCCTTATGAGCTTTACAGGGAAATTATGCACGAAATTGCTCCTTGTAAACTTGAAGAGATTGATGTGGTTATTCAGCTTGCTAATAGGGAAACTATCTCTCCAATTGGTATCATTAGAGATGTCGAAGTCCTTTGTGGTAAGACTAAATACCCTGCTGATTTTCTTGTACTTGGGTCGGCTGCCAATGATAGTTGTCCTATTATTTTTGGTAGACCTTTTCTGAATACTTGTGGTGCTGTTATAGATTGTAAGAAAGAGAAAATCTTTACTAAATTTGCTGGTGAATCTTATGAATTCAATTTCTCTAAATTTGCTAAAGCACCTTATGAAACTGAATTGCCTAGTGAGGATTTTGAAATTGCTCAACTTGCATCTATTGTTCTTGCTCCTAACAATGCTTTGCAGCAACATATGGAGAATCATGAAAGTGAGAACTTCAGGGAAGAAAGGAATGAGCTTGATGAAGTATTCCTTCGTCAACCTATGCTCAAACACAATTTACCTGTGGAAGATTTGGGTACCACAATGCCACCCAAGGAGGATCCTGTTTTTGATTTGAAACCTCTGCCTGATAATCTTAAATATGCTTATATTGATGATAAGAAAATATATCCTGTTATTATCAGCTCTAAACTTTCAGGTACAGAGGAGGAAAGGTTATTGGGAGTGTTGAGGAAACACCGCGGAGCTATGGGATATACTCTTGATGACCTGAAGGGAATTTCTCCTACTATATGTCAGCACGCCATCAACATGGAACCTGATGCAAAGCCTGTTGTTGAGCATCAGCGTCGTTTAATACCCAAGATGAAAGAAGTGGTAAGAAATGAGGTATTAAAACTTCTTGAAGCTGGTATTATTTATCCTATTGCTGATAGTAGATGGGTAAGTCCTGTGCATTGTGTTCCTAAGAAAGGAGGAATTACCGTTGTTCCTAATGAAAATGATGAACTAATTCCTCAAAGAGTAGTAGTTGGTTATAGGATGTGCATTGATTTTAGAAAGGTTAACAAAGTAACTAAGAAAGATCATTATCCTTTGCCTTTTATTGATCAAATGCTTGAGAGGTTGTCCAAGAAAACTCACTTTTGTTTCCTTGATGGGTATTCTGGGTTTTCTCAAATTGCTGTGAGAGCGCAAGATCAAGAGAAAACTACTTTTACTTGTCCTTATGGAACTTATGCTTATAGACGTATGCCTTTTGGTTTATGTAATGCTCCTGCTACTTTTCAAAGATGCATGTCTGCTATTTTTCATGGCTTTTGTGAGGAAATTGTGGAAGTCTTCATGGACGATTTCTCCGTCTATGGAACTTCCTTTGATAATTGTTTGCACAACCTTGACAAAGTTTTGCAGAGATGTGAAGAAACTAGCCTTGTTCTTAATTGGGAGAAATGCCACTTTATGGTTAATGAAGGAATTGTTCTTGGACATAAAATTTCTGAAAGAGGTATTGAAGTTGATCGAGCTAAAGTGGAGGCAATTGAAAAGATGCCTTGTCCCAAAGATGTTAAAGGTATTCGTAGTATTCTTGGTCATGCTGGTTTTTATAGGAGGTTTATTAAAGATTTCTCTAAAATTTCCAAGCCTCTTACTAATCTTCTTCAAAAAGATGTACCCTTTGTTTTTGATGATGATTGTAAGGAAGCTTTTGAAACTTTGAAAAAGGCTTTAATCACCGCTCCTGTAGTTGAACCACCTGATTGGAATTTACCTTTTGAAATTATGTGTGATGCTAGTGATTATGCTGTAGGCGCTGTTCTTGGGCAGCGAGTAGATAAAAAGTTAAATGTTATTCATTATGCTAGTAAAACTCTTGATTCTGCTCAAAAGAATTATGCCACTACTGAAAAAGAATTTCTAGCTGTAGTTTTTGCTTGTGACAAATTTCGACCCTACATAGTTGATTCGAAAGTCACTATTCATACTGATCATGCTGCAATTAGATACCTTATGGAAAAGAAAGATGCTAAGCCAAGGCTTATTAGATGGGTACTTCTTTTGCAAGAATTTGATTTGCATATCATAGATAGAAAAGGTGCTGAAAATCCTGTTGCTGATAATTTGTCTAGATTGGAAAGCATTCCTTATGATCCTATTCCTGTTAATGATAGCTTTCCAAATGAACAATTGGCTGCAATAAGTGTAAGTTCGCGAGATAGTCCTTGGTATGCTGATTATGCTAACTTTATTGTTTCCAAGTACTTGCCTCCAACCTTTTCAGCTCAGCAAAGAAGGAAATTCTTTTATGACTTGCGGCATTACTTTTGGGATGACCCACACTTATATAAAGAAGGAGTCGATGGTATTATGCGAAGATGTGTTCCTGAATATGAACAACAGGAAATACTGAGGAAATGCCATGGAAGTGCTTATGGAGGGCATCACGCTGGAGATAGAACTGCGCAGAAAGTTCTACAATCAGGTTTTTATTGGCCTACCCTCTTTAAGGATGCAAGAAAGTTTATTTTATCTTGTGATGAATGTCAAAGGGTTGGTAATATCTCTAGACGCAATGAAATGCCTATGAGTTATTCTCTTGTTATTGAACCATTTGATTGTTGGGGATTCGACTTCATGGGTCCTTTTCCTTCTTCACAAGGTAATACTCATATACTTGTTGCTGTTGATTATGTCACTAAATGGGTAGAAGCTATACCTACTAAAAGTGCTGATGGTGAGACCTCTTTAAAAATGCTTCAAGATGTCATTTTTCCTAGGTTTGGTGTACCTAGATATCTTATGACTGATGGAGGTTCTCATTTTATCCATGGTGGTTTTAGAAAACTCTTGCTAAATATGGTGTTAATCATAGAATTGCTTCAGCCTATCATCCTCAAACTAGTGGACAAGTAGAATTGTCAAATAGGGAGATTAAATCTATCTTGCAAAAGACTGTTAATAAATCTAGAAAAAATTGGGCTAGTAAGTTAAATGATGCTTTATGGGCTTATAGAACTGCTTATAAGAACCCCATGGGCATGTCTCCTTATAAAATGGTTTATGGTAAAGCTTGTCACTTGCCTTTAGAATTAGAACACAAAGCTTATTGGGCAGTGAGAGAACTTAATAGAGATTTTAAACTTGCCGGTGAGAAAAGGTTGTTGCATTAAGTTCTTTAGATGAATGGAGAAGTGAGGCTTATGAAAATGCTAGACTCTTTAAAGAAAAAGTTAAGAGATGGCATGATAGGAGAATTCTTAAAAGAGAATTTAATGTTGGTGAGAAAGTTCTATTGTATAGGTCTCGTCTCAGATTTTTTGCAGGAAAGTTACTCTCAAAATGGGAAGGACCATTTGTTATTGTGGAGGTGTATCGTTCAGGTGCAATAAAAATTGCTTCATTGAAAGATAACTCTACACAAGTGGTAAATGGTCAAAGACTCAAGCATTATATTTCTGGAGATTCTATTAATGAAGAGGTTGATACAATTAAAGTGGTGACTCCGGAAACTTTCATTGAAGAACATTTTTCTGGGACTGCAGAATTCGATTCGAATAGGTAAC
This sequence comes from Poa pratensis, assembly GCA_947311845.1. Taxonomy (NCBI): domain Eukaryota; kingdom Viridiplantae; phylum Streptophyta; class Magnoliopsida; order Poales; family Poaceae; genus Poa; species Poa pratensis. Next base: position 61,633,617 of record CAMZMU010000038.1, read on the forward strand.
AGTTTCGGTAAGAAAAGTTTCGCGAATAACTTTCTAGAAGATATTTTCGTCGTTTTTATTAAATATGGAAAAATAAGAGACCGAACCGGATGGGAGACGGCACCCGTGGTGCCCAAACCATAGGTCGGCGCGGTGGGCCCCCCAGCCGCGCCGCCTGGTGGTTTGAGCACCCCGGAGCTCGTCTCCGATCAGGTTTCCTCCTGTACCTTCCTTATGTTGTAAAACTTTTTGCTATATAACTCACCCGAACCCCCGAGGTTCGTATCTCGCCTTTTCATCGTGTTTCGTTTCGAGCTGTTTCTGTCCAGATATTGTTTTCAGATCTAGAGCTGCCATGTCTTCATCGAAGCCTCCAAAGGACAGTTTCTTTGTGAACGTCGTCACCCCATACATGGATGAGCTGAAGATGCATCCCAAGGAGTCGCAGATGGTTGATGGAAAGCTGCAGACGGAAGACGTGCGAGGACCCAAAGGAGAAGGGAGCCTGGAAGCCAGGATGGAGAAGCTGGAGCAAGAGGTCTTCACATACAAAAAGCTGGCGGAACGTGAAGTGGGAGTCTTCCACTCAATGGTGTCCGCGCTGGTCGCTGAACATAAGAAGGAGACTGCACAACTCTGGGAAGACATATTTCACCTCATCAACACCACCAACAAACTGCAGGCGCAACTCTATGATGTCCAGAATCAAAACTGTGAGTATGAAACTCGGTTTAAAAACATAAGCGCTGCTGCTAGTTTCAGGATAATCGAATCCAAGTCGTCCTTTGTTGATGGGAAACCCCTTCCCTGGAAGTCTGATGATGAGGACAATTCACCACCACCACCGAAGGAGTAATTCATCATAAGTATTGGCATCCCCTTGGTTTGTTCCAAGCTTGGGGGAGTGCCGCGGTATCACATCATTATCTTTACCTTTTACTTTTCCATAAAGTCATATCGTGAGTAGGGAAGTTATCTTATATGATGGTTTGCAATGTGGAAGTATCTCTCTTTTAGTTGGTTATCTATGTATCCCTTGGTGTGAGTTGCCGTTATGAAATATTAATGAGAAGTTTTATCATTTACTTTCTGCATACTTTATTTTAGCTTGCAATTCTCTTTCATATTGATAACCTTGTTGTTAGTATAGGGATCACTTTTTAGAGCACCAAGTTAATCTTTTTGGTTTTGGCAAACTTAGCATTGGTCAGTAGTAGACAATACTTTGAGACTTAAGTAGAAAGAGGGAGTGCATGCAAATATATTATTCCATGATCTTTCTTTCTTTGTAGCTCATAAGCTTAGTATTCTTAAGTTAAACTATTTGTGCTTCTAAGGAAGATTGCATGATTATTCTTATCACTTGTATAATTGTTTGTATCCCTCAACTCTTATGCTTGCTACATAACCTTGCTAGCCAAAGACCTGTATCGAGAGGGAATGCTTCTCATACATCCAAACCTTGAGCCAAACCATTGCCATTCGAGTCCACCATAACTTCCTACTATATGGTATTTTGCGCCATTCCAAGTAAATACTTCATGTGCTACCTTTAAATTATTCAAAACTTATTACTCCTAGTTTTGTGTCACTGTTTATTAGCTCATGAGGGTTCTGTAGAGTTTCTCTAGCACTTTTGTCAAACAGACTTTCACCAATGGACTAGTGGCATATACACCGCTTATCCAACAATTTGCAAAAAGAGCTGGCAAATGGGGTGCCCAGTCCCAATTAACTACAACTTTCATTAATAATTCTCTTCACATGTTTTGCCCTGATTTATCAGTAAGCAACTTAATTTGCAAATAGACACTCCTCCATGGTATGTGAATGTTGGAAGGCACCCGAGGATTCGGTTAGCCATGGCTTGTGTAAGCAAAAGGTTGGGAGGAGTGTCAACTATAAAGAAACTAAAATACATGTGTAAACAAAAGAGAAGAGGGATGATCTACCTTGCTGGTAGAGATAACGTCCTTCATGGGAGCCGCTCTTGAAAGTCTGGTTGACAAGGGGTTAGTGTTCACTTTACTACGATTCGTTGACAACGACATACATAGCTCAAACAACTATTTTCATACTCTCTATATGCTTTGCAAAACTTAAAAGCTCTAGCACATGATTTAATCCCTGCTTCCCTCTGCGAAGGGCCTATCTTTTACATTATTGTTGAGTCAGTAAACCCATTCCTCTCTATCTCAAGCAAGCATTTGAGTTGTTGAGATCCAATTAGTTATATGTGTTGATACTTCTAATCATATCTCTCATTTCCTTGTTTCGCACAATAGCTTTTATCCGAATGAATATAACTTTGAAAGTTATCAATGACTGTAAGGAGACTGTTATGATTAAGGCATGTAAGTTCTGCTATATAAGCTCTGATATAAAGACTCTTCTCGAAAGATAAGTATGATCTGTTAATTGTTCTCTGACCAAGAGTTTAAGTTTGCCTTCACCAATCATGGTTCTCTTTATGCACTTCATCGTGGTTCCCTTTACTTATTTCAAGTTAGATTATATGAAGGGAAGTTGCTGTCTAGAATGACTTGTGTATCAATGAATGTGATGCTTCTTGTCCGTATTTTATTTATCGACACTTTGCTCCATAAACTTGTGGTCATGTTTACTGAGCTCAGTTTTCGCTTGGGGACAAGCGAGGTCTAAGCTTGGGGGGGTTGATACGTCCATTTTGCATCACTATTTTATATCATAATTTACTGCTATTCATCGATATATTTCATATTTAGAAGTGTTACTTATGTTATTTTACCTATTTTGCATGTTTGATGAATAATGGAGAATTGGACACCGGAGTCAGGATTCTGCTGGAAAAAGCACCGTCGAGATGCACTATTTCTGAAGATCAATAAATCGAAGGAGACATATGGAAGTTCCTATTTTACCAGAAGATGGAGGAGGCCAAAAGGGGAGCTGAGATGGGCCATGGTGGGCCCTCCCACCTGGCGCGGTGGGCCCCCTGCCGCGCCGAGGTGGTTTGGGGCCCTGGCCCACCTCAGCCGTCCCCCTTCGCGTACTTGACCCCCTCGGAACCCTAACACACGGAGGAGGCCATCGAAATATTCCGCCGCCTCCACGAGGCGGAAAACACCAGAGAGCGAAAAGCTCCCCTGCAGGAAGAAATCTGCCGGGGGAAATTCCCTCCCGGAGGGGGAAATCGTCGCCATCATCACCGTCATCGAGCTGGACTTCATCGGGATCATCATCATCATCATCTCCACCGCCAACACCATCATCACCGCCGCTGCACCCGTCTCCGTTGTAACATCTAGGGCTGAATCTTGTCTATTTCATAGGGGAAACTCTCCCGGTGTTGATTACTCTTGTTATTGATGCTATTGGGTGAAACCATTGGACTAAGGTTTATGTTCAGATTGTTATTCATCATCATATCACCTCTGATCATGTTCCGTATGATGTCTTGTGAGTAGTTCGTTTAGTTCTTGAGGACATGGGAGAAGTCTTGATGTTAGTAGTGAACTATGTTGAGTAATATTTAATGGTTTGATGCTTAAGTTGTGGTGTTATTCTTCTAGTGGTGTCATGTGAACGTCGACTACATGATACTTCACCTTTATGGGCCTAGGGGAATGCATTGTGTATTCGTTTGCCAATTGTGGGGTTGCCGGAGTGACAGAAACCTGAACACCCGTTGGTATATCGATGCATGAGGGATAGCAGGATCTCAAAGTTTAAGGCTGTGGTTAGTTTAACTTAATTACTTTCTTGTATTTGCGGATGCTTGCAAGGGGTATAATCACAAGTATGTATTAGTCCTAGGAAGGGCGGTGCATTAGCATAGGTTCACCCACACAACACTTATCAAAACAATGAAGATTAATCAACTATATGAAGCGAAAGCACTTGACAATATTCCCGTGTGTCCTCAAGAACGTTTGGTCATTATAAGTACAACAACCGGCTTGTCCTTTGCTGTAGAAAGGATTGGGCCACTCGCTGCAACTATTACACTGCATTTTATTTACTTGTACTTTATTTATCTGTCATATCAAAAACTCCTAAAAACTTGTCTGTGAGCATTTACAGTGAATCCTTCATCAAAACCGCTTGTCAACACCTTCTGCTCCTCGTTGGGTTCGACACTCTTATTTATCGAAAGTACTACGATACACCCCCTATACTTGAGGGTTATCACCATGCCTGGCCGTGCCCGTGCGTGGCAATCGATTGGATCTTGTGCCCGTGCGTGGCTAAAGAGGGGTTAACTCATCGAATCTCATGGTTAAGGACCTTGGGTTAAGATTACGGGGAGAGAACGTGGTAGAGCTGGTAGTTTCGTCGGCTGACAAGCAAAAGCAGGGATTTACCCAGGTTCTGGCCTCCGAGAGTAACACCCTACTTCCTGCTTGTCTGGTATTGATATGAGGGTAATGCGAGCTACAATGGAGTCCCGGCGAGATGTCGATCTCGCTAGGGATTTGGTGGTTCGAGTATTGCGTGTCCCTTCATCGGCGGCCCTCCCAGCCTTTATATAATAGGCTGGGTCTCGGAGTTCGCAACTGACTTTGATTTACAAGTAAGGAAAGTCTAAACCGACTATGGCTTCGTCTAACTTGGAGGATACTCCGTCTTCTTGGGCCTTCCTTTATGGGCTTCATGTAGGCTCTTGATAGTTGGGCCTAGTCGATACTGCACCAAATACCCTCATGGTAGGGTACCCGAAAGGTATATCCCCGTCAGTAGCCCCCGAGTACTTATCTGACTCGAAGAATCGGGCTTGGACTCATTCATCAGTGCACGTCATATTCTTTGTACCTGTGTTTATGATTGGAATTCCTGTATGAATAGCACATTTTGTCTGGCTATGTCGATTATTTCATCGACTACGATTTTTGATTATGATAATCAAGGGATCATAACTTAGTAGGCCCGGTACACACGACGGATCGGGACCGGTTAACTGCACATTCGGGCAAAACCTTACTAGCTTTCAATCAAACACGAGTCCCCGGACTGGAATCTGGAACAGACTGGTCTGACTCGACTCAGGCTGTTGAGGTCTTACTGAATCGTTTCTGCAGTATAACTTTGAGATTACCCAACGCGTCCGTCGAGATTTTCGTCATCTCTGCTGACACGGAAAGTTTTAAGGATTAACGCTGTTGGAGCGGTCCTTAGCCCAGCTCGACAGATCGGCGGGTCTTACCTTTGCCCTTATGCATGCAGCATCCGAGGTATTTGCGGCGGACGCAACTCGGGAATTTATCGTGTATGATTTTGTGTTACATTTTGCTTATCACCTGAGTCGAGTCCTTTGTCGACTGATCGTTTGCCATTATTCTATCGGGTGCGCGACAGCGCTCCCGATGGGAGTAGCCCCTGAGATTGTGCTTATTGCTTGCAATGGAGGATAATCTCAAATCTTTTTATCCCGTACATATTCAATCAAAGAATTTTCTGATACGCTCCCGATGGGAGTAATATGTTTCAGTCGAAGAAATTATCGAGTACCTTTATGTCTTGTGTTGCATAATTTGCAATTTCACCCTCGATACAACCGAGGCAGTCGAATGACTAGCTTTGTCGTAAAGTTTGAATGACTCGTCTTGCCAATCAGGTGTGAGACCTGAAGTGACGTCAGCAATGACGCATGCCTCGACTGGAATTTCTGACAAGCGATGGCGTGCTTGGTATGACTGATGGAACACGACACGCGTGTGGGACCGTTATGCAGTGCTGACCGAGGACAGTGCCATTTGGACTGGAATTGACCGCTCTGGCGTGATTTACACGGGTGTGATAATGGTTCCTAGATTCCCGTGTGGAGTGGCCGGCGACGGTTGCTCTCCATAATCGCCACGTGTACGGTAGGATTCCCCATGGAGTGCACGATTGTGGATTGACGGTAGTGATTGATTTTGATTTGTGGTAAATAGAAAGAGCGGTGCCGGTAGAATTTTTTACTTGCCATTTGCCTCCTGCGCCGCTCCCGTCTCATCTTCTTCCTTGCGCTTCTTCCCCCATTGTTCTTACACTCAAGCTCTCTGCACTACGCCCATCTACCTTTGACCATGAAGAAGGGTGCAGGCTCCAAGCGAGCTGCTGCGGCCATAGCTTCCGCCGCCACCGACGCGGCTGCTGTGAAGGGGAAGAAGGCGTGGCTAGCGCGTCTGCGTCCGCCGCAGGCCTGAAGAAGGGCAACGGCGCAGGCCTGAAGAAGGGCAACGGGGACTGGGTGAAGTCCAGGATCAAGGACACCCACCTCGACAAATTCCGCGAGGAGGGCCTGCTGCCTCCTGCAGATCAACTGTCTGTCCGTGCGCCATCTGTCGGGGGAATACTCTCTGGATTAACCCGCGGCCCAGTGCGACTTAACTTACTCGCACGGATGAAGGCCCACTTGGGAACAAGCCCAACATTGAACCGCCATAAGGAGAAAGATCTAGAAGACAAATCCCGGAGGACCTGAAGACCAAGTAGTCTCCGAGTAGGCCTCTGTGGATGTATTCCTTATGGGGAAGTTTCCTTTTGTAACCTAGCGAGCCTCTGTGCATATAAAGAGGACTCGCAGGACTTAGAGCGGGTCAAGCTATCAAGCCCCAAACCCTAGCTCATACGGCGAGTACCAGATCGGATCGCCTCCATTGTAACACCTCGATTATCATATCAATACCAATCTAGGGTAGGCAGGAAGTAGGTCTTTTACCTCACATTGAGGGGGCCGAACCTGGGTAAATCTGTGTTGATCTTTGTTCCTGCGATCCCAAGCTCGGAGATGCTTGACTCGCGTAATCCCACACCTACGAAGTCATCTATGACACCTGACGTGACAAACCCACGACAGTTGGCGCCCACCGTGGGGCCTGCGGTCAAGAGCGTCACGTTCCGCGCAGGATCCATGAAGGGAGCTGAAGATCTTGTTGTTGGCCGTATCATCACGGTCAATGGCACACCCCTCATCGACGATTCAAGCTGGGGGCCGGAGGCAGATTATTTGGAGACCGGCCACGTCATCCCGTTCGGATCCTTCAACGTCTTCGTCGGCTTCATCGGTGGCAGGTCCGTTAGATCGGTCCAGGAAGGCGATTCAATAGAAGAAGTCGCCGATGACGGGGAAGAATCCGTGGAAAGCATGGACTCGCAAGAGTTTGGGTCCATCATACCTGCCTTTGAAGAAAGTTGCTGGGGTTACCCACCAGAAATCACATCATCACCAGATCAAGAGATGGCACAAGTCGCGGTTTACATGGCCGGAGGAGCAGGTGCGTCAGGGACTGCTGGAGAAACCGAGGCATCGGCACCCCCAAGCAACCCACTTCTTGTCCCTGTGTCAGCCACGAACGCCGCCCTCCGTGCAACAGAAATTGAGGCCGCCAGGGCCGAGCTCCTATATGAGGTTCGAAGGATGGAAGAAGAGCGCCGCAGGCTCGATCAGATAAACCAAGGAATCCAACAGGAGCGGCAGAGAGTAGCCGCGCTGGCTGCGACTCAACAACAGGTTGACCCGCAAACACAGCTGCGCGCGACTCAACCAACAGTGGAAATCCCGCTCACTCCAGCCGCAGGGACAAGAATCCAGACGACTGCGGAAGGAAGGGTACCGACAAATCAAGAGACCCAGCAACAACCAAGGAGGTTTCACACCCCACAGGGCCATTACCAGAACCCTGTCGATAATATGTATGCTGCGGCTAATATCTTGACACAGATGGTACCAACAGGCGATGACCCGGTCAACGCTGAGGCGCGGCGCGCGATTCAGATGTTAAGTACGGCAGTCCTGCAACAAGCCAATAGGGCGGAAGCCGAAGCACAGCTGCCCCTCGTACCATTCAATCACAGGATTACGGCAGAAAGAAGCGTCCAGAGTAGGCCGCCAGAGGACGTGTCAGGAGTCGCACAGAGGCAACAGGAGCGAGTCGCAGATAACCCCGCAGGCGCACCCACAGCCCTGTCCTCGCGACTCAAGGGACCAGCGTGTTTCACTGAAAAGATCAGATCGGAACCTTTTCCTGAAGATTTCAAAGGGCCACGCAAGGTGGCAAACTATAACGCCAGCATGGATCCAACCACTTGGCTCAACAATTACGAGATGGGCATGAGCATCCTAAACGCATCTGAAGAGATCTGCGCACGCTACCTGAACATGATGCTAGAAGGAGCAGCGCACATATGGCTGCAAAATTTGCCTCCCAACTCTATAAATACTTGGGAGGAACTGAAGGATGCCTTCATTAAGAACTTCCAAGGAACTTGCAAGCGACTCTGCAATATAGAAGATTTAGAGCGTGTGTCCAGAAGGAAGGCGAGTCAAGTCGCCATTGGATGAAAAGGGTGGCAGAAATAATACACTCCTCAGATAATATACCACCAAGCTCAGCCGTCCTGGTGATGGAGAAAAACTGCAAGTTTGAGCCGCTGATTCATAAGCTGGGTCGCATGAAGGATAAAGTCAAAGCCTCAGCGAGGTGATGGCTGCGGCTAACAAATATGCCAGCTCAGACAAAACCAGAGACGCGTCAGACGGAGAAGAAGAGGAGGTTGCTGCAAAAGGAAAGAAAAACTCCAACAAGCCCAGCAGCAGCAAACGAGCCACAACAACACGAGTCAAAACAAACGCAAAAGCGAAGATGGTCACTCAGGGCTCGTAGCCAATGCGCGTGGAGGATTCAGAGGCCAGCGTGGAAGGGGTCGAGGATACGGCTCCCGGCCAATCAATATGCAAGAAGTGTTCAACCGGCCATGCGACCTTCATGCGACAGGTGATGGACGGCCAGCGGACCATACCAAGGCGCAATGCCATTATTACAAAAAGTGGAAGAAGAGAGCCAACACAACGGGGGGAATACCCATGAAGGAAACCCTAGTGCGGCTCATAACACAAACATTGGGCAGCACGGCGCGAGTAACCCCAGACAGACGGGGCAGTATCACACATAGTTATCGATACCTCCAAAAGAGAAGAGAAATTGAGCCGGAGAAGTCAGCAGGTGAACGCCGTGATACCAACAACACCCGCTTGGTTAAGGTGGTCAGAACACGCGGTAACCTGGAGTCGCGACGACCACCCGCCACAGGTACGGGAACCTGGCAAGTTGGCACTGGTTGTGGCACCATACGTTGCAGGATACAAGCTGACCAAAGTGCTTATGGATGGAGGAAGCAGCATTAATATCTTGTACTACGATACTTTCCAGCGTCTAGGACTCAAGATTCCAGCTTGCAGCCCACGTCAACAGTATTTCACGGCATTGTCCCAGGAAGGTCCGCACGGCCAGTGGGGAAAATAACCCTCGGGGTAACTTTTGGAACAGAAGAGAACTTTAGAAGTGAATTCCTAAGCTTCGAAGTAGTAAAATTCCAGAGCCCATACCACGCCTGTTTGGAAGAACGGCCTTTGCTAAGTTTATGGCCAGACCATGCTACGTGTACCTACAGTTGAAGATACCAGGACCAAAAGGGGTCATCACAGTGTACGGAGATAGAGAAAAAGCAATAGAATGCGAGAAAGGAGATGCGGCTTTCGCAGAATCCGCCTGTGCCGCGGAAGAACTAAAAGGTTATAAGTCGCAGGTGGACCCAAACGATATGAGTGTGGTTACCACGCCATCTGCTGAGCCACCAATGAAGTTCAAAGCGGCCCAGGACACTAAGCAGATAAATCTTATTCCTGGCGACTCATCCAAGCAAACTAGCATTGGAGCACACATGGAAGAAGAACAGGAGAAGGCCCTCGTTGCTTTTCTCCAGGAAAATAAAGACATCTTCGCATGGAAGCCGTCAGATATGCCAGGGGTACCAAGAGAATTAGCAGAACATAGCCTCAAAGTGAACCCTGCGGCTAAACCAGTGAAGCAGCCACTACGGCGTTTTCATGATGACAGGAGAAAGGCAATAGGAGAGGAGATAGCTCGCTTGCTGGCTGCAGGATTCATCACAGAGGTATACCATCCGGAGTGGGTGGCAAATCCAGTATTGGTTATGAAAAAGAATGGTACGTGGCGAATGTGCGTTGATTACACCAGTCTTAACAAAGCTTGTCCAAAGGATCCATTTGCTTTGCCAAGAATCGACCAAGTAATTGATTCAACTGCTGGGTGCGAGCTGTTATGCTTTTTGGACGCCTATTCAGGCTACCATCAAATCAAGATGAAGAGGGAAGACCAAGAAAAGACGTCCTTCATCACACCCTTCGGAGCTTTTTGTTACGTCAGCATGCCCTTTGGGTTGAAGAACGCAGGTGCGACTTACCAAAGATGCATTCAGAATTGCTACATGAGCAAATAGGTCGCAACGTTCATGCCTACGTGGATGATATTGTGATTAAATCGCAAGTTAGCCAGGATCTTATTGGTGATCTGGCAGAGACATTTACAAATCTCAGAAAATACAACATGAAGCTCAACCCCACAAAGTGCGTCTTCGGAGTACCAGCAGGGAAGCTATTGGGATTCATAGTATCAGAAAGAGGCATTGAGGCCAATCCTGACAAGATAAAGGCCGTGATGGATCTCCAAAAGCCAGAAAAGATAAAAGATGTACAGCGGCTTACTGGTTGCGTAGCAGCTTTGAGTCGCTTTATATCAAGATTGGGAGAAAAGCGCTACCTTTGTACAGACTGCTGAAAAAATCAGACACCTTCGTTTGGGACGCAGAGGCTGACGAAGCTCTGACAGCCTTGAAGCATCAATTGACGAATGCTCCAGTTCTGGCGGCTCCAAAAGATAAAGAGCCAATGTACTATACATAGCGGCAAATTCCCGCGCTGTGAGTGCTGTCATGGTTGTGGAGAGACAAGAAGCAGGAAAGGAATACCCTGTCCAGAGGCCAGTATACTACGTGAGCGAAGTCCTCACAGCTTCCAAACAGCGTTACCCACAGTGGCAGAAGTTGGTGTTTGGAGTGTTCATGGCGAGTCGCAAGCTGAAGCACTACTTCCAAGAGCATCCAATAACTGTGGTGAGTTCAGCACCATTGGCAGATATCATTCGTAATCGAGAAGCTACTGGAAGAGTCGCTAAGTGGGCGATCGAGTTGGGACCACATCACATCAGCTATGAGCCGCGCACATCAATTAAGTCGCAAGCCCTTGCAGATTTTATTAACGATTGGACAGAAATCCAAGTTGCCCCAGCATGGCAGAAACCAAATACTGGACCATGCATTTTGATGGGTCAAGACAGTTACAAGGCTCGGGGGCTGGAGTTGTTCTGACATCTCCCAAGGGAGACAAGCTGCGGTATGTGTTACAGATACACTTCAACTGCACAAATAACGTGGCGGAGTACGAGGCACTGCTTCATGGTCTACGTATAGCAAAGGAGATGAACATCAGTCGCATACGCTGTTTTGGCGATTCAGACTTGGTGGCACAGCAGGTCTCCGGAACGTGGGACAGCAAGGACGAACATGGCTGCATATAGGAGAGAGGTGGACAGAATTGCTGGACATTTCACTGGATACCAAGTTGAACATATTGATCGGAGACAAAATGAAGCTGCGGATGCCCTGTCTCGGCTTGGATCCAATAGACAGTCAGTCCCACCCAATGTTTTCCTGGATGAACTGCACAATCCATCAGTCAAGCCTCCAGCAGAAATTGACATTGCAGAGCCAGAGGATGATTCAACTTTAGTCGCAGCCCTGCATGAACAGCCAGGATGGACAGAGCCATACATGGCATATTTAAGTCGCGGAGTGCTGCCGGACGATGAAATTGAGGCGCGCAAAATCATACGACGATCAAAGGCCTATACAATCATCAACAATGAATTATACAAGCGCAGCGTATCAGGAGCATTTCAAAGATGTGTCTCACCAGAAGAGGGACGAAAAATCTTGCACGAAATTCATTCAGGCGATTGTGGCCATCATGCTTCGTCAAGATCTTTGGTGGCAAAGGCGTTCCGACATGGATTCTTCTGGTTAACAGCATTAGCAGATGCAGAGCAAATTGTCAGAGTGTGCGATGGATGTCAAAGATACGCTAGGCAAGATCATATGCCAGCCCAAGCACTTCGCACAATACCCATCACATGGCCTTTTGCCGTATGGGGTTTTGACATGGTAGGGCCTTTCAGACGGTCTTCAAACGGAAAAACTCACCTCTTAGTCATGGTGGACAAATTCACAAAGTGGATAGAAGCAGAACCTGTGGGAGATTGCGAGGCTGAAACAGCAGTCAAGTTCTTGAAGAAGGTCATATTCCGCTTTGGTTACCCCCATAGTATCATTACAGACAATGGGAGCAACACCTCTGAAGGGGCTACACAGATATTTTGCGCAGACAATGGGATAAGATTGGACCTCACGTCAGTAGCACACCCGCAGAGCAATGGACAAGCTGAGCGAGCTAACCAGGAAATTCTCCATGGAATTAAGCCGCGCCTTATTGAAAAGGTCGAAGCATCTCCAGGATGTTGGGTGGAAGAACTGCCAGCAGTACTGTGGAGCTTGAGAACAACCCCTAACAGATCCACAGGATTTACACCATATTTCATGGTCTATGGAGCAGAAGCAGTCATGCCCAGCGATATCATACATGATTCACCAAGAGTTGCGGCTTACATCGAGACAGATAATGAGATAGCTCGGCAAGACTCGGTGGACACATTAGAAGAGGTTAGAGACTTGGCAGCATCAAGGTCAGCAGTATATCAACAAGACTTGCGACGCTATCATGCCAGACGCATCAAAACCGCACCTTTCAAGAAGGCGACCTAGTGCGACTTAAACAAGATCACAAGGGAATGCATAAGCTGTCCTCTCCATGGGAAGGACCCTACATCATCAGCAAGAAGCTAAACAATGGGTCGTACTACCTGCTGGATGTAAGGGAAGAAAGCAGCGAACGCCATGATTTCGAGGATCGTCTCGAGGCACCTCGCCCTTGGAACGTCGCACACCTGCGACCGTACTATACATAAGAAAAGGCTAATCAGAGCCAAGCATCATCCTTTCCAGCTTTATAGCTGAGTATCATCACAGCCACTCAGGGCTAGAACTTCAACTTTGGTCGCCACCTAGGCGCGACCTATGCAACATCTGATCGCCACCCAGGCGCGATCGACCCTTGTATCAGAAACGGCCGCCACCTAGGCGCGGCCGTAAACTTTGTATCATCTCTGGTCGCCACCTAGGCGCGACCGACCCCATGTATCACCATGGATCGCCACCTACGCGCGATCCAACCCTATGTATAACACTCGGTTGCCACCTAGGCGCGACCTTATGTGTCATCATAATCAAAGCTTATCATAGCTTAGCCTATCATGGCAATATCATTATGTTTCTTGGGGTCTTTGTTACCCTGAAACAGCCGATTTATTGGCAATTATCAAATTTACCTTAAGTTGGATTGCTACTCGCATTATGTGGCCAAAGTACTGGGGTGTGGCGTCAATCGAGCTTGATTGCCTATCATGGCCGCTCTCGACCCTGAACACACATATTCCTGGAAATACTGAGTCGCGCGAGTGCCCACTTAAGGATTCAGATGGCCTAACTAGAGGTCGATGTACTGCTTATAGTACGGCAACACCAATTACAATTACTTGTAACTTAACAATTGTTTTATTCATGATATCAAGTTACAGGTGATGACCTTCAGAGTTCTCTGAGAAGAATTGAGATGATTACCACATAACATCCTCTCAATCCTTGGGGGCTATATCATATTATCATCAAAAATTTGAAGATAGATCGTCATCAAGTTTGAAGCTATCAGGATACTCTAAAGCTCACGAAGTCAGATGATCTTCCAGGTGCGAGTCAAGGCCAAACTGTACAATTATAAGCCGCGAAACAAGGAAAAGCACGGCCTAAGCATTCAAGATCAAGAAGTACTATGAAGTTCAGGCCATGCTTGGGGGCTAATGTCGGGGGAATACTTTCTGGATTAACCCGCGGCCCAGTGCGACTTAACTTACTCGCACGGATGAAGGCCCACTTGGGAACAAGCCCAATATTGAACCGCCATAAGGAGAAAGATCTAGAAGACAATCCCGGAGGACGTGAAGACCAAGTAGTCTCCGAGTAGGCCTCTGTGGATGTATTCCTTATGGGGAAGTTTCCTTTTGTAACCTAGCGAGCCTCTGTGTATATAAAGAGGACTCGCAGGACTTAGAGCGGGTCAAGCTATCAAGCCCCAAACCCTAGCTCATACGGCGAGTACCAGATCGGATCGCCTCCATTGTAACACCTCGATTATCATATCAATACCAATCTAGGGTAGGCAGGAAGTAGGTCTTTTACCTCACATTGAGGGGGCCGAACCTGGGTAAATCTGTGTTGATCTTTGTTCCTGCGATCCCAAGCTCGGAGATGCTTGACTCGCGTAATCCCACACCTACGAAGTCATCTATGACACCTGACGTGACAAACCCACGACACCATCACCCAAGGAGGTACTCCCTGAACCGCGCGCCAACGAGCGCGTATGTTTTGCGGAATTTCTGACTAGGGGGTTTGCATTCCCCATCCATGATTTTGTTCGTGGTTTGATGTATGCCTACAAGGTGCAAATCCATGATTTCACCCCTAATGGCATACTGCACATTGCGTGCTTTATCACGCTTTGTGAATGCTTTCTGGGGTTGCCCCTAGCTGGCGTTATGGAAGTCTATCTTCCTCGTCCGGCCAAATAAGGAGGCGGTCGCACCTACCCTATGGGCGGCTGCGGGATCCAGGTGCGTAGCGACACCCGCTACTTTGCCTTGAAGCCAGTCGACTCTGCGCAAGGGTGGAGAAAGAAGTGGTTCTACGTCAGTGTTGAGCAAGACGGAGTCCCTACCTTTTCGACTACCAGTCCTCTTGCGAAGACCAACGCTTGGGCCCATCAGCTCTCGACTGAAGAAAAGGCGGAGGCGGCGCCTCTTTTGTCTCAGATTGGAGATATGCTGGGCAATGTCACTGGTGTGCATCTGATTGCCACCTTCGTGAAGATGCGGGTGTGGCCGATCCGTGCCCGAGCTCACCCCATGTGGCAATATGAGGGTGTGCTTGACTCCAGTCGGATGAGCCAGGAGGAGTTGTCGAAGAATGAGCTGGTTACGCATGTGCGATCCATCACCAGCATCAAGGCAAGTGATCCGTGCAACGTCGACTGTCCTGTCACGCCATATGGGATTGGCAGGCCTTTGCCTGAGGTTAGTGCAACCTATGTAATTTGGCCGTCGGGCTTCGCTCCCCTTTATTGTGCATCTCTAACTTTTCGGCTGTTTATTTGTGATATGCAAGGTCACTCGACTGTATCCTCTCTCCCCCCCCTTCCAGAGAATGGCCCAACTACTGAAGTTGAGTTGCAAGAGGTGGAAACAAAGGAGGATGAGTCGCCACTTCCTTCTGCCACCACTTCTCCTCTGGAAGAAATCGAAGAAGAGGGAACATACGAGATGCAGTCCGAGGAACCGCCCGCACCTGAGCATGAGAGCGAGAACCCCCCTCCCAAGCGTCGTCGCGTGGTGAAGAGGATATCCTCTTCTTTGAGTTCACCCGCGAAGGAGTCGGATTTGAGGGATGATGGAGACTCGGGTTCGTCACCTTCTGCCAGAGCCTCTCCCTTGACTGTGTGCCCGTTGAGCTCAGCTCCTCCTCCAAGTCGGGTGAGGCGCTGCTGTTTGGAGGCCCAAATTTTGACGACCTCGACAGTGAAGAGGATGGAGAATACAAGTACTCGGGGGCTACTGACAGGGATATACCTTTCGGGTACCCTACCATGAGGGTACTTGTTGCACGTATCGACTAGGCCCAACTATCAAGAGCCTACATGAAGCCCATAAAGGAAGGCCCAAGAAGACGGAGTATCCTCCAAGTTAGACGAAGCCATAGTGATGGCCCTCAACGTAGTTACCTGCGTTGAAAGAAAATGGGTTAGGTTGAGACTCTAAGTGCAGAGTGTATGTAGTAGTGGAAGACAGTTTTCCCCACGAGGGGTGACTCGAGGTTTAATATCGAACTCTCGGGGAACCAGTATTTCAGGTGTTATCTCCTTATCCTTCTCTTGAGAACCTGCAACAAAATAAATTGTTTTGTGCCCTCAACCTCACCAAGTGGTTGTCAAGCACAAGGTGTGAGAATGATAATAAAATAAATATGCAAACAGTAGTAAATATGCAATGATGGTAAAATAAATATGCAATGATGGTGGAAATAATGGTAAATGATATTTTTTGGGTTTTTTATAATGAATGCAAGATGTAAAAGTATTTTTGTATTTGCAGATTTAATAATGGCAGCAAACAAAAGTGGTGATAAAAGTGTTGGAAAGGTGTTTCTTATGATTAAAAATGGACCGGGTTCATGGTATCAGAAATGCACTCTCTTGATAACGTGGTAGACAATGGAACACTAAAATTAACATGAAAGATGGCAAGACATGGTTTGACAAGTTATTAATAATATGGGCATCACGTCCTAACATAGAGATCTCAATTATTAGTTGTTCTCTCTCTTATGCTCCACCAAGATGCGAACTAAATCATAACACCTTACTAATTAAGATAAATCAGAGCATAGCAATAAGTTCAATGACATGAAGTTAAAATAAGAACATGCTAGATCTAGTCATGGAGGTAGTGGCCAAGGTCACATCCACTCTCCGGTAGCATGGTATTTTTGTTTATCCCTAGTGAGGCAACAAAGTAAGGTAGAAAACCCAAGTGGATCGCAGAACTATCTGTCACGTTCACTGCACTAGCCAACCCCCCGTTACTCCAACTAATGCACACGTTCCCCCTCACATGCTCTCATAAACATGCTTGATCATGACAAGTAAATAAGAACGGGTACATAATATGCATCTACTTTCATAACTGAAACAAAACCATTGCAATCTCAAACATGTATTAACTCATAATAAAGATCCACCACAAAGGAATTATATAGATGACCGTAATCATGTTCAGCAGCTCATACGGTACTAATTAGTGAAGCTCATAGAGAGGAGAGATACATAAGTTACTTCCACAAACCCATAGTCCAGGGTGGACTACTCCCTCTTCATCATGGTGTCAGTGGAGATGTTGTTGGAGGAGAAGGAGACCACGTCGGCAGCGCCCCGCCGGAGTTTCCCCCTCCAATCTTCAGCTCCAGGTCTCTGTTTCGTGGTTTCTGTGTTTCGGCGGCGCTCTCCTTCGTGAAAGCCCTGGGGGTCTATATATAGTCGTTTTTAGGTCAAGACGAAACTTCGGGAAGAAGGATCGACGGCAGCGGAGGCCCGAGGGCCAGGATGAGGGGTCCCACGCGGTCAGGAATCTGGCCGCGTGGGCCCACTTGTTTTGGCCTTCTGGTCTTCGTTTCTTCGTTTCCTTTGCGCCTACGTTTCGTTCCTTCCAAAAAAATGATCCCCGTAAAATCTCAGGTCATTATGACGTGATTTGGTCGCCTGAAACGTAAAAATATAGAAAAAGGGTTTTCTGACAGTGCAGGGTTAATTCCAGAAAAATGGGAAATTGTTAATTATCCCAAAACTCAATATAAATCATGAATATAACCCTTATATATGCAAATAACATGGAATAATATGTAATAAAATGTAAAGTTCATGTATACATTTTACATGCATCACATAGTCGGTTTAGACTTTCCTTACTTGTAAATCTGAGTCGGTTGCGAACTCCCGAGACCCAGCCTATTATATAAAGGCTGGGAGGGCCGCCGATGAAGGGACACGCAATACTCGAACCACCAAATCCCTAGCGAGATCGACATCTCGCCGGGACTCCATTGTAGCTCGCATATACCCTCATATCAATACCAGACAAGCAGAAGTAGGGTGTTACTCTCCGGAGGCCTAAACCTGGGTAAATCCCTGCTTTGCTTGTCAGCCGACGAAACTACCAGCTCTACCACGTTCTCTTCCCCGTAATCTTAACCCTAGGTCCTTAACCATGGGATTCGATGAGTTAACCCCTCGTCAGTGGCCGTGGCAATCGATTGGAGCTAGCTCTGTGAGGGCTAGCTTGGCATGTGTGCCAATCGATTGGAGCTAGCTTTGTGATAGCTAGTTAGCGTATGTGCGGCCATGATGCCCGCGCCGCCGTGATGAGCTCCGCCGGCGAGGTCTGCGCTCTAATCCGTCACTGGCTACTAAAATCGGTCCAAATCGAGATGAATCACCAGAAATTAGAAGAAATTTGGCCGGAATTGAAACATCACAGTGAAAGTTGGCCGGATTCCGGCGACTCCGACGATGGTCAAGCGGCGGTCAACGACGGTTGGGCTGAAATTTCCCTCCCGCCAACCTTCCGTTCACAGGAAAAATCATCTCCAAAACCGAACTGTTACAACACGGAGGGTGAAATATCCTGTTCCCCGGATAAATTTTCCGAATACGGTACCATATGCGGTATCTGTTCTGGCAGAATTTTCGTCCCGGACCCGAAAAAAGCGGTTATTTTCCGGGTCGGGGGCTTATCCGGTATCTTGATAGAGATGCTCTTAAGCAACCCGATTTTCTTCTTCTGAAGTTCCTGTACCGAAAGGAGCGGTCGCTAGGTGTTTTTATGACGTGCAGAGATCAGGGTTATTTCACTGTTTCCGGCAGTGGCCAGACACAAGACTGCATATTGAGCTAGCTTTGCAGGTGACCAAGTCAACTACAGTATCTGTTTGAACTTTGATCGGCAATACCAGGTCTGGGTCTTCTTTCGATGTGGAACTGACTGCAGGTCCGCAGCACCGCACCGTGGAAAAAAGAAGAAGATGTTCCGACTGTAGCGAGTCCAGGCTCCGGTCTGAAGGAGCATCATGATTGCCCTGATTCTACAGAAATTGCATCCCAGTCGTTTGAAATGATCAGCTGATCAAGTCTCCCATATGGCTCAGAGAATCCCAGTGCTGAAACCACAAAGCTGGCCGGACGCCATGATGGTGTCTGTAATTGGTTCGAGACTGGAACCCAAGGATCATGTGCGTTTATTTGTCTAGAGAAGCCGATCAGAGAGATGCGTCTTGACCTTCCCGTCCATTCGCCCAAGATCGGATGCTTGATGTGTAAACAAAATCAAGCAAGGATAGGATAGATCTAAGCGTTGTCTGTAGCTGGATGGTTGTTGAATTTCGATTAGATTAGACAGAACTGAACTTACCATCTGCAAGACTGCAACGCAGACCGTTCCACAACAAGGACACGCACGCAACTGTTCACGTCTAGCATGTGAGAAGTCCACCTCATGCCATGTGATCCAGTACTAGCCACTTCACCGGACTCTGGAGAATCCCACTGAGAAATGCTCTCGCTGCTGCCTAGCTCGAGCTCATCAGTTGATTAGGCGAAGATCACGCGAACCCCACGGTCAGAGACGCGGGCCATGCATGCCGAAACTGTCCTGCCCCACCGTGGCCCGTCGCTTCTGACCGCCTGCCGTGCCGCTCATGAGCTCATCTATTACCATTACCACATCGATACAAGGCAGCGCCATCACCACCTTGTCCTCCTCCTCTGCCCCGAAAGGCAAAAGCTTCCCCCAAAGACTCTTTTTTTCTTTGAGCGTTGAGAGTCAGACAAACCGGAGGGAGTGGGGAGTGCGATTGAGCAGAGTGAGTGTGCGCCATGGAATCGTTCACCTTCCTCAAGTACCTGCGCGGCGGAGCGGTCGCCGGCAACCAGCGCGCGGCCCTGTCGGCCACCACCATCGCCGCGTCCGCGTGTGAAGAAGACGGTGGCGCGGGCGGGGACGTGGTCGACGACGACGCGGCCTTCTTCGACCTCGAGTTCGCGGTGCCGGCGACGAGAGCGCGGCGTCGGACGCGGACGAGGAGAGGGTCGAGTTTAACTTCTCCGTCGCCGGCGACGTCGCTTCCGGCGGCGAGGTGGTGGCCGTGGAACCGGTAGTAGCCGCGGAGGTTGCTGCGACGGCAGATGCCCCAGCGGCGGCGTCATTCTCCGGCCGGCGACCAAGTTCCGCGTACTGCTGCTTAAGCTGAGGAAGCCGAAGGTCGCCGCTCCGGCGGAGGGCAACGGCACCACGACTCCTCCCAAGGCGAACCGTTTCCTGATCAAGTTCCGGGTGGAGGACGCGCCCTTCGTGTCGCTCTTCACGCGCGACAACAGCTCTCGCACCTCCGACGCTGGCGCTAGCGCCGGCGCAGCCAGGCCGGCGTTGCAAAGTCAAGTACCTGAACAAGGAACGGCGGTGGCGATCACAGCCGAGGAGCGGCGCTTCGCCAAGGAGGTGATGCTAAGGTACCTGAACAAAATCAAGCCGCTCTACGTCAAGGTCTCGCGCCTCCGGTTCGCCGGCGCGAGCGAGGGCGAGGAGACGGACGCGGAGCCGGAGCCCGAGCCGCAGCCGTCCCCTTCCGCGACGCCTTCTTCCCAGCAGCAGCCTCGCGCTGCCCCGGCGCCGCCGCAGCAGCCGGTGGTCGTCGCCTGCGGCGTGCGCGCGCCGCGCGCCAGCGTGCCGGCCGGGCTGAAGCAGGCGTGCAAGCGGCTGGGCAAGAGCCGGTCCGCGTCGTCCGCCGTGGCGGCCGCGCCGTCGCCCACGCCCACGACGCAGGGGCAGGGGCAGCCGCAGCGGCGCGACGACTCGCTGCTGCAGCTGCAGGACGGCATCCAGAGCGCCATCGCGCACTGCAAGCGCTCCTTCAACGCCTCCAAAGGTACGGACAAACACCATTAAATTTCCGTCCTGGTGACCTGTGGCAGACGTGGCGATGATGACATGCTGCTCTGTTTTGTTTGCGAACCGTAGGATGCGAGTCGCCGCTGCTGCGCTCCATGACCGACCCGACTCCGAGGCTCGATGGCGGCACTGTGTCGGCCGACACCAAGGACGGCGGCGCCGGCGGAACGGTGATCGCCGTCCTAGTTAAATCTTAGTAGATGCTAGTAGCATTTTTAGTACTAGATGAATGCTAGTAGTATCATGTTGGCGGATTAAGAAAATCGTGCAAGTTTGTGTGCGCTACCCTTGTCCTAGCGTGGCGAAATCTTGTCTTTTCGGCCTCCATGGCGCCGTCTATCTCAATAATCTGGTGGTAGGCTCGCATGTAAAATATTTCCATCCATCCGCCATTGTCAATGTGGAGTGAGTAGCTCTGTCACTTGTCTACATACGGACATATTTTAGTGTGAAGTCAAAATTAGATAACTTACATTTATCCGTTATAAGTATAGATATATCCGAATGTGCACAAATGAAAGTCATCTAATTTGGAACGGAGCGAGTAGCTAATTGGTTACCTTTGTTAATTGCTTGGGTCTGGGATGGAACTGGAGCTACAGTGTAATTTCCTGGTGATTTGACCCGTGTAATTATGTTGCGGTGAAAAGACGGCTGTGTCGGAGGGGCACGCAGCTTTAGGTAGCACCACGCTGCTCGCTGCTGTGTCGTGGAATTCCGGGAGGAAAGCTCAAGTCGGACGGAGAAGAAAGGCTGATCGTTCCGGGCCGCGGTTTCCCGGCTGATTTGCACGCCCGAGTTTGTTTCGGTTCGAGAAAGATGGATGGGATGAGGCCTCGCGCGCGTCGCGGTCGACCGGAACGGAATTCATCCGCTGCTTGCTTTTTTTCTTTCCCGCAGCACAGCAGCGCGCGGTGCAGTGCATATAGATATACCCCGTCGTCTTTGTGTCCGCTCCGTCTAGTACTCCCGCTTGGCGCGGCCGTGCCGTCCCGTCCGTCGCATCGGCGGCATGGCCTCACCTCCATGGTTTCTCGGTTGCCGCGAAAGGCTCTGTGTGGAGCTATAGGGGCCGTGGACGCGGCGCAGGAGGGTTGCGTGGCTCCGTGTCGCCCACGCGCGGCGGGACGGGTACGTCGTACGTGCGCCCGGGCATGCATGCTTGCGATTTGGCGCAACGCGTACCTCACACCACTCGCCTGGTGTATGACTATGTGCTTACAGTTACAGTCACCCGACTACCCGAGTTATTGCCCGCGCTTGCATTGATTCCGGAAACACGCGTAGGGTTTTTCACTCGTCTCGTGTACCACCAAAAACCCTACGCGTGTTTTCTTGTCACCTCCAGGTCTAGCGAGATAGGAGTAGCACGCAGAGCTCGCACGTAGTGGTATCACCGGACTCATTAATTTCGGCTGGATCATTGACTTCTTTCCATCTACTCCTATTCAGATTAGTGTCAGAGTAGATTAGTGTCAGAGTAGCTCCCCCGCTTAACACGACCCGTACTAGTATTCTTTTTTTTGAACAGGGACCCGTACTATTCAGTATCCACGTTCATGGCCGCCCTAGCTGGACCTGGAATGGAATCCAATGCCCTCCGCCCTAACTCTACGCTAATGCTATAGTAGCTGCTCCGTGCCAGGACCGACTAAGCTGCAACACAAGTGTAGCCAAAAACAAAACAATTAAGCACGTGGCGTAGCGCACAGTAACGTTGACATGGCCTGCTTTGATCGATGTCCACGACATGCAGGTGGGGTGTAGTACCTCAGCCGTGGTTTTCGTTTTGAATCTTTCGCCATCCATCCTGCTGCTCATATCTAGCTATAGTGAAGGTACCTAAAAAAAAAGGAAAAAGTCCATTTTCAACCTCGAACTTATAGTGGTTCGCCGAAATGAACCCTGAACTCTAAATCCCTGTCGTTTGTACCCTAAACTATTGAATCCCGGTCTAAATCAGACCTGGAGGTGTTTGGTACACCGGGAATGCGCACATCTCGGCCAGGAATATGCACAGTCTCACTGACTAGACGGACCCACCTGTCATATCCATCCCTATCCTAATCCATCTTCTATCCCAAAAATCTAACGATGCAGCTGGCCGCCGGTGAGGTTGCCCATGCTCTGATGCTCACCTAGCCTAGGCCGTCCGCCCGCGTGCTTGGTCCTGCTCGGCTGCTGGATGCTTGAATCCCTGTAGAGTATAGACTGCAGATGAATCCCAGAGCGTGCTGCGTGGATGCCGCCGTCCCGGCGCCCGCGCTGCTCGCCTGCGTGCTCGACGACACGGACGCCCGGAGTTCTCAGTGCCGCCGCGCAGGCTCCTCCGCTTGCCTCCGCTGCCCCGCCCCCAAGGCTTCCTTCCGGATTTTTCTCTCCCATCGCCGGCCGCTGTGTTGAATCACGAGCAGAGCAAGTGCCTGTCTGTTATGGAGCGAGGCCATGGATTTGAGCATCTCTCCACTTTCCTTTTTCTTTTAATCGGATTTGATTTGAGCATCCCGCTGCCTCCGTCCAGGCCATGTACGCACGCAAAATCCCCGCGAATCTGCCCGCCGTCGCGGAGGCGTCCGGCCGCCGCCGAGCTCACCGCGCTGCTAGCGAGGCTTGAGGACGCGCACGCCGCATGGACGCGGGACACCGTTGCCGAGGCCTCCTCGTTGCCCTCTCCCTCGTCTCCGATGGTCGCGGTGGCAGTCCAGATGTTGTTTTCCTGCGCCGGCGTGCTTTACACACCATTGTTCTCCGACGAGCCCATCACGATTTAAGAAGATGGAGAAGAAGAGGAATATGACATGTGGGTCAATGTAGTCAGCCACAGTAATAATTTAATTTTTTAATTTGTTTCTCTGGAAAACAGGTGCAAGGTTCAATTTATACCAGGATTTCATAGTTTAGGGTACATACGACAGGGATTTGGAGTTTAGGGTTCATTTCGCCGAACTATTACGAGTTCAGGGTTGAAAATAGACTTTTACCTAAAAAAAAACTAGCTATAGTGAACATGATCACTCCAAAAATATGTCCTCGCGTCGTGTATCCAGCCAACCTGACCCCGCCTAAGTAAGCTGCTTGAATGAGCATCTGGATGGTCCCGGGGGGTGGATTGGCAGATACGGACAGGGAAATCGCCTGTGCAGCACAGCTGCGCTAAATTAACAATTGCAGATGTTGGACCAGATAGCGGCGTACGCTGATACTTCCAAGCACCCATCATTGCCTACCCAGTGTCCGATCCGACGTGTCCGTCTACTCGTGGATGGTTACGGCACGGCGGCGGTCTATCGAAGCGGCGGAAGTGCGTGCCACGGCGCACCGGCGAGAACTCGATTTTCTATTGCCCTAGTTGCCGGCCCTGGGAACGAGCTGACCACACACCAGCGGGAGAAAACGGCGGGTCGTGGAGACGATCACGAATTTTTCTTTTTTGAAAACTGAGCAACGCTCTGCATCGAAACGATGATGAAAATACCATTTTGTCCTACGTACAAACCAACAGGTCAGGTCGCGATCGGGTTTAGTTTAAGTTTCTGTCATCTTTGATTAATTATGAGGTCTCCATGCGGCATAACAGTATGCTCACAGTGCGATCGTTTCCTGGCTGTATGTTGGGAGTATCATGGAGTACAAGAAGTACTACGACTGTTCGTCGGCAGCTGCAGGCGCTCGCAGACAAGCTATGCCTATGCTCACGAATGGATTACTACTGTTAATGGAACACGCATGGCTAGTACTATATTAAATTAAATTGTATCACGTGGTCCTCTAATTGATGATTTGATCGTGACTCTGGAGCGTTGCTCCAAATGGCTAATGATTCCGGAGGACAAAGTAGGACCCTGGATACCGGATTTGTCTCTAGGGGTTGAGATGTGCACACTCCTGAAATGTTGTTTCGTTACTGCTCGATTTTCGTATCCTTTTTCTCTCGGAAGGTTCCATGTCACATTAAATAGTAGCACGTCAAGTGAGAATATTTATAGTGATACCACACCTAACATGGTACCATGATACTCGAAATTCAGATTTACAAAATTCAAATATCCTGAAACAAAATGGTTGTGGACAGTGCGACACGAGTAGGGGTTGGGCAAGCTAGAGCCTAGAGGAGGAGGAGGTGCACGGGCGGGGGCACGAGCATGAGCGTGTGCGCCGCTCCGGGTCCGACCGCTCCGTGGCCATCACCACTAGCAGCTGCTGCGGCTGCCGCAGCGGCTCCAGCGGTGGCGGGGAGTCGGCGGCGTCGCTGTCCGGCTCTGGGTGCCCACGCTGCTACTGCTGCTGGATCAGGAGCACGGTCTGGTTGATGGCGCCGTCGACGGTGTGGAGCGCATGGAAGACGTGGGTGGTGGCCGCGTTGGAGGCGGCGGAGGTCCAGCGGGAGGCGGGGGCGAGGAAGCAGAGGCTGAAATGCAACATGGCTCGGCGGAGCAGCAGCGGCCGCCTCGCCCGCGGCTTCGCCTTCTTCGGCGACGCGGCCGGCGGCGCGGACTGTCGCGGCCAGTAGGGCTCCGCCTGCGAGCGCAGCCTGCGTGGGACAGCGACGCGGCTAGCACGGCGTCGGCAACCACGAGTAGCACTGAACAGAGGCGTTGACCTGTATTTTTTTTTCACGTAGACCTGATAGTGGGTCCCACCTGCCAGAAATCCTGTTAAAACGCTAACAACGGGTGATCAGTGCTACGCGTCACAAGGTTGCCCCAATAGAGCTATTTATGTGTCAAAACGACGACCGGTAATGTTTTTTGACAACTCGTGCGCAATTGTGCTGATTCCTTGTCATTTTCTCTTAACCCGGTGATGAAGGCCGAGCTGCCGAGGTAGCACGCTCAAGTTCTGTGTCTCCGACTGAAAAGAGCCTTCAAGTGCATAGTGTGTACTGTGGGCAGGAGCAGGACGCGAGCGTGGTACATGTAACGTGTTGGGTCATTGGGTGTCGGCGCTACGGAGCCAACAGTTACGTACGAAGTTTCGACAGTGACTGCACATGGATCGATAGATGGGAATCTCTTTCTAGTCAGCATCGTGAACAAGTGACAGCATGCAACAAGTAGGGGAGAATCAGAATCGTGAAGCTTGATATCTAGAGTCAGGAGAGCAAATATTCCGCAACTAGTGCGTCCGCATCCTATTATCGAAAGTCCTATTTTCGAGTTTCCAAAAAATACGAAATAAATCATGGACATTGGTTATGTTGTTTCTCGGGCATTCATAAATTTTCATCCCAAAATATGACCATATGTGTTCTGTGCAAAAAAGAGAACCCATTCTACAGTTTGCAACTAGTTGCGCCCGTAACCCATTCTACATGTCGCATTTTCAAGTTTTTAAAAAATGTGAAATAAATCATGGACATTGCTTATGTTGTTTATCGTGCATCCACAAATTTTCACACAAAAATTTGACAATACGTGGCCTGCATAAAAAAGACAAATGAGCTGTGAATAGTACATGATACTATTCACTCGTGTCTTCTCTTTTTGCACAGAACACATATGGTCATATTTTGGGATGAAAATTTATGAATGCCCGAGAAACAACATAACCAATGTCCATGATTTATTTCGCATTTTTTGGAAACTCGAAAATAGGACTTCCGATAATAGGATGCGGGCGCAACTAGTTGCGGAATATTTGCTCTCCGAGATAGAGTAAGTTAGCTAATTTTTTTTAAATAATACACGAAAATTAATTAATTCTGGAAATATTACGCAATTTTTTTTTTTCAAAAATAGAATCCAGTCGGCGTAGCCGAAGCCGACAGGCCCTAATCGGTTTTGGCCATGCCGAGTACATGATTGTCGTCTTTGCTGAAGACGAGTACTGGCCTGTCGTCTTCGCCGAAACCGACAAGGCCCACCCGTCCACGTCGCCGCCGAGTACTGCATGCAGCACGTCGCTCTGTCGACGCAGAGGGACCTGTCGTCCTCGCTGAAGCCGATTAGGTGGGGCCAGTCGGCTTTGCCGAAGACGACAAGGGGCGGAGCAATAATCGCAGCACGGGCGCGCTCCTCTCTTCTCTTTCCTTCGCATGCTGCCCTTCCTCTATTCTCTTTCCTTCGGTTCCTGCTGCGTGTTCTTGCTTTCCTCTCTGCACTCTCCACACAAACCAAATTAAACCAACGATTTAGACCAATAATCTTCACGTTTGCCACCATTAATCGGTGCTAGAAGGTTGAGGGAGGCTAGGGCAACTCCGATCTCCTGATGGGATAGCTCGTGGTGGTGGTGGTGATGGTTGGCGGGTGTTGGTGGTACTGATGGTGGTGGTGGTGCTGGAGGGCTGCGTGGTGGTGCTGGAGGGCTGCATTGTGGTGGTGCTGCTCGTGTTGGTGCACCGGTGATTCGAGACCGCCGGACGCCGTCGCCTCTCACGCTTCTAGGGTATAATTCGATTTATCAAAATTCTAGGGTATGAACTTGTGTTGTTGAAAAATAGTTTGTGACGGTAGTAAAAATTGTAGCTATATTTGTAGGTTAATTTGAAAAATGTAGCTATATTTTTTAGGACTTTATTTATGCGGAGTAATATTAACGATGGTAAAATAGTTTGTGACGGTAGTAAAAATTGTAGCTATATTTGTAGGTTACTTTGAAAAAATGTAGCTTTTTTTTAGGAGTTTATTTATGCGGAGTAATATTAACGATGGTCAATATTTATTTATGTCAGCGGAGATGTCTGATTTAGTGAAGATCAGGTTTTTCTATGGTCCTGGTAGAGTCCAAATGTGTGATCCGGGAGCTGATCTGAGTGAGTTTCAGTATATAGATGTCGACCTGCCAGCTGCTGAAACATGGTCTGTAAGTCAGGTAAAAGATTGGTTGGCGGGAAGTTTAGGGCTTGATAGTCAGACACAGACCGTCAGTGTTCATGCTTGGTGGAGTCATTCAAGGACAAATATTTACTTCGTTTTGAAACCACTAGAGTGTGATACTGATTGGGTGCGATGGTTAAAAGGCTGCGCAAAAAGGAATTGCTGTCCTTGTGCCCTAGTTCTTCCCGCCCTGAACGAGGTCACTGCCCCTGACGACGAGTTTAGTGCCCATGAAGGTGAGGGTGCTTATGATCCTGGACATGGAAGTGAAGAGATGGACATGTCTATGTCACATTATGGGTCTGATTTTGGTGGTGGTGGTAACGAGTCGGGGCAGAGCAGTCAAGTACATGGAGGGGACACTGAGGTATATGACAGTGCGGAGGCGGATGGCGACGAGGTAGACGGGCACATGCAGAACGAGATGGAAGATGAAGATGCAGATGGCTATAGTGCCGAAGGCGATGATTCCGATGAGTCAGACGGGGAAGAGAACGAAGATGAGGTACCTAATCCTGCAGCATGGAATCAGGACCACTCTTCGGCGATGACTATAAACGATGGTCATGATTCGGCATGGCAATATCATGAGAACAACATTGCGAAGGGTGCTTTGTATACTGACAAGCAAGCTTTGAGGGATGCAGTCGTTAAATGGGCATTGTCCACCCACAGGGTTATGAGAACTACCGTGTCAAGTCAAAAATATTTGACAATGGAATGCGAGACAATAACTTGTCCCGGCAGGGTGCATGGACATCTCCCAAAGAATGGCTATAGTTGGAGGATAAGTGACTTCGTACCTCACTCCTGTCGAATTGAAAATATCCCTGCAGAGCACCGTAATCTTTCTTCCACGCTTATAGCTCGGTTGCTGTACAGGGAGATAGTGTCCCGCGCATCGATGGAAGTGAGTGCCCTCCAGACAAAAGTGGCTGTCACATTTAAGTACGAAATATCATATGGCAAGGCTTGGAGGGCTAAGCATACGGCGCTTGAGAACAGATTTGGTTCATATTTGGACGCATATGACTCTGTTATCCGGCTGCTGCATACTCTGTAGTACCGGAATCCAGGCACCTATGTAGATATCCAAGATTTGTTCAGGCCAGAGTTCCCAACTGTGAGGGTGCTGCATCGAGTGTTTTTCTCATTCGGCGTATGCATCGAGGCTTTCAGACATTGCCGTCCGGTGATATGTGTAGATGGCACCTTTCTCACAGGCAAGTATAGGGGACAGATCCTGACTGCAATTGGTCAAGACGGTAAAAATATGGTTGTGCCCCTCGCATTTGCTTTTGTGGAGAGCGAGAACATTGACAGTTGGACTTGGTTCTTCAGGCAACTGAAAATAGCAGTTGTGAAGGATAAGCCGAACGTGTGCATCCTTCATGACAGGCATGCATGTATACTCAACGCGATAAAGACACTCACCAATCCTGTGCCTGAGGAACAGACTCCATGGCAGGACATGCAGAGTCGTTGGTGCATGCGCCATCTAGGTGCCAACTTCTTCTCGCAGTTTAGAAATAAGGACCTGATGAACCTATTCAAGAAACTCTGCAAGCAGAACCAAGAATGGAAGTACACGAAGATACGTGAAAGACTTGATTTGTGCACGCAGAGACATGTTCGGGACAGGAAGAGGGCACGAGCAGCAGCTGTTCTTGCACATGCAGAAGCTGTTGCTGCACAACTAGCTACCGGACCACCTGCCGAGGAGGACGAGCCTGTTGGTCTTTGCGACCTACCCGGATTTGACCCGCCTGGAACTAGGAGAAGAGGTGGGAGGACAATTAAAACTTTTCAGCAGTGGATAGAGCATGAACCTTTAGAGAGGTGGTCTTTGTTGCACGACACACATGGAGCAAGATACGGTGTCATGACAACGAACCTGGCTGAAACATACAACTTTGTCCTCAGAGGAAACCGTGCCTTGCCACTAACAGCCATCGTGGAGGGTATTTTCTATGGCACATTGAAATATTTCAGAGATAGACGTGAAAGAGCTGAGAAGCATAATGTGGACAACCCGACCTCGCCTTATTGTGAGAAGGTTACGAAGTACATGAATGAGAAGCTGGCAAAATGTTGCTCCCACAGTGTAACTGCCGTTGGGAATCAAGAAAGGAGATTTGAGGTCCGCTTAGCCCACAACAAGTTCGGATGTGCAAACGAGGTGAGGACGCATGAGGTGAAGATTGGTAATGAGGTTTGGCCAACTTGCGAGTGCACCTGCAACAAACCAAAATTGCTTCACCTTCCTTGCTCCCATGTCCTCGCTGCCTGCAGGCAGTTACGGTTGAACGCAATCTCCTTCGTGTCTCCATATTATATGAAAGAGGCAGTTATCAATACTTGGACAGGTGAGATGATGGGATTTCGATCAATGGGTAACTTCAACACTGTAACCCCTGGTGAGAGGGTGTACATTCCAGCTCCTGAGCTATTGCGTGATGGGGTAGGCAGACGGCAGTGTCGTCGCATCAGGAATGATATGGATGAATTCGAAGCCGGAGGCCCCAGGGTGCAATGCCTTCAATGCAACCAATTTGGCCATAGGGACCCTGATTGTCCCACTTTTCCTGGAGAGAGACCTCCCGTGCGTGCGCGGGGTAACGGGCGTGGGCGAGGACGAAGAGCGAGAGGAAGAAACTAGGTGGCACTATGTTCGAATTTGTATTAAGTGTGGAACTATGTTCGAATTTGTATTAAGTGTGGAACTATGTTTGAATTTGTATTAAGTGTGGAACTATGTTTGAATTTGTATTAAGTGTGGAACTATGTTTGAATTTGTATTAAATGTGTCACATTGTTTGAATTTGTATTAAATGTGATACTAACTCTGGGATTCTAATATGTGCAGTGATGGAGGGAATGTGGTTGCTTGATGCTACCATAGATCGTGGGCACCGTGCTAAGGCATTAGAGGGGAATCCAAGGAAACTTAAGCCCCTAATCACTCGCACGCCTAAGGAAAACTGGAGGATTCACCCGGCGGGGGTACAGAGGTATTGGTCGTATTTATTTATTTTATGGACGCATGTTTTCTATTG
This sequence comes from Poa pratensis, assembly GCA_947311845.1. NCBI lineage: Eukaryota > Viridiplantae > Streptophyta > Magnoliopsida > Poales > Poaceae > Poa > Poa pratensis. The sequence goes on from CAMZMU010000038.1 coordinate 61,664,070, forward strand.
TTATGCTAGTGTGCTAAACTAGATTGTTATGTTCTTTTGGATACGCAGGTTGAAATGGGCCGGGCTCTTACCTTTCGCGCGTCTAGTAGAGGGCACTGAAAACTCTACGCGTATGAATATGGACGCATCTTTACTCAGCTGCTTGGTGGACCGATGGAGGCCGGAGACCCACACGTTCCACTTTCGCTGGGGAGAGATGGCTCCTACTCTACAGGATGTATCATTCTTGCTAGGTTTACCTTTGGCGGGTCAGCCTGTTGGACCTTTGGAGAGGCCGGTGAATTGGCAGGACGATTTGATAGCCCGTTTCCAGGGTATTGGTCCACCTTTACAGTATGATTCTCACGGACCCAAGCTTGATTGGTTGGTTGCCTTTCAGGTTAGTTAATGTGTCTCATAATCTGTTATTTCTCATTTGTTGTTATACTAATATTTTTTTTACCATGAATATAGGTCCAGAAATTGCCAGGGTATCCAAATCATTTGACACCGATACAACTCAGTCGCGGCTTGGAGGCATACATCATGTGGCTTCTTTGTAAGGTGATGTTCACCGAGAACCATGTCGACACTATTACCGCGCGCTACCTCCCTTTCGCACGGGAGATCGCTGATGCTACTGAGCCGGCGCACATCAGACAGAGGAGTTGGGGTTCGGCTGTCTTAGCGGCTACGTACCGAGCTATGTGCAACGCTTGCATGCTGACTTCAGGTAAGTCAGCCATTCTCGGATGCCCTCTATTTCTGCAGCTGTGGTCGTGGGAGAGGTTCTCTATAGGACGGCCAGCCATATCTGAAGAGCCTTTCCCATTGTGGGAGATCTTTGACGGTGACCACATCGACTTGCCTACTATTGCGACCGTGTATACACGCAACAAGGTACGTATCTTGTTATAATTTAATACATCGACAAACTTACTATTGCGACCGTGTATGAAAAAAACTTGTGTTCTACGCAGAGACACTTTGCTACTGAGCAGACGAAGCAGTGCTACATTGCTTTTAACGAGCAATTTGATATGTACACTTCGGTGATCTGGGAGCCGTACACGGAGGAGCTCATTACGCGAAGATACCCCGGAGATATTTCTGCTCTCTGCAGACGTGACCAAGCGTATTGGATGACAAAATCGAAGATCATCTTCGATGTCTTCGTGGAGGAGATGTCTCAACAGAGGGTTATGAGGCAATTTGGTCTTCGACAGCTGGTAGAGCCTCCACCAGCAGAGCGTCCCCTCCCAGATGCGCACCACAGGTATGTCGAACGTAGTTTTTGTCCTAAATTGTTCGCACTCAATCAATATTTACTGATAGAACACTCACCCAATTTTTAGGATCTCAAGGAAGGGGATTAGTCGGACCGCGGCAGAGTGGCTACGGAGGCTACAACCTTACGTTTCAGAGTGGGACACTGCGGCGACACGGCTTTGGGTCGAGCCTCTCGGGTTTGATATCACTCTATACAATACCTACTTGCAGAGGTACATGTCCGGAACACGGATACGTATCGTTCTGCACTCTGACCCGGAGGTTATACCTGCCCCTACTACGTGGGATACATACCCGATATATGACACTTCTGCGTCCAGACAGCACGCGGTAATATATTTTCACTAATTCATCTAACTGCTACATGCTTTGACGTATATATATTTAATACTTTTTATTTCTATTGTCAGGCCTATTTGACACAGGAGATTCAGAATGAGGCCGCTCAGTATGGACGTTCTCTTTCCACTGGCCCTCTTTTGGTACCACGGGAGCAGCCGATATCCTGGTTCAGGAGGCTGGAGGGGAAGCTACGGGACGTCTACGCGACACTCACGTGCACCCGCACAGAGGACGTTGTTCGCGACCCGGCAGGACAACGCCCCCCGCGCCCCCTGTCACGACGCCAGCAGCAACAGCGGCAGCAGCAGATGCATCAGGAGCAGCATCAGCATGAGGAGGAGCAGCAGCACGACGACCAGCATCTCCTGCACCAGCACCACGAGCAGCAGCCGCATCACCGACATGAGCCGCGTCCACGTATGTCACCACAGCCCAGGCCACCTCCTCCTGACCAGGCAGGAGGTTCGGCGTGGCAGGGTTACGGTCCCACTTCCAGTTACGAGTATCGACCACAGTCTCCTCCTCAGTACCGAGGTCCCGCCCCGGATTACGGTACGTATATTGTTTTCATATTTCAATTGGGATTGCGTTTTTCTTATGTACTAATGATTCCATCTGTAGGAGCCTATGACTATCACACGGCTGCGTCCGGACACCAGGCGTCAGGATCTGGATCAGGGTGGGGGAGTGACCAGGAGGCTCGGGCTCACGCAGGGGAGGAAATCTCCAACTGGATGAACATTTTCAACACTCCAGAATTCCCCACGCAGCCGCACATTCAGCAGACTCCTCCACCATACCCCACACAGGGTACACAGGATGACGACGACTTGACAGTGCCTCGTCAAACCCGGGCACCAAACAGGTACGGGAGGACGCCGCCCGTCCAGCCCCTCCTCGTGATCCTCGGCCACGCAGGCGTCAGTGATATCTTCGGGACATATTCGTGATCCTCCGCGTCGTGGCAGACGTCGTTGAGACTTGTCTATCTACGCACGAGACATATTATTATCTATGTATGAGACATATTTATGTTCGTATGTACGACACATATTATTAGCTATGTACGAGACATATTATTATCTATGTACGAAACATTCCACATTGCATAAATTAATTTAACATACAGCACTACACATCCACGTTACAACTTCACTACTTCTAAACACTGCATAGAACAACTACTGGTACAAATATTACATGCAACTCAACGATAACTAATTCGAATCAACGACTTCACTTCCCTCTGCCACGTGCTCCTGTTGGAGGCATGAAGTCGTCATCACTATTTTCATCGACGACAGCCTTGGATGCACCAACACTCTTCAACTTACGTCTAGAGTTAGCTCGTTTAGGAGGCATGAAATCATCATCACTATCATCTTGAACGGCTTTCTTGAATGATCCACCACTCTTCGCCTTTGATATAGCCCTCTTCACTGTTTCAGCGTGAAGGAGATTTCCAGACCCATCAGGACATGCGCCAAAAAGCATTTCCATCCAACCAAAATGAGGGATCTCTTTGTTCACAAACTGTCCATCGGCAGGCCAGTGCTGGACATTCACAAAATCAGGGAAAAAAGTTAGTACGATAACACTAGATTCTAACATAATATAAATTCGGTACTCAGTTACCTTCACGTGAAATGCATAGGCCTCTGGCGAAAAATGGATTATCTTTGACTTAGGTGTCATAGGCATGTCCCTAAGCCCCGCCTCAATAGCTTTTAGCTCATTAATTCTCTGCCACTTCCACCGCCACCCATCAATTTCATCTGAAATTTCTTCAGGGGTCATCTGGATTTAGTTTTTTTTTGCTATAATTTCTCCCACCTCACGAATGTTGCCCCACTCACTAATTAGCTCCCTATAACAGCTCTTCGGCCTACCCTCCCTAATACTACCTTCAGTCCATATTGCGGCGTGATACAAAACACACCACGACCTATGCTCCGAACTAGGACCCGAACTACCAGACATCGTTCCTATCCGACTGAGGAAATAACCACGCACCACACCCCTCCTCCATCACCAAATCTACTGGGGTATATATATAGGCTCACCCGGGAGAAGAAGAGCGAGAGAAAAATGGCGGGAGAATAAAGGCGGGAGAAAAAAGGCGGGAGGAAAATGGCGGGAACAAAATGGCGCGAGAACTATGGCGGGAGAAATATGGCGGGAGAGGAAGGGCGGAATAAAAGCCGGGAGCGCGAAACAAATCCGGATCAGGAGTTGCATGCACGGCGGAATAAAAGCCGGCAGGGAGAGCTAGGAAAAATAGCTAATCGTTGTTGCTAAAGACGACTACGAGCTAATCGTTCTCAGCTCCACCGAGTACGAGCTTGTACGTACTGTACGTACTGCATGCAGCTTGCATGCATGCATGGATGGACTTGTCGGCGTTGCCAACAACGACAAGCACTAATCGGTTTTGCCAAAACCGATTAGTACCAGTCGGCTTCGGCGCGACCGACCGGATTCTATTTTTGAAAAAAATAAAATTTGTGTAATATTTCCGGAATTAATTAATTTTCGTGTATTATTTAAATAAAATTAGCGAGTAACTTACATGGTTTCATCATCGCTGGAAAAATGCAGTGCATACTGTGAGAGACAACAGGAGAGGTCCAGTCTTGCCTGATTACCAGCCTTGCTCGATGTTTTACATATCTCTTCTAGTCCGTTAACCAGCACGATAAAATTCCAGAGCACGTACACAACCCTGTTGTAAATAGGAACTTGTAGATATGTGTGGCGAGGATCCATCTCATCGGTCATGTGCAAACTGTCCGCGTCGTGCAGTTGTCGTAGGCTGCTGCTGGCATCTGCACTGCGACCCTGAACCCTGTAAGAAACATGTTCTGTCCGCTGTCCAGGACGCCATGGATCTAGCTCGGACGGAGCCGAAAACCAAAAAAGCTGCGTATGTCAGTTGGATTCGCGCGGATAGTTTACAGAAACCGTGAATATCCTGCAATCTGAAGCAGGACCTCGGGTCCTCGTCCACACAATTTTGTTGTAGAATGTAGAATACTGAACGGGGCACAAGAAAGGGGGCTACATGTACGTGCACTGTTCCTGTTAGTGGATAAGATTCAGAAGATCCGGGTATCTCTTGGAACGAATTAACTGTACCTGTTAGGTAGCACAAGTTACTAGCAACAGAGCATAATATAGGGGAAATTAGTTTTGGCTCATAGATTGAGTGGGATGAGCAAAATTGATAAGTCACATGTACGAGTGGGTGTATGTGGTTTTTTTTTTTAAGGATACGTCCGAGCGGACGCATCGGTTTCAAGGAGAAGAGGCCAAGCGGCCGTTTACAACGCGTTTAGGCACATACGCCTGAAACGCCATCCACCGAAAGAGAAAAAAGGGGATCACTCGCCAACCCTCCACCTATCTACGGGTCCTAGGCTACCCCTGAACAGCCTAGCCGATCGCCACAAGTCGGCCTCGGCCTCAACCATCCTGATGGCAGCCTCCACCGATGGTCTATGTCCCTCAAAGACTACATTGTTCCTGTGTCTCCACAAACTCTAGCAGATCAGGGTGATCGCGGCCCACATCTCCTTCGCCTCATTGCCTCCAAGCGTCCTTAGCGGCAACCACTCCTCTAGACGGGCATCGTGGGCAGGAGTCCAGTCTGCTCTCCCCCATCTAGTCAGGAAGGAGGACCAGACGCCTCTGGCTAGGACACAACCGAGTAGCAGGTGGTCAATATCTTCTTTCACCTGCTCACAGAAAGGGCAAGCAGCAGGCCTAGGCAGCCCCCGACGCCCTAGGCAGTCCGCCGTCCAACACCTCTTCTTCAGTGCTAGCCAAAGGAAGAACTTGCACTTGTTGGGCGCTCGCGATCGCCAAATTTGCTGGCCCCGGCCATTCCAACCTTGCCCTCAAAGAGAGCCCTGTAGGCCGATCGAGCTGAGTATTGGTGGTTGGCCTCCAAGCTCCATCTAAACTCATCTGTGGTCCCGACGGTCAGGGCAAAGCCCTCCACGCTGTCAGCTAGGGACAGCAATTCGCGTAGCTCGTGCGCGTCTAGATCCGGCGGAACATCCTCGAGCCAGCCACCAGCGAGCCCTTCCCTCACTCGGCGGGAGCGACGGCGCTTTTGGGTACCTTAAGGTAGAGGCTTGGAGCCACATCCCTCACCCGACGGAGCCCTTCAAACAACCACCTATCGGTCCAGAAGAAGGTGGAGGACCCATCACCCACAACTGACACCGTGGCCGTCTCAAACAGTTGCCTATCCTTACGGGGAACCTGGATGTTGAACTCGGCCCAGGGCTTTGTCCTGTCCGTCCTGCTGAGCCAGAGCCACCTTGCTCTTAGGGCCAGGTTCATGAGCCTCAGGTTCGGAATACCGAGACCCCCCAAACGCTTGGGCATGCAAGCTCTCTCCCACGCAACCAAGCAGTGTTCTCCACGCGCATCCTTGCGCCCAGCCCACAGGAATCCGCGTATGATCTTCTCAATTGCCACGAGCGTTTCCACTGACAAATCAAGCGACATCATAGCGAAGATGGATACCGCCGAGAGATTGGTTCTCACAAGCTCGAGCCGCCCACCACGGTTCAGAAGCCCTGCACGCCACCTGGGGAGGTGACTGGCGACGCTATCCACAATATATTGAAGCTGAGTTGCCGTCAACTTCCTGAGGGAGAGTGGAAGGCCCAAGTAACGCAGAGGAAACGGCAGCAACGGACACTGTAGCTCCTGTGCCACCAACAGAGCCTCAGGCTCTCCACAGCGAATCAGGTGCGCCGAACATTTTTCCAGATTCGCCCTTAGACCCGAGACCATGCCGAAATCTTCAAGCAGCTGCGAGAAAACTCTAAGGTCTCTCGGTAGTGGCCGGAGGAAGGTCACCACGTCATCAGCGTAGATCGACGTGCGGTGTCTAAGCCCCGACTCCGCGAGAGGCGTCAATAATCCACAGGCCGTAGCCCTCTCAATCAACAAGTGCAGAACTTCCATGATCAGGATGAAGAGCTGCGGTGTGGAGGTTATGCCGAACGGGTATACCTGCCACGGTGGATAAAACCTGGCCCACCAAGGAGGCCCATCAGATAAAGCCGGAGGGCTTAATGGAGAAGGCCTCATGGGCTTAGGCGCAAGGATAAGCTCTGGGCTGGCTTAGTGAAGTCCAAGACGAAGGCCTGGCTGCGTTCGCCTTAGGGAGCAAGTTAGGGTTTGTTACCGTGTTAGTCTAGGACTCATGATCTAGGTCGGTTAAGGCTTTCCTTGTAGGGGAAGGCTTGGCGCCTTTATAAGCCAGCCTTCCAGCAGCCTTAGGGCACGCATACAATCTCATTGTAACCTGTACACATATTCTCCTTGAGTGAATTATAGCAGCACGTAGGATCTCGCCACCGTCGTGAGATCCGAAGCTGGGTAAGATCGTGTGTGCAATCCCGTCACTGGAACCCTCTACGTTCTTCCCCACCTCCTCTACGGTACGTATGAATCCATATAGTAGTTCCGCGTTACCAATACCTCGACAGTTGGCGCCCACCGTGGGGCCCAAGGCGTCGGGAGTTTTGTTTCAGGCGGGAGCATTGGGCGAGATCGGCAAGACTATGGCGGTTGGTCGCGCCCGCATCATCAACAACTTTGGGTGCATCGAAGACGACGGGTCCTACGTCCCAGCAAACGACGCACTGGTGTCAAGCTTCGTCGTCCCCTTCGGCACCATCAACATCTTCATGGGTTTTACGGCTGAGGCGTATGGATTCCCCAGGGGATCCGCCGCCTTTTGGCCCACCCACCACCCCATCGATTATGCAATCGAGCAACAACACAGATCGGATCAGGCCTTTGTCTATCGCGATCTGAGTGACTCTGATACCCAAAGCGATTCTGACTCCAGCTCTTATGAGCTTATGGAGCCCGCCTCTCGCTTTGTTGGTGTCATTGACGCATCTGGCCCTAAGCCGGCCGAATCTGACCCTGAGTCAATATTACCTGCCTTACAGACAGGAGCAGACTCAGAAGCCGGATCTGATGGCACCGCTCCAATGGCGGAAGATTCAGATCTCGATGAGCATAAGGAGGAAGACTTTGCAGCACAGGTTGCCGCGCGAGGCTATGGCTCATCCGATCCAAACGAAGTCTTAATGACTTTCCCGGCACAGATAGCTATGGAGGATGGTGCGGCCGCGGCTAAGCCAGACGAGGCTGAAGTTTCCTCTAGCATCAAACACATTGGTGACAAGGCGGAAAAGCCAGAGGATGTGCTGGACCCTAAAGGCCTCCCCCGGCTACGCCTATTGAAGAAGACCTGGACGGTCAAAGGAGGAACACATGCGCGCATTGGAGCTTCTCAAAACACCTTTGGGACCAAATCCAACCGCGGTTGAACTTGAGGAAAGACGGAAAGCGCTCCTGGCTGAGACTGAAGTCAACATCAAGTATAAGTTGTCCCTCCTGAACAAGGAAAAAGAGTTAATCCTAGTTGGAAAGGCTCTAGAAGAGGAAGAGTACCAGCGTGAGCGCAATGTTGAGAAATTCCGCAAAATAAGAAGTATACGTGACCCTCTTCTGCATCGGGATCTGCAGGGAAACTTCGAGAAGCTTCTGCCCAAAAGTCTTTAAAGCCTTGGCAGAAATACTCTTTCAAGTTAACCCTGATGGAGTCATATTCTTCTCCACCCCGCCAAAAACCTAGAGGCGGCCAGGGAAATCATGGGAGACGAAGCAGTCCCAATTGAAGAGCGCCACCATTATTCTAAATGCTCATCGAAAAGGCGGTAGAGCAGCAGGCTAAGGCGGACTCAAACTCAAAACTGGCGGACGATACGCGTCTTTGCAAGACAGCCGTTGCCGGCGGTGGGATCCAGAGGAACCAGCTGGTTCCAGTAGCCATGGCAATAAGGGTAAGGAACCCAGGAAGGACAAAGTTCCTGACAAGCACAGGGATGAGTCAAAGACTGGGTCCAACCGCCATAGCGACAAAGGCAAGGACGACCACCGGCAAAAGGATAACACACGCCATAAGAAGAATGATCCGCCTCGCCGTGAAAGAGATCAAGACAAGGACGCACGGCGTGGGAGTGACCGGCTTAACATGCCACCTCCGCCCGCAGCACGGGCAAGAGACGAAGGAAATAGGGGCAACAGAGATCCGCCTCAAAGGCGATCTCGCTCCCGCTCCCCTCATCGCCAAAGCCGTCAGGAGGAGCCAAGGCGTAGCCAATCCAACAAAGGGCCAGCCAGGGAAAACACTCATATCTCAGACGCCCGCATCCGTCTCGATGAGATTAAAGCGGCCAAAGAGGAGTCTTACCTGGGCCCTGTGTGCTTTGGACCGGCGATTCGCAAGGTGCAACTCCCATCCTCGCTAGGCAATGTCAAGAAAATTGTGGACAAGTACAATGGCATTGACAAACCGGACATATGGCTGCCTGATTACATCCACGCCGTTGGTATTAATGACGGTGATTACAATGCAGCTGTACGTTTTCTTCCACTCATGTTGGAGGGAACGGCCCGGTTATGGATCGACACTTTGCCAGAAAAGAGTATCCACAATTGGCAAGACATGCAGAAAACATTCATGCAACACTTCTCATGCACATACAAACGTCCAAAGGCTTACTCAGATCTACTAAAGTGTGCTCAAGTGGAGGGGGAGTCAAGCAGAGCTTTCATAGCTCGATGGACAGAGACAAAGAATGCATGTGAAGACGTTTCTGAGATCCAGGCCATACATGCTTTTATGAACAGCCTGAAGAAAGGCAACATGATGAGATATATGTTGGCCAGCCAAAACATCAAACACCTCGGCGAGCTCTTAGACAGCGCGAACAATTACGCTGCAGCAGAAGACGACGCTCGAGCTGACGACGGCGATCTGCGCATGGACATAGCTGTTAACCCGGAAAAGCGAAACAACAATCAAAGCCGGAAAAAGAAGGAAGCCAACGATGCGCCAGGACCATCAAAGGAGGTAGCCTTTGCCAATAAGAAGGGTGGCCAGAGCGGGCTAGCAGATGGCAGAAGAAGAGCGATGACAGTCAAGGGTCAAGACCCATTAAAATCACCTATGACGACATCAAAGATGAACCTTGTGCCCATCATAGCAAGCTTGGCAAATGCACCCATACCAACAGGCAGTGCCGCCTTAACGATGATATCAAGAAGGATCCGACGCTGGCTTCAAGGCAAAACAGTTCAAGCGCAAGAACCGTAAAGACAAGAAAGAACAGAAGGACAACGAGGAAAGTGCTTCGGAGCCAGAAGATCAGGAGCCAAAGCACAAGAGGAGCAACAAGTTTCCAAGGGTCGAAACAAGCCTTGTCACTTCCTTGCCACTCCTTCGGCCAAAAAGGAAAAGGCAGCCTGGAGGGAACTCAATGCCACTATGCCAGCGGTTCCCCAGTATCTCAACTGGTCCGAGCACCCCATTACATGGGACCGCAACGATCATCCTGATCATATTCCACAGAACCCAGGGAATTACGCGCTCGTTGTAAACCCAATTGTGCAGCAATGCAGGCTTTCTAAGGTGCTTATGGATGGAGGGAGTAGCATCAACATCCTCTATCTTGAAACCTTAAAGCGCATGCGCCTTTCTGAGACACAGCTAAAACATAGCACAGTCAAGTTTCACGGCATAGTGCCAGGCAGGCAGGCCAGTTCTATGGGAACAATTGTCTTAGACGTCACCTTCGGTGACGAAACAAACTATAGGACTGAGGAAGTTGCCTTTGAGTGGTGGAATTCAAAAGTGCGTATCACGCAATCTTTGGCCGCCCAGCCTTTGCCAAATTCATGGCACGCCCGTGTTACATCTACAGCAAGCTCAAAATACCTGGACCAAACGGCGTCATCACGGTCAATGGCGACTTCAAGAAGGCGAAGGAATGCGAAGCAGGAAACGCCGTCTTAGCAGAAGCAGTCATCAGCAAGGAAGAGCTGGAGCAGTACAAGAAAGAAGTTAACACCAATGAAATGCCGGATGGTAAAAAGCCTCCTTGCGCTCGGATGTTACCTTCAAGGCCAGCTCAAACTCGAAGAAGATCGTGCTGGACAACGCTGATGCAAGCAAGACGACGAACATAGGCGCGGACCTCAGTGACGCATAGGAAGGCGCGCTCGTCAAGTTCCTCCGTGAGCAACGGGATATTTTTGCATGGTCACCATCAGACATGCCAGGAGTACCCCGGGAACTTGCCGAGCACAGCCTTAATGTCGCCAAAGGTGCCAAGCCAGTAAAACAAGGTCTTCGTCGCTTCGGTCCAGAGAAGAAGAAAGCAATAGGAAAAGAGGTAGCTCGGCTTAGTGCCGCTAATTTCATTAGAGAGGTTATCCACACAGATTGGCTAGCAAATCCTGTATTAGTACCTAAGAAGGACGTGAAAGACTTGCGCATGTGCATAGATTTCACCGGCTTAAACAAAGCCTGTCCTAAAGACCCCTTCGCATTGCCGCGAATTGATCAGGTCGTAGATGCTGTATCAGGTTCTGAATTACTATGCTTTTTGGACGCTTACTCTGGCTACCACCAAATTAAGATGAAGGAGTCTGATCAAATTAAGACTTCCTTCATCACACCTTTCGGAACGTTTTGCTACATAACTATGCCTTTCGGGCTTAAAAACGCTGGCTCAACGTACCAACGGTGCATACAACGTTGCCTACACGATCAAATAGGCCGCAATGTTCACGCTTATGTCGATGACATTGCCGTTATGTCGCGAAAACGCGGCGATCTCATCGTTGACCTTCAAGAAACCTTTGATAACTTAAGAAAATATAACATGAAGCTAAATCCGGGAAAATGCTTTTTTGGCGTCCCAGCAGGAAAACTTTTAGGCTTCATTGTTTCAGAAAGAGGTCTTGAGGTTAACCCAGAAAAGATTCGAGCTATCATGGACATCAAAAAGCCTACTTGTCTTAAAGATGTCCAAAGGCTCACAGGATCTGCAGCAGCTGTAAGCCGATTTATTAGTAGGCTTGGGGATAAAGCTTTACCCCTATACAGGTTGTTGAAGAAAACTAAGACGTTCGTCTGGACTGAAGAGGCAGATGCAGCCTTAGCACAGTTAAAAGACGCCTTAGTTTCAGCACCAATATTAGCGTCTCCTCTACCACAAGAGCCGATGCTACTTTACATGGCGGCTACCAACTAGTTATTAGTGCAGTGGTTGTTGTTGAGCGAAAGGAAGAGGGCAAGGAGCTACCGGAACAAAGGCCGGTATATTATATCAGCGAAGTCTTCTCCGAATCCAAACAACGATACCCTCACTATCAGAAGCTGGCTTATGGAGTTTTCTTCGCAGCCAGAAAATTACGCCATTATTTCCAAGAGCACCCAATCACGGTAGTCAGTAAGGCGCCATTGGGTGACATTATAAACAACACCGATGCCACTGGACGTGTGGCTAAGTGGGGAATTGAATTGGCAGCCTTCGACATCCAGTACAAGCCACGTACAGCCATCAAATCCCAGTCCTTAGCTGATTTCATCGCAGACTGGACAGAAGCAATGGATGAACTTCCCCTCCCTGACGAGAATATTGGGTTATGCACTTTGACGGCTCCAAAATGTTGCAGGGATCGGGAGCTGGCGTGGTACTGAAGAACCCTAAAGGAGACAAGATGTGCTATGTCTTGCAGATACACTTCAATGCCACTAATAATGTTGCAGAATACGAGGCTCTGTTGCATGGATTGCACGTCGCAAAGGATTTGGGCATTAGCCGTCTTTTGTGCTATGGCGATTCAGACCTCGTTGTTCAACAATTAGAAGGGGCATGGGACGCGAAGAGCCCTACAATGGCTGAATACCGACGCACGGTAGACGAGTTTGGTCGGTGTTTTATCGGCTTAGAAGTCAAGCATATCAAAAGGGAGGAAAATGAAGCAGCGGACGCCTTAGCCAGAATGGGCTCGAAAAGATCGAAGGTGCCCTCCGATATATTTTTGGAGCACCTGTACGTGCCGTCTATTAAAGGCGGAGATGAGGATGACCCCATGGCTTCGCAGTCTGTTTCCGTCATGCTGGTGAAGCCAGACTGGACACAGCCCTACATAAATTTCCTCCTTAACAAGGAAGAGCCAGAGGATGAAGTATTAAGGCGGCAAGTTGTGCGCAGAGCTAAGGCATACACAATAATAAATGGAGAGCTATACAAGCGGAGTACCACAGGTGTATATCAACGATGCGTTTCGCCGGAAGAAGGACAGAGATACTAGAAGAGATCCATGGTGGATGTTGCGGTCATCATGCCTCTGCCCGAGCAATTGTCGCCAAAGCTTTTAGACATGGATTCTACTGGCTCACAGCAAAGCAAGACGCAGAAGAACTCGTCAAGAAATGCGTTGGATGCCAAAAGTATGCAAGACAGCCAAAGATGCCAGCCCAGGAACTGCGCACCATTCCAATCACGTGGCCATTTGCGGTCTGGGGACTGGACATGGTAGGTCCATTCAGGACTGCGCGAGGCGGCGTCAAACATCTCTTAGTTGCGGTGGATAAATACACCAAGTGGGTTGAAGCTAAGCCCATAAAAAAGCTTGATGGGGCAACAGCCAAGAAGTTCGTCATTGAGGTTATAACGAGATTTGGCGTCCCCCACAGTATCATTACGGACAATGGGACAAACTTCGCCGTAGGAGAGCTGGCAAAGTACTGTGGTGAAGTTGGTATTCGTTGGACTTAGCATCTGTGGCTCATCCACAATCGAATGGCCAAGTTGAGCGAACCAACAGTATAATTCTACAGGGAATAAAGCCAAGATTAGAGGTGCCTTTGCATAGAGCAGCTGGAGCATGGGTAGAAGAATTACCTGCTGTCTTATGGAGCATACGCACAACTCCAAGCAGTGCAACAGGCTACACCCCTTTCTTTCTCATATATGGCGCTGAAGCGGTACTCCCAACCGATGTCCTGCACGACACACCTCGTGTAACAGCCTACGTCGAAGCAGACGCAGAAGAAGCCCGACAGGACGGCTTAGACCTTCTCGAAGAAGAGCGTGAGATAGCGCTTCAGCGCTCCGCCATTTATCAGCAGAACATGCGGCGTTACCACAGTCGCAAGGTAAGACGGAGATCGTTTCGAGAAGGCGATTTGGTGCTTCGCCTTGTTCAGCAAAAGGAGCACAAACTATCTCCCATATGGGAAGGACCCTTCGTTATCAGCAAAGCGCTTAAGAACGGGGCATATTATCTTGTGGACCTCCGTGATATCGAGAAAAGAAGAAAAGAGGCCGCAAAAGGAAAAGGAACGAAGAAGCAGTGCTCAAGGAGACGAAACGTCCTTGGAACATTGAGCAGCTACGTCCTTTTTACACTTAGCAATTCTATTGTAATCACACCATATATGATTATGAAATAAAAGTCTTTGGTTCCCTCAATTATTTTTATGCATGAGTTCTCGCCGTCTTTTATTTCCATTTGATCATATATTTCGATAAAAATATCAATGTTAACCCGAATTGGCTCCGTGCTTGTGGTTACTCACATGATGCTTTTGCCTTAAGGCCTTACAAAAATTAAAATTGCATCCGTCTAAGGTATTTATCTGATCGCGTATATGCTGGCTTGTCTTAGTAGATGCTTTACGCACCAAAAGCCGGCGCCGTTTCTGTGTTTAAACAGTTTGGTTACTAACCCTGTTGCCAGCGAAGTGTTCCGTGCCTTAGGTTCTGCCAGCATACGAAAAGGCTAAAGCATATAAGCCAGAAAACTTGAAGACGGATAAGGAGCATAGTTTGCAAGCCTTTTAAAAATAAGTGCATGCGTTGCAAAACAAACATGTTCAACAGATAAAAGGCTCCTGCCATTACAAAACATAACTTAACAAGTCTTTTGTGCCATCTTTCATGACACGCTTAATGCAAAGTTTTTCCTGCATCTTATGCAGGGGACTGAGGAGGCGAAGACGCAGGGGACTTGGATGGATCCAGCGTAGCTTCAGACTCGCCTTCTTCTTCTTCTTCATTTCCGTCTTCTGACTCATCGCCATTGCCAGTGGTGGGTGCTTCGGCTTCGTCATCAGACACGTCGTCAGGACGGGGAGGCACAGGCTTCTTGGAGAAGAAGATAGCAAGTCTACCATCTCCGCAACGGCTGAGGCAAAGCCAGAGACAGAGGCATAGACCTTTTCTTTGATGAGCTCGTTGCCGTCTCTGTCCTGGCTGGGAAACACTTGATAACGCGCCACATGTTGACTTCGGGGTAGTGGCCGCGAACAAGTCCTAGAGCAAGTTTTGCTCCGCCTCTAGCTGCTGAGCGAAGACGCTCCACCACCTCTGGGACGCAGTTCTGAAGAAGTGGCAGCAAGTTGCTGGTGTTTGTCACTTGGGGCAGCTGTTTTGGGAAGATGTTGGCGACAACGTCTCTTCCAGCAGTACAGCCCTGACACAATTTCGCCACACTCCAAGATAAGCTCCAGGCGCGTCTCAGAGGTAAGCCTTTCCCCAAACCCAGCTGGAACTGTGGAAAGGAGGAATGAAAAAAGTTAAGGCGTACTGAAGTGTTGGAACAAAGGCGAAAAGTGACAGAAAGGCGAAAGTAAAAGAAGAGAGACTTACTTAGCAGTTCTCGTCAATGGCGGTGCTCTCATCAGCTTGGCGTTCAAGACGACCTTGTAAGCTCTGGATTAGGAGCCCATCCTTTTCAGCCTGTCGCTGCAGTTTCAGAAGTTCTGCCTTCAGTTTGTCTTGCCCTTCAGCGCGCTGTCTTGGACGGCTTTAAGATTGGCCTCGGCCGTCTTTCGGTTCTCCTCCAGTTGCTTAAACAAGGCGGCATTTTCCCGCCTCACAACTTCTATATCGCCAGTCTCGCTGACGATCTGTTTTGCCTTCGCCACAACAGCTGTGAAAGACACATTGCATGTGTTGAGCATCTTATGCCTTAAATGAATAAACACAATGCATGTGAAAGAACATTTACCTTCGTTCGCCTTATTTTTGGCGACGGCTTGCTTGAGCACTTGCCTTTGGTTACTCAGGAGTACCACAGATCGCACGTAAGCTGCTCGCTGCTCTGCTAAGGCAAGGGCAGTAGTAAGTAACAAAGGTAAAGACAATAAAGTATAGCTACAAGGGCTTGGGGACTGAGTCTTTATCAACATTAAAGAAAGGCCATTACGTCGGCTTAGTCAAAGCACAACGTAATGCCCGGGGACTAGTATGTACATAAAGACGGAATATTTACCTGCATCATGGCCTTCAAGGCTTTGTAGCTCTCTTCATTGTGACGTACAGCTCGTCACAATTATCTTCCAGGTTCAATGGTCAATGTTTGGCCAACTGGCCTTAGCTTCGGAGGCGGCTCGTTGCGCTCCTTCTCATCGGCAAGCATGGCGGCGATGTTGGGTAAGATGTACCCCTCGTCGTCAAAGAGCTCTTGCTTCACCATGTTGCGGATAGCTTCACGAGTATGGGCTCGTTCGGCTCTCTGACTGAAGTACCGCCGCCTTCCCAGCAGCGGCAGCCCTGGCCAACTTTTCAGTTTCCGTCTTATCAGGAAAGACGGCTGAGTCCAAATCTATATGATGATCTCAGATGGGCCTGGGGATGTCTCTTGTTGAACGGAGGGAGTGGGGGGAGCGATGGCGGAGAAGGCTCAGTCTTCTTTGCCTGGAAGAAATTACTTTCTTCCTCTTGAGAGGTGCAGTTGGTTTGATCCTGCAAATCACATACAAAATAAGATAACATTCATAGACATTGTTCGCCTTACTAAAGAAATTGAGGTTCGGCTTACTTCTGTACTGGAGCATTAAAGGCCGCATCTTCATCGTCCTCAATGTCGAGCACTTCGGCGTTAGCAGGGATGGCTTTCTCACGCTTCCGCCTTTCTGCTGCTGAAGTTGCTGCAGTAGCTCCTGAAGCCTTTCGTTTCCGAGTCTTTGGGGCTCGGGTGCCGCTTCAGGCACGTAAAACAAAGGAGCCAGCAGATTATCCGGCAAAAGGGCGAGCTGAAATCAAAAGTGGTGTTAGTAAGGCAAACATTGTGGAAGTGTAAAAACAGTAATGGTAAATGCCTTACCTTGGAGCGGGTTGGCGGCTGTGTACATAGGACGCTGCTCTGTGAGCTGGATCCTTTCCTTGGCAATCCTCTTAAAGCGATACACAAGGGCGTCTTGCGTAAGGTCACTCTCACTAACACGGAGGGGATCTTTCTTCTGGTCCGTGTAGTGGCACATGAGGCCTTTGCGATCTTTCAAAGGCTGGATTCGCCTTGACAACCAACATAGGATGGTGTCTGCGCCCGTGAGTTTGGGCACAGCAGTCTTTGTTAAGTACTCAATCCGCCTTTGCATGCGACGGAGGTTGTCAGGAAGGACCTTCAGCGGTTTTCGCCCCAAGAGAGGCGGGCTCCGCAGGCAAAGGAGAAAAGCGAGGAAGTCCTATGTCTTTGCCTACTGGCGCCATGTCTTTGCAGTAGAAGAAGGAGCTATTCCAGCCTTTAATGGAATCTATTTTTGGCGCCTTAGGATACCAGTCTCTGCCTCTACGAAGGTTGATGCTAACTGTTCCTAAGGAAAGCAGTTCTTCCTTCTCTGTTTGGCGCTTGCAGTAAAGCAGTACTTGAAGAATTCTAAGCTGGGCTCTATGCCTAGTATCCTTCGAATAAAGCCATAAAGCCAGCTATGTACAAGATACTATTGGGGCCTACGCTATGAGGCTGAAGGCCATAGTAGTCTAAGACTGATTGGAAAAAAGGATGCGGAGGCAAAGACAAACCGCGAGGAGATGTGAGACGAGGAGCACTCGTTCATCGCCGGCGGGATCTGGAGCAGGGTGGCCGTACGCTGACCGCCAGTGGCAGTTCTCCTTTGGTGGGAGGATGCCCTCCTTTTCCAGCTGCGTGAGGTCCGCGTCGGTGATGGTGGAAGCTGCCCAGTTGCGGGATGATGCTTCCTCTCCCTCCTCCTCTGCCTCCGCCGCATCGCCCTCGTCGGAGGGCTGGGCATTCTTCTCTGCTTCGATGGAGGTGGCCGCAGAACTTGTCGCCGCTGCCGCGCGAGATGCAGATGCATCCGCGGTGCTCGATCCCCTCATGGCCAGATCTTGTCCCTCCGCCGCCGCCGACGCCGCTGCCGTTGCCGCTCCCGCGGTTGCATCGGAGCTCTCCATGGGTGGGTGCGCAGGTGGTGGTGGTGGAGCTCGCCGGAGTTCGGAGGGATGGGCGCGAGGAGGACGATGAACAGGGAAATGAACCCGATGGAGAAAATCAGTTCCCCTTTTATGGGGCCGCGCGCCGCGATTAGTGCGGTGAGATAACGCCGCGCGATTTTCGCCACGCGTCCCGCAACGGTCAGATAGGGCATCTTCTCCCGCACGCCTCGGAGATCGTGTGCGGAAAATAGCAGTAATGGCGTCACAACGTCTCTTTGCTTGTCCAACTGTCGTGGACTGGCTTTGACTGCGGTGACGTCATGACAAGACTCGACGCTGACAGAATCTTTCTGCCAGATTGTTCAAAGTGCAGGAGAGTTCGGCTTAATCCTTAAGGCAGACTGAATGTCTCATTTTGGAATGCTCCAAGCTCTTCTGTCCGCCTTCGCAAAGGCGAAAGCCCGTGTTTCACAAAGACGGCAAACGAAGAACTTAAACCTTTCCGGGGACTACTGTGGAGGTTATGCCGAACGGGTATACCTGCCACGGTGGATAAAACCTGGCCCACCAAGGAGGCCCATCAGATAAAGCCGGAGGGCTTAATGGAGAAGGCCTCATGGGCTTAGGCGCAAGGATAAGCTCTGGGCTGGCTTAGTGAAGTCCAAGACGAAGGCCTGGCTGCGTTCGCCTTAGGGAGCAAGTTAGGGTTTGTTACCGTGTTAGTCTAGGACTCATGATCTAGGTCGGTTAAGGCTTTCCTTGTAGGGGAAGGCTTGGCGCCTTTATAAGCCAGCCTTCCAGCAGCCTTAGGGCACGCATACAATCTCATTGTAACCTGTACACATATTCTCCTTGAGTGAATTATAGCAGCACGTAGGATCTCGCCACCGTTGTGAGATCCGAAGCTGGGTAAGATCGTGTGTGCAATCCCGTCACTGGAACCCTCTACGTTCTTCCCCACCTCCTCTACGGTACGTATGAATCCATATAGTAGTTCCGCGTTACCAATACCTCGACATGCGGCGAGAGCGGATCCCCCTGCCTCAGACCGCGCCTGTTGAAGATCTTCCCCCCAGGATGTCCATTGATAAGCACCCTTGTGGAGGCGGATGACAGAAGGGCGCAAATGGTTGCAAGCAGGAGCTCTCCAAACCCCATCTTTCGCAGCACCTCCAAGAGGAAGGCCCAACTGACTGTGTCGAAAGCCTTGGTGATGTCGAGCTTTAAGAGAACTGCCGGGGTTTCCAAGCTATGGAGCTTACGAGCTGTGCATTGGACCATCATGAAGTTATCATGTAAGCACCTCCCACGGACAAACGCGCTCTGATGCGCACCCACTAGCTGGGACAGAGAGGGTGCCACCCTGCAGGCCACCACCTTGGCCACCAACTTGGCGAAGCCGTGAATCAAGCTAATAGGCCTGAAGTCCCGCACCTCTTCAGCCCCCACCTTCTTAGGCAGGAGGGTGATGAGTGCTTGGTTGACGGAGCTAAATCCACGGGCATCACGGCGAGAGAGTGAGTCGAAAGCCTCCATGACATCCTTCTTTATGATTCCCCAACATGCCACATAGAATCTGTTGGAGAATCCATCAGGGCCCGGACACTTGTCCAACGGCATGCCTCTAATAGCATTCCACACCTCCTCTTCCGAGAAGGCCGTCTCCAGGTGGGTGAGATCCACAGTGGGCATCTGCAGGAAGTCTAGGTCGAAGGAGAAGGGGCGATCGACCTCCGAGCCAAGGAGGTCGTCGAAGAATAGGTCCACGGCCTCAGCCTTGTCTGCATGCTCGGTTTTCCTCGTTCCCTCGACCATGAGGTGGCCAATGAAATTCTGACGCCGTCGGTGGCTGGCGTGTGTGTGGAAGAATCTGGTGCAAGCGTCCCCTTCTCGCAACCACAGTACTCTCGCACGTTGCCTCACCATCGAGCGCTCAAGGGATGCCAGACCAAGTAACTTCCCTTTAAGAACCTTCCTTAGCCCCCTCTCCGCCTCTGAGAGGGCCCTGGTCTCCATGGCCACATCCAGGCGTAGAATCAGTTCATTGGCCATCAGAATCTGAAGCTTGATGTTGCCAATGAATTTGCTGCTCCACCGAGCTAGGCTCTTAGCTGTGGCCCGAAGCTTGAGGTCCAGCCTTTTGAAAGGGTTGACCTCCGGTTCCACCGACGACCAGGCTACCTCCACAACCTCAAGGAAACCCTCAGCCTTCGTCCAGAAGGACTGGAACTGGAATCTACGCCCCACAAGCAGGTCTGGGAAACACTCCTCCCAATTTGGCGTCTGGGAAAGGCGTCTAGGAAACGCTCCTCCCAATCCACGGTCGTAAAGACCCTATCCAGCTTCTCCATGGTCGGTCGCTGACGCTCGTTAGACCACGTGAATCTGCGGCCATTAAGGTAGACCTCCTTCAACTCCATCCTAGACAATGTGCGCCGGAAGCTGCCCATCATGGCCCGGTGGAGGACACCCTGGTTTTTATCCTACGGGTCGACGATGAGGTTGAAGTCACCTGCCACCATCCACGGCCCTGCATGCAGGTCCCTAATATCCTGAAGCTCCAGCAGGAAGGCCCTCTTAGCGTCCACGCCCTGAGGGCCGTAAACCCCCGTGAACCACCATGCCTGCTCACCACCGATGGAGATGCTAGCGGTGAGCGCATTAGTCGTCAGGTGAGGGTTGGAGACCGCGACAAATGCGGACTGCCAAGCGAGTAAAATGCCACCACGAGTCCCCACGGCCGGCAGGTATAGAAACCCATCAAAGGCCACCCCGAGACACTCTCGGACGATCTGATCCGTGATGACCTCCATTTTTGTCTCCTGGAGACAGACAATCTTGGCCCCAGTAGCCGACATCGCCTGAAAGATCACTGCTCTACGCGCTCCTGAATTCAATCCACGCGCATTCCAAATGGCAATCACAAGATCAAGTTCCAACATGACTAAAGGCACGAATCACAGAGAGTACAAGGATCAGAGGCTACAAGTACACACGCCTAAATAAGGCACTCCACTGGTAGGTCCTCGGATGTCGGCAGTGCGTCGGGGAGCCACCCAAACAACCCTAAGATCACATCGATGTGTCTCTGCGGCAACGGCTGACGGAAGAGGTCCAGGTAGGCGTTCAGCGCCTCGTCCCCAATGGTCTCGCCTTCCCTGGCGATCTACAGACGTGTGATCAGCTCACGCTGCTGGCGCTTCACCGGCGTTCCAGAGGCGAACTTCCCCCGGTGTCTGGCGCTGCGTCTCACTGGTCCAGAGTAGTTTCTCTTAGCACGGCTGCGCCTTGCCGGCCTGTTTAGGATTGCTGTCACGGGCTGGATACAGCTCTTCCTAAACTGGTCCAGGTCCTGGGCCACCACGCCTGCCTCAGCCGGCCCATCCACTGCTGGCGAAGTCCGCTGGTCCACCTGGGCCAGTGCCCCAAGCTGGCTCTGCACCCCAGCCGAGCCTCCCGCCGAAATGCTGACTGAAAAGAAGTCCAGCACTGAAACTGGCGATCCGCAGCGCTGATTCGTCTCGCTCACTGGCGACCAAGGGGGGGTGGACCCACAGCTGGCAGCGGAAAGCAAGCCAGCAGAGGAGAGCAGCTGGTCGCCGTCAAAAAGCCGCTTCGGCGCGTAGCTCCTCAACTCATTGCCATGCACTGCATCTGCCTGGGAGTTTGAAATTTGAAAAACTGGCGCGCCCACAACACAATGGCCCTTTGATGCACTTTCTTGACCAGGCAGCAGGCTAACTGCCAAGTCCAACCCTGCATTGCATGCATCACGGACAGGGGTCACGATCTCTGCCCCCAGCTCCTTTCCACGCGGCAGCTCCGCAATGGCCAGGCCCCGCAACGGCCCCATCACCGGTCCAAGCTCTGGTCCACCCGAGCCACGCGTCGAGTTCCCAACGGCCAGCTCGGCTTCCAGGAGCATCGGATCCCAGCGCATCCCGACAGCCGACGCAGGTGGGACCCTCTCCGCGCACAGCACTGGGCCCAACTGGAGTGCCAGCGAGGCGTCTTCCTTGCCCAGCTCAGGCGTATCTACCGCCGCCCTGCGTCGGCCGCCGCCGTGACGACGGTCTTTGCCGGCAGCTGCGCTTCTACTCCGGCTGCGGCCGCCGGCGCCGGCGCTCGCGCCGCCCGGCCGGGCGTCTCTCCTGCTGCCCCGTGCGTCACGAGCACGTCCCAGGTCTCTGCCGCATTCACCTCCGAAGCCCCCGTTGCCGTCTTCGTCGTCTGAATCTGGCGAGCGTGGCCGCGACGGTGCTCGCCTGTCCGCCGAGCAAACGAGCCGCACCGAGATGATGTATTTGAGCCATGTCTTCTCCAAAGGCATCGGCGCCTCGCCCGGCAAGACCATAGCATCATGTTCATCAAGAATGTCGCCCGGCTCCTCGATCCACAGCTCCTTCTCCTCCGGAACGCGCGCGAGATCATCGACCCAAGCCGTGACGCTGAAGGTGCGCAGGTCTTCCCCGCTCGACGTCGAAGCTCCAAGTCCTTCTATCCACGCCGTGGCACCAAGCAGTGCTCCGGCCGTCGTGCGGCTCCATGCGTGCGCCGGAACGCCAGAGAGTTCGAGATGAACTCGATGGCGCATGGTACAGCTCACAGATTGGAGCTGACGGATCCACGGCGAGAAACGAAGCGCGAACCCTCGCCCATCCACTACACCGGCGGTTGCGACCTCGTCCCTGATGCGCCTGCTCGAGAAGCGGAAGATGAAGTCCGCCGGCCAGTAGCGATGAATTATTATGGTCCATTTGGACATGCCGAAATGATTTACTTTTAACAAGATATGAGTGATGAATTATTTGCATGTTATTTACGAGGCTACACACCATATTCACGCATGGTCTGTCCTCCTCCCCGTGGAGCAGAGGGAGTCTATAAGTTCTGATGCTCCTGATTGGTGACGGTCACTCGCGCGTTCTACAACCTCGCCGATTGGTAAAATTTTAATAGATTAGATGGTGCATAAGTGTGTCATTCTTTTTGTATTAGGGCGTTTGTTGCCACGTTATCTGTTATTTGAATGTGAATCTGAAACTATGTAATAAAATAGCGGTGCGCATCGATTGATGCAGAGACCAGCGCTGAGCTCCCCATTTCGACAAAAGTAAATGCACCCACTAATCAAAAATCGCATTTTGCAATCTCAAAAAATCCAAACGAAAAATTAGGGTATATACCTAAATATTTTATGTTCGTGAAACATTTCGTGCAAAAAGACATTTTTTGTGGCTTTTGTAAAAGTGACAAATTTTGGTGCTCCAAAATGAATTTTCACGTGACATTTTTTTTTGTCTTTTTTCCAGTCCACAAAAAATCTCGTTTTTTTTGCGAAACTTTGTGTGTGAATATAGAATGTTCGGATGTACACTCGAAATGTTATTTAGATTTTTTAACAGTTTCAAATTCATTAAAAATATATTTTCAAACATGGGTTCATCTAAACCTATGAATCAACCGTGTCCATAATATAGGCCATAGTCTTGCCCTAGTCACTGATGCGGGATGTGTTTTTTCTCCCTCATTCTCCGTGGAAGATGATGCGGGATGTGTTTTTTTTTCTCTCTCTGTGGAAGATTTTTTTTTTGTTGAGACAATCTCTCTCTGTGCGGGATGTGGTAACAGTAAAGGAAGTAAAGTGCAGAGCAGGCCAAAGCCCACGGTGGCCGATGGGTGCACAGTTTGAAAGAACAAAAAAACTGTACATACACATAATTTTTCAAGAAACACAAATCACCACAAAAACCTCTATACACTCACCAACTATTTATTCTTTTTTAAAATTTAAGAACATGTTTGATTCAAATAAGTTAAAAGTGTCGCATAGATGCACTTCCTGAGATTTATTTAGATGACTTACCTGAGATCTTTGGTGTATCTGCAAGCAGAAGCAACAACTATAATCTGGAAGAAAACTTGGACACCATTCATTGTTCCGTATGTAAAACAAAATATGCACTTAGAAGAAAACTTGGACACCATTCATTGTCGTCAAAAATTTATTTGAAGAAATTGAAGCCAAGGTGAGTTTTTTAGATCTTGTACTGTTATGGCACTGGTGGCATGCAAATGCAACACAATGAAGTTGGAAGACCCTGAACATTTCTGATCTTGAAGCTCTACACTACACGGTCTTTGCATGAATTTTGAGCATCTTTGGCTCAGCCATCCCCTGCATGTGCTTTTACACTGGAGTTGACCCGAGCAGGGCCCAGTCAGGCTCTGTGAAAGTGTGAATCCATAAGGTGGTTTTGGAGAATGGGCACTGTCTGGTTTGCAGGATGATGCAAATCAGGCTCTATGAATCCACCAGGTGTGCTGAAGCTGTGGCATGCACCAGGGGGACTGCAAATCATCTCTTGAAGATGATGAAGTGGACGAAGGTAAAAATGGCGCTGTCTTTAGAGAAATTCGTCCCTGTATTTGTAGTTCTGTCAAGGTTCAAGTTATTTTTTTGCCCCATATTTGTAACTCTGTTGCCAATGAACTTGCAAGTTATGGGGCGTCTCTGCTGTCCTGGAACAATCATGTATGAATGCCCAGAGTTAGTATCAGCTTTTGTGTCTGGCGAATTAGCTTGTTCATGTTGCTAAATCGCTATGGTTTTCTACCCCTGAAACTTGCCTAATACAAACACTCATACACAAACAAGTAGAAATGGGAACATCATTTGACGAAACATAAGCAGAGATATTGAATTTGGAATCTCAACCTGACACAGCATGGGGCATAAGCAAATGCCACTGATTGCGTGAGATGAAGCGCACACCCATGAAGGATGAAGCACACGAACCCATTTCTGCATCTTCGCCACCAGAATGTGATCCTAGTACCTGCGGAGCAACCAAATTTTACAATTCATTAGTTGAGAAGTCGTTGAAGTTATGTATCACAAGTTTTTGTATGACTCAGACCGTAAAACATTAGCTTCACTCGTATTGTGAGAATTGTGCCAAAAAGGTCCCAAACTGAATCGTCTTAGCATTATTGGACAAATCCAACATTAGAAACAGAGAACAGCTACAAGATCAGTTAATTTTTACTGCTACGCATTCAACTCTTATTGTTAGCATATTCTCAAGTTTTTTGGCTGCATCTAGTATTCTGTTCTCAGTAAAGGTATAAGATTACTAGTTCAAATAACACCATTAGAGGGAAATACTGTACATACTAGCTTATCGAGTCATTTAAGAAAAATGTTATGATGGGCATACGAGGAGATCATGGATTAGCAAATCAGAACCATCTGGTTTCTAGCTGATAGATATACTTTTAGGAAATTAACAAGCTAACTAGTGGCTAACAAAACGAATTTTCAGTTAATCTCATGCAGTAGAAATTTCAAGTAAGGGATTGTGCACCATGTTATGCTCTTCTAGTACTATGCCAATCATTAGTTCACTAGGTACCTTAATGATCCAAAATAAGCAGCAATGTGAAATGGCATAGTTATAAGCCGTTTAAATAAAGGAAGTATGAAGAACCTATTCATGTATTGTCAGTTATCAACTACTCCGTACTTACGTAGAGGTGAAAACATATAAATCGCACTAGGACTTGACAGATCCATAACCACAAAAAACTAATCAAAGGCATGTGACAACTGGTAAAAAAACATGAAGAACACAAAAGAGGATGCATTTCAATATGCCACTTAGCATAAAAACATATACAAAAAAAGGAGAAGGCCCTAAGTAATCAGTCATCTGTGGAACTAGGGTGAGAAACTGCACTAACAGAAGGAACCGGGGGAGTACTAGGAGGGGGTATAACTGAAAGCAAGGCAGCTCGATGGACAGGGAAGGCAAACGAAAGATCATATTCAATAGTGAGTGGGTAGAACATCAGAAAATAATAGAGAAGGTAGGTGACGAAGGCATGGGGAAGAGACTGGAGAGGTGCTGATGAAGGTATAAAGGCCTGGAGAAAAGATCCAAGCTGCAGCCTGGCATGAATGCCTGATAGGAGTGGCCCAGGTGGTAAACAACTAAAGCAAAACGTTGTCAAGAAAATCTTATCCTCTCTGGAAATTTGGAACTTGAGAAATGGCAGTGAAAGGGAAAGCAATACATTATTTTCTAAAGAACAGTTCAGATACCTCAACATACATGCAGAATGAGAGCTTACCTGCTCAACCAGTACATAACGATAGCATATCTAACGAGTTAATCGTCTTATGTATTGTGCAACAGATCAGCTCCATCATGCACACCGCCAATGACTGTTTAAGCAATCATAACAAGTCAAACAACCAATGAAATTCCAACAGAAAGACAATATGAGGCATAGATAAGCTCACAGTCGTAGTGCGGAAAATGAAAAGAAATCAGTGTATACAAGATTAAGAATAAATAAACAAAACCACACTTACTAACAAACTCAATTCATAAAACCGTATAAACTGATTACTGTCTTAAAAATGGAGAAGATGCACATTGCACACACAGACTATTAGCTGGTCAGAAGAGACAAACCATCCAGCATTATCAAGCTCATTCCACGCCATTTCAGAATAAATATAATATAATCATACCAATAAATCCTAGCCAAACGAAGTCATCAAGACTATTCAGGTTTAGATCATCTTCAGATAAATTTAGCCTTGAAAAAAAAAACATGCTGAAAACCCTAGCAACGAAGGTGATCAGATCAATACTATTAATATTTAGATATCTTCAAACAAAATTTAGCCTGAAAAGTGAAATGAACTCAAGTTATTAGTTTTCTCTGGTACAGACTGAAGTGATAAAATGAACAATTATTCATCAATTGCAAACAAATTTGTCATTATGGACTTGGGACTAGTTGAAGGCTACTAAACATAGTAAGTACTGAACGAAAGACTAGCTTTAGGCTTCCAACTGTAACTATTGACTACCCATTTGACATTTCAGTTGGTCCAAGCTAGTTTTTCAAGTAGTTCTCTTCAACCTAAAAGTTATGCATCTTATTTTGAGAAGAACTGCACTGCATCTATGCACTAAAAGTCTAAAACTAAGAGTGAAAGAAAAAATTATTGCATATGTAAATAGGAATGAAACAATTACAGACTGAATTTGCCAATGTTCATATAATAAACTTATAAAGAGATTTTTCTAGCTCTCAGTTTGAATCACAATAATTTTAAGAAATGAAGGTAACAGTAGACCAATTGCAGCCTGCTGCCTGGCCACAGAGCATAAAAAAATAGATACCACTCAACAGATTTTTCTTCCTAGATCATAATCATCATTACATAAAACGCCACCACACAAATATCAGAACAGACATACCATAGAAACAAAATCGCTCTATGTAGAAGAGGTCATTAAGCAACAAAACAAACAAGTGATAAGACACTACTTAAATTGTTAGCTTAATACGGAAGGATGCGAACGAAATTCCTTCAACCAATTATCATACAGTAACTTGGTTTTGTTACAACCGACATGTGAAGGCAATCTATTACCTGCAGTGTAGAGACTTTCAAATGGATGATAATAAGGAAGGACGTAGGTTTCAAATAGTTTCTTGTACTGCAATGACTCAAGATGGACCATAAACATCATGCCACATGCCCAAAGGATCACCACTTTGTTTTCCTCAGCGAAACCTAGTATCATTAAAGGATTCAAATCTGACTCCAGGGAAAGTAGCTTGTCCAGATCAATAGTTCTTCCAAGCCCCCATGAAGCAACACCATCGCAAGCAGTATTCATCTTCCATAATTCCAAGCCGTTATCTGACTGGAAGAGTAAACCAAGGCCACCACCCTCTGCCCGCATAATCCAGAATTGGTAATGCCCCTCTTCAAGCATATGCAGTGGAACCCGTATCACAGCTAGGCTTTGCTTGGCCAAATCAAACTCGACAATTCCAATAAAACTCCCAGCAAGCATCCAGTAAAGGGAATTCCCAACCAGCACAGCGGGATTGGCCGTATAAACAGTATCAATGGGAAGATGAGTCAGAACCTCATATGGGAGCAGTGTAGAGATGAGATCACCCCATAAGCTGGTCTCCGACGAGTAAACGCGGGAGAGCGCTCGTCTGTGTTGTTTGTCGTCGTTGTCTGCCACTGTCAAGACCACCTGGAAGTGAACGTCTCCGACACGAAGCACCGCCCCGTTGATCGTTGTCTTCTCCGCATGTGTGGCAATTCCCGGGGGAATGGCGAGGTGGTGCTGGTCGCCGGTGACGGGGTCCCACACCAGCATCTGGTTCGGCTTTATGTTGAAGATGAGCACGAGGCCATGACGGCATCCAAGGGACAGGAAGCGGTCGCCCTCGCCGCGCTGCAAAGAGAAGCGTCCGGGCGGGACACGATTCGGGGCCTCGAGGGTAGGGATGAAGGAGAGGCCGTCGTTTCTTTTGAAGAACCCGAGGAGCGGAGGGTTGCGGCGGTGGTGGCGGCGGAAGTGGCGGAAGAAGCCGGGGTCGGAGGCGAGGCTGCGCCAGCGCTTGCAGACAAGGGACGCGCGGGGGAGGGAGGAGGGCTCCGGCGGGAGGCGGAGGAGGATCTCGGAGAGGAGGTCGTCGTCTTCCAGCGGCATCTTCACCGCCGGCGAGCGGGGGCGGCGGCGGAGGCAGCTCATCTCGCCCTAAACCCTAGCCGATGATGCGGGAAGTGTTTTTTTTTCTTTTTGTGGAAAGAAACAGCAGAATTGATTTTAACCCCCGCAGCTCGCACGCCTTTCATCATATACCCCTTTCTTTGTTTGCCTTCCTCTGAACCCCCCGATGCGGACTAATTTTTGCTGGCTGCACCCTCGTCGCTGTCATCTCTTGATTTAGCTGGTAACGAAAGAAACTGGACTTAATAAAATACGAATTGCCAAATCTGCCCTCAACCTAGGTTCTTACAACTTACAAGACTGCGCACATGCACGGCGCCGCGCACAAACCATGGATGGGAGCGCGCCGTGGTCGCAGAGATCGAGGGAGACTTCCATGCGGAGTTGCCGCAGCCGACGACGAGCCGACCTCGGCGAGGACCTCCGCCTGCGCCATGGCTGCGCCGGCCCCCATGCTTTTCTCCTCGGCGAGGACCTCCGCCTGCGCCATGCTGCGCCGGCCCCCATCTTCACCGCCGGCAAGCCACGCCCGAGCTCGCTCGACTTCCTCCCTTCCAACCACGCGCCTGATTCCGCCCGGCAGCGCCCAAGCGCCGGCCGCAGCGTGAGCGGCTCTGGCGACTAGCGGCGGTCGGGTAGCGATTGGAACGGGCCAGGTGAGCCCTCTCTGTCTCTTGCGTTGAGGAAGGGAAAGTGGCCGAGGGCAGATTTGGAAATTTCCGATTTATTAAGTCCTGTTTCTTTCCTTACCAGCTAAATCAAGAGACAAACAGCCCAGGAGGGTGCAGCCAGCGAAAATTAGGCCACATCGGGGGGTTGAGGAAGGCAAACGAAGAAAGGGGTATATGAGCAAAGGCGTGCGAGCTGCGGGGGTTAAAATCAATTCTCCCGAAAGAAACAAAGTGCAGTGCAGTGGAGATCAGGCGATCAGGCCGTAATAGTGTGAAGCAAAAAAATTCCAAAATGAACCCTGAACTCGGAGACACTGGCGAAACGAACCCTGAATACTAATTCCTGAAATCGGCACTCTGAACTCACTGATGCTGGTCTAATTTTAACCCTGATAAGAATTGGGGAACAAAGTTAGGGTTAGCGACGACAGAGGCACGACGGTGATTTCTGAGCCGAGCGCGGTGCACAACGGCGACGGCGGCGGCTGCGCACGGTGATGTCATGGTCTTCGAGGTCTTCTTCCGCTCTTGGCTTCCGTCGAGCTAGCGGGAGGAGGGACGCGGATACGAGGTCGCCAGTTGCATAGTGGCGTGCGAGCCGCCGAGGTTCTGGCGCTGCATTCCGCACCGGAAGGCGCCGAGATGGATCTCCTGGAGCCGTCATAACCCAGGCAGTAGGTACTACGTGTGCGTGGAATGATGCAGTGGTGAGCCCCAATTTCTCTGCTCATTTTTCTTCTTCTCATTTCTTCCCCTGCTCTCTGATTGAATTTTGTTGTACCATTGAATAACATGGTGGATGTGGCTATGTTGAGTGGCATGATGATCTATTGCTGAGGTTTTTGAGTGATTTGATTGGTTGCGAGATGAAGTGTGGAGGCTCAAGGGAGAAAGAAGTGTTGCTCAGACTGAAGATGCAACTATAATTGTGACGACTATGTCGTAAGATGCAACGAGAGAATGTGGTTATGTCTCTGCAAAATCAGTTGAGAAAGAAGAATGCATAAATAGATGTAATGAAGAGCAAAAACATTAATGTGGTGTTTGTTTCCATTGCCTTTGTGCTAGGTTTAGTGGTAGGGAAAATACTAGTGCACCGACTATGATGTTGGCAAATTAAGTTGGTCAGTACTAGTGTTAGGTTAGTTGGAAAGTTAAGTTGAACATGTATGGAATGGTTTGTAATGAAATTAAGTTGTTTAGACTGGTATGTATGCAATGTATGCAGTGGTTTGTTATCTACGAATTTTTATGGAGTGTATGGAAATGAAGTTGTATGCAATCCATGTTTGGAGCAACTATTTTTTCTGTCATTTAACTTCAATATTTGTTGGCATTATCTTATGGAAATCTAGGTACCAAAAAATATACTCCCTCCATTTCTGAATGTAGAGTGTATAGTTTTATGCACGAATATTAAGATATGGGTATTTGGCATACGGTGTACTCATTTTCTTCTGGAAAAAATTGGGAGAGATGAGTTCCTAATACACACAAATTGAAAACAATACACCCTATAAATTAGGATTCATTTGTGGATGGGTAAAATTGTTGATAAATCTCATTATACCATACATTTTGGAATTTTTCTGAAAAAACTATACACCTTACATCAAGAAACGGAGGGAGTAGCAAATATTCATCTGCAACATCAACTTCATGTTATTTGCAATACATTACAGAAAAAGTACTGACTGGACAACAAAATATTTTGCAACATTGAATTCATGTTTGCAACATTACAAGATGGACAAAATTACACATTGGCGCTGGGAGTAAATCACTGATAGTTGGGAATTGCAGATGCATGGACTCTCTTTCTCTTTGTTGTTGCACCACTTTGTGTCCCAGTAGATTTTCCAGCTTGTGAAATTGATCTTGCTGATGCAAGTTGTGCAGTTGCTCTTGCTGGTGCAGAAGATGGAACATATGATCTTCTAGGTTGCTTAAACCTTGTAGCAGTTGCACTTGCTCTTGCTGGTGTAGAAGGTGGAGCAGCTGCTCTAGCTGGTGCACATGAGGTGCTCTTGCTGGTGCAGAAGGTGGTGCAGATGCTATTGCTGGTGTAGGAGGCGACCTTGCTGGTGCAGAAGGTTGAGAAGCTTGTGAAGATTCCCCAGGCTGCTACAGTTCAGTAATATTCATGTATTATGAGTAAATCCCTGTTTCAAATTCGACCGGGATTGCATAGTTCATAGTGTTGATTTCGGGGTGTGGGAGTTCAGGGTTTGACTGAGCTTTGCGCTACAAGTTCATGGTTTGTTTTGGACTTTTTCCTAGTGCGAATGAAGCCCGCTGGGTGCAAAATAAAGGGAAAAAATACACACACAGATTTCTATTAAAAAATCAACTCATCATAAAGAATATGTATACTCACCATTTTTTTTAGCAAAGTATACACGCTCATCAACTATATGTTCACGAACTCGCAGTGCGGCGATATGGCTCTCGGGTAGGAAGCTCGGTATTTATAAAATTAAACAGTTGTATATAAAGTAAAAAACCTAGTCCCTCCCTCTCGATTTAAATATCATGGAGTTTGAACTAGGTAGTAAAAAAACCCTATACAAATAGGGAAATTTTAAATACTCCCTCCGATCCATTAAAAGTGTCGTGAAAACTGAACATACGATGTACAAATCTACAGCTATACTAGCGACATTTATTTAGGATCAGAGGGAGTAGTATTCTTTAGAGGGATACATAGATATTTCTATAATGTGTAAAATTTGTTTAAACGGATGTTCGATTTTGTGCTACACAAAATTGTGGCTCTACTCAGGCATTAATATTATTTTTGTCTTCATATATTTTTTACTTTTGTGTAGGTCATATAGAAAAACATAATTCTATGCATGGCCCAACAAGCGGCAAGCTTGAGCTCCATGGAGTCCTTACATACGTCAAGCGTGAAATGACTTGGATTTTGCAATTCTAAGCTCAAAAAGAGGTGTGAAAAGGATAATGTTTTTAATTGGGTTAAGATTGCACATATATGTAATGTAGATATTAAGTCCTATAAGATGCATGCGCTGAAATATGATTGCCAATATATAAATCTAGGCCAATATATTTTGGCTTCCATTGAGATTTATGTACTCACTCCGTTCTAAAATATAAGACTACTTTTGTGTTGGTCTTTGAGACTAGACTTTGACCATTAATATATACTAAATTATATAAATTGAGTGTATAAATGGTACCGTTGGGTTTGTCTTGCAAAATTCTTTCAATTCATATATAATTATACTAATTTTATGGACATGTTAAGTATAAGTCATGATAAAAGTTATACGTCGTTGACCAGCGAAATTAAAGGGTGACTTATATTTTGGGGTGGAGGGAGTACATAAAAAATATAGCTACGGACGTGTTTGGTAGCCTGCAGTGAGCCATACCAGTCTCGCTGGATGCAAAATCCTGATATTTGGATGCCTGCATGAGGTCTTGGGGTAGGCAAGCACGTTGATTCATGCACCTCCAAGCCTGCCTTGCTGGAAACACTAGGCGTTTCCGTGTAGTCATACTCGTTCTCACCTCCAACGATACAACCTTGTACGTGTGGTTGTTTCTACTCACTCTGCTTAATCTACTTCTCCTCATCACTTGTAATCAACACAACAGTGGTTCACTTTAAAATAAGCCCTACACAAAAATATGTCAATGCGGTTCCATTCCCACGATTGGTTGCAACTTTCTTTAACCGTTAACTTGTGTTCATGTTTGAATTTTTTAGACAAATTTTGTCAACTTCGCCGATTGACATTTCCTTTGAGAAATAGGTTCATCTCATCGTTTTAGACGAATTTTGTGTTGTAATTTTTTTGTTTCGACAGTCATAAACGAGTAGATATTATACTGTAAATGTGTTTCATAGTATGTTGATTACTAAACATGTTGTGTTGTGCTAGTTACTGAACATGTTCATGTTGTGCTTGTGTTTCTGACCTAACCTTTTCAATCTTACGTGGTCTGTGCTCCACCGCCGGTGCAGCTCCTACCACGACCTCCTTTGCAATATTAAGTTGAAATATTGACATCATGGTACTACATATCCGCCAAGTTTCATACAATTTGATTCAGCTGTTTAAGAACACTCATATGAAAACCGAAAAGGACATAAACTGGGGTTTCTCTATCCAACAGTTTTTGAGCTACGTCTTTGTTTGCACATGTGAGGAGAGATTGCTGGTGTTGGCAAGCTATAATATGCGTTGTTGATGTAGTGATTCACTAGAGGTTCTAAAGAAGACTTCATTATACATATTTGTTTCGCTAACAGTGAGAATTGGAGCGGACCGATTGGTCATGTGGTTTTTGCTCCTCACATCGAGAATGTTTTTCACAAAAATCATTATGTCTCCGGTGCATGTTATTATGATATCCATAGCTACTTGTTAGCTGATGCTATCTCCAATTTGGATGAATCATCAGACATGACATATAACACATGAAACGATAAGTCAGATTCAATTTTTTGAGGAAATCAGTCATAATGAAGCAAGTCATTTACAGGAGTGTGGTCAGAGTACATAGCAGTCGGTACACAAGAACATCTAATACAGGGTGTGGTTTTACAACACAATGAGAACATGACCACTTCTGCACCACAAAAGTCTGTATCATCCTTGAAGCAACACTTACGCAAAAACAGAATTATCAGATAAAAGGTCACAGAGATAACACTGCCCCATGGTGCAGAATTTCCATAAAAATAAAATGGAATGCAACTGTTTTCTGCTAGCGAACATGCTGCCCAAACCTGCAAGGAAATATTGCAGTGCTGGTAAGAAATTCATGTATGATGTGTGAAATATAAGACAACTATATCTTTATATACCGTGTGAGTCCTAGATAAGAGTTTAACAAGATCAAGTGAAAATTGAAACACAATGGCGAACTGAATGCTCACAAACACTCAGAAAGAACAAAGGCCACTGCAAGCTCATAAGATAATGAAGACATCTCATCATCTTTAAAAGTGGATGACATAAGAGAGAAAAATATAACAGGAAGTAGACTGCTTAAGGGGAAAATGGAAAACTAGTGTTTACATTTGGTACTAGTTCACCATTATAGACTTTGTTCAATCATTTCATATTCTGAGGGGAATGTATAGCTATGAAGAATTAAGGGTTCTTGTGAACTATCATACGAAGCTCATTCTTTAGATCAACACTAGCCATTGCACATGTGCAATACACGTTTGACCTTATATATGTTGTAGTGAATACGTCATATAAGTACTACAATATATTTCGTGTAAATTAGTAATATCTACCAGGACATACGGCTCAAGGAAGATAAGATATTTCAAAATGAAACGGAAAGAGAAGCATACAGATTGTCGAGCACCCATAGAAACAACTGTATATAACATTGTGCAGAACCAGTTATTGATTTGTTAAACTTCCACACAGACATCATATGCAAGACTGCAGAACATTAATAATAGAATGTTACCTGGATGGGATTAAATCAATGTTTTCACATACTGATCCAGATGTTTATTGAAAAGTTCACACCTGCAAATATAAGTATGTTTATGAAACTACAGAATTGAGCTAAACAAGAATAATTGTGTCTAGTAAAACTGAAAGTGGTAGTCTTTGGGTATCATCATGGAGCAAAATAATATGTAGTTCAGATGATTCTTAATTAGAACTGGCACTACAGCTTACTGAAGAAACTAAATTAAGTGAGAAATATATGAATAGCTTGAATGGCCACGTTTAACACAATGATTATAAAAATGTTTTCCTGAACACTTCTCATGCAAATCAACTAACGCAGCACTACGCCCTTTTGGCTGAACGCAGTATCATTGGTCTTCCTTCGTGAAAAAAAATCTTCATGGATAGGATGTTTGGTATGGTAGGTAGTTCAGACTAGGCACGAATGCTAAACTAAATTGTTACTATATTTATCATAATTCCTTAACTATTTTCCTCTTATTTACAACAATTTTATTCCTCAATTATGAAAAAAATGATGCATTGTAGAAATAGTTTAACAAAAGTGATTTTATCCTTTTAAGCCTTCTGGTATCAACAATTCTTTGAGCTAATCATCAGGGCCGGTCCGGACATTTCTTGGGCCCGGGGCGGTTCAGCAAATAGGGGCCTCTAATGGAACAAGTTACGTCAATGTATAATGTCATTATAATTTCCTAGTGAAGCAATTTTTGTTGCTGGGAAAATACAAGAACCTAAGTAATTGATCCTTGAAAATATAGATATTGTCATAGTAATGTTTTCAATAAATAAGTACACACCTGAGGGGGGAAAATTTAGCCTTGGCAAAAAAAACATGATTAGAGAAATTTGTCGGTCTATCCCAAAATGAAATTAAGTCCAAAGGTCACGCAAAGCAATTTATTTGAACATGAGCAGCCATAGAATTTTTCTAGATCAACTACGAACACACCTTGAATTTTGTTTCAGTACCTGGATACTTGTGTATGAAACAAGACAGTGAAGCTAGGAAAAACATGAGAACATGGAACGTTTCGGTCAAAGAACTGTGCTATATGATACAGTACTAAACTTCATATCTTAACTCCCTTGCACATCAGTGGAGATTTTCAATAAAAGGTAATGATAAAAAGAGTGGATATTGCAAACATGATCAATTGTTTTGAAGCGCTCGCTGCGTAGCTGTAGTAGAAAAGTACCAGAAGAATTGCAGGCTCGCATCACTTGCTCGCCAATTGGGTTGCCTGTTTTATTTTAGATCTGAGCGTTGTGTTAAGAGTTGTGGGCTTGCGCAATAGCTGGCTTGGGCTTTCTATTTTTATTCCAGGATGCACAGATGTATATTGCCTATACTAGTAAACTCCTTGGGCCGGGCCCCTGCCACTCGGGGCCCAGGGCGGCCTCCCCGTTGCCCCGCCCTCTGGGCCGGCCCTGCTAATCATGTAACTGACCATTTTTTCCATTGACAAGCAGAACTTACTTGATTGGGCTTCCAGGAGCATACAGAGGATTCTTTACAACATACTCCACATATAGGCTATAGATATGCTTCAACGCATCTCGTTGATCACCAGTCCTTGGATGGGTAAGTAAAATAAGCTACATAAAATGGCATTGTCAGTGAGTGGATATCTTTTTTAACAAATGATAATTACATACATATCTGCATAATAACTACGATGCTAAAGGTGGATGGTGACAATCATAGTTAACACACACATATATAAAGTAGAACAGGTCTGCATGGAACAAGGTTGCATTGATGCTTCTAGTATATCGTCTCACACTAGATAAACATCGTTTCGACTGAAGTGATAGAGTTACTGATTGCATTAGTTTCAAGTCACTGGAACCCAACCTACACTTTTTTAGGATGTTTGGTTATCCAGAAAAGAACCTTCGATTTAACAGGAATCTAACCAAGTTACTTCACCAGCCAAAATAAAGCGTAACAAATTTAACTATTTAAGAATGGAAAACGGCAGGGAAAGAAAATATATAGCACATCAACTAACCTTTATACCAGATGGGCTCTCCATGTAGTTCAATTTGTATGTGTTTGTTTTGAAGCTATGAAATGAGCACCCCTGACCTGGCAGTAGTGGCGCCCCAAGATTCCCGTTTTCTGTTCTGCATATGCAAGAGGTTCATGAGCCAACTATGACTCTAGGATCGAAGATGCAAACAAAAAATTGACAATACAGTTATCTAGGCTATACTTTTATTCGGGGAAAAGTCGGTACATGAACAGTGTTTAGGTATGTAACCATACGAATTTTCAAGCATGGCGGTGGCTGGAATTCTATAAGGTTTAGCCGTATCATCTAACACATCTTGACATTCTCTGTTAAACAAGCTAAGGTGCTTACTTTGACCATTTTGTTAGACCAGACATACCACTGGCTTTTGTTGGGAAGTACGTAATACATAAACAAGCAAGTGAGAGATTTTTGAATAATTCTGGAGCTTATTACATTCACCAGCTGTACGTACAAACAAAGTGCTGGAGAGGAAGATCAAATGTTTCCTTCTACTTATTTTTCATGTCAAAGTTCCCTTGCGTGTACAATATATAAATATAAATGTTAATATCATGGCGACATGAATAGACGTTCTACAAGTCTGTCTCCCTTAGATCTTTACCCTTCACTCCTCACTTTACTCCAGTTCATCCTTGCAATGCAAAGTCCTAGTACATTTTCTGTTGTCAAACTAGTCATAATATGGAAGTTGTGGATTAGCATAGCATATACTACTAGTACCAATAAACTCACTGGATCTTCATTTCAAGAAAAGACTAGTCCATGAGTATCTGCCAACAAAGTAGTCTAATTTCCAGAACCCAATAACATCATATGACCAAGATCATCTCTAAATGCTTGGGGCTAGACAATCCGCACCCTCCACCCAAGAGCAGAAACGGAAGAGAACGAGCGGTAAGGTATACGTACGAGGTAGGGTCGATCTTTGCGGTGAAGGAGCGGAGGGAGAAGAGGAGGCCGAACATGAGCTTCTGGTCCTGGTTGCGGGCGAGCGTGCGGAGCGGGCGGTGCCACTCGCGGTACAGCAGGCAGACGCCGTTGCGGTTGAAGATGTAGATCAACTGGGCGTTGGAGCCCGTGCCTGTCCCCGGCGGCGCCGCTGGTGCCGGGCTGGAATCCGGCGCGACCGACGTCAGCGAGGAGCCACCGAAGAACTGCATGGCGTAGGCTGCTGGCGGAGGGCGCGGCGGTGTGGCGTGGATCTCCGGCCGAGGACAGGAGAAAATGATGCGGGGTGGAGTTGTTGCTGCTGGAGAAGATCATGGACCGGTTACAGTACTTATGACCCATTGTCCACATAAAGCCCATACCAGTTTTGCCTTGGTTCGAGGCCCATGCACAGATGGGTCAAAAGCCTCGAGACAAAAATGCAGATTTATTAACATGCGGAGATTTTTCTCAACCAAAAAAACAACTAACTAACATTTTTTCTTTACTATTACTACTCCTCTGTTTTTTAATATAAGATGTTTTAGCATTTGTCTACATGCACATGTACACAAATATATGTAGACATGTGTTAATGTGCATGTTCACTCAATTTAGTGTGTATTTAGACAACATGTACGACACTTAAAACATCTTATATTAAAAAACGGAGGGAGTAGTTGGCATGTACGTGCAACGCACGTTCTACATTAAAGTGGACAATTTAAAAGTATGAAAAAACCGTAACAGGGTCTACGTGGATTACTTCTTTTTGGTGCAAGTCAATAACAACATAGATAACTCACAATATGGTACCATCAGCTCGAAAGTCATGGCAGTGAAGGTGAAAAGAGATCACCTTTTGATTAAAAAACTTCGGTACGATCCATATTTTACACCCCAAAAGTCGGTCCCATATAACTTTAGCCTGGCGTAAAATCCCGAGGCCTAAAGTATACCTGAAAGCGCGTGAAATTTGTTCCACAAACATAAATATATGTTACTTACACAATGTAATAGAACAAATGAACATACATTGGAAAAACTAATTAAGAGAAATCTACGGACTGAGCCTTCTCATGCATGTGACAAATGATGAAAATACAACCTAGATATGTTTTTTATGAATCCAACCGAGGTATGCTACTATGTGAAAATACAACCTAGCTAGCAATTAGATCAATTCACATGAGCCTAATCGGAAATTGAACAACACAAATTTAATGTATCTTAACATGTTTGCTATTTTTATAGTAAGTATAGAAAAATAGTAAACGTGCACGTGTCAAGCATGTCTAATCTTAGAAATTTCTTTATTAAACAAAATCAGCAAAATACAAGAAGATCAATGGAGATATAATAATGTGTACTTTCTCTGTCTCAAATTATAAGACGTTTTGGTATGCTGATTAGCCTACTAAAACTTCTTATAATGAGGCACATACTCAGACTGATACGTTGGTTAGTAAGAACCAGGATCATGCATAACTTCTCATCATTCAACATAATCCCGCTAAAATTAATGGGTGCACATGTGCATTTGTCAATATAAGTTGTAATTTCAATACAAACTCAGATGAAATAGCGACTGCTCATAGATTATGCATTTAACTTGTAATACTTGAAGGAAGGGTTAACATAGTGCCTGTTACAAATGGACAGAATATTGAATGCGCAGATCTGATACTCTCTATTTTACATGGAAGCATGTTGATCTGTGGGAAGATGCTTTATTAAGTTGCCGTTTTCAGTAAATATCTATGTTACCGAAAAAAGTCTTGCTACCCTGACAACAATTTCCATTCTAGTCTGAGAGGGCAGAGCACATGCTAGTGGAAACCAAGATTAGAGCACAATTACTCAAACAAAACGAACCTACCTTTGATGGTCTGTTGTCTTGGTCGCTCTATATACCCAAGAAATTATTGACATAGATAAGTTTAATTAAAACCAGACACTACAATTTGTTGTAGTTACCTCTGTAGGAAATGTTTTTTAGTTTCCTGGCTATTAACGAACGGCAACCATCTCGAAGCACAGGTAAAATTCCGAGCTCCCAGATCACATTGCCATGAATCTACTAAATCTGCTTCTCATCCTAGCTCTGGTTCCAATCTGGCCAGCAACACATCTATAAATAATTGGCACAACAAATCATCACCCATCATGCAGGCAGAAGACGATCATCACCCATCATGGAGGCACAACAAATACAGTTGAGGTGCCATTTGTACTCACGTATTCAGGCCTTGACGGCCTACAGCGGCAGTGGTACCTGCGGCGAGGCGCGTGGAGCAGAAGTCGCGGAGGCGTGTGATGGCGGCGGGTAGCTAGGGCGATTAGCGGAGGCGCGGCCTGCGGACCGACGTGGGGATGGATGCGTACGAGGACGGAGGAGGAGATGGCTGGTTGCGGCGACGCCAGCCGAGAGGATCGTAGGGGTGGGCTGAGTTTGCTTTGGCCGATCGTGGCCGATGAAGATTGCTACGCTTGCGTTTTTTTCTTTTTCTCTATAGGAATCGGTTCGATCAGGATTTCTACCAGACGCGTGCTCTTATTTCTCCGGATCGAACCACAGAGAGTTCGTGTTTCTTTATTTCGATCAGAAAACGTTTTGACCTAGTCAAAATTGTTTGGTGCTCGACATGGGACAATCTGGATTATTGATCAGAAATTGAACGGACAAGATTTAAAATATCTCACCATGTTTGCTCTTTTAATAGTACTAGTAATAGGGCACGTGCAACGCACGTCTACAAGATAATTATGTGTATATATGTACTACGTCTCTAAATTAGTTATTGTACATTTATTTTCAATCTCCATTTAGTTTTGGTGAGCTGTTTTTAATATCCCCTTCTTATCACCAACAACGATCTCACAGCCTGCTACCACTGCTCCCCACTTCTCAAATCTTACCTTCGTCGGTATAGCCGCCCCGATCATCCTTCTAAACTCACACGACCCTTTCTGCCATATTTGAAAGCAAATTTAATATGTTAACATTTTCTGAAATCCTTAATAACCTATTATTTCAATTTACAGAACTCTCAACATCGAAAAACTATCCCCACTCATGATCACACCCTCCTCCTCACTCAAATTCCTCATTCCCAGTCTCTTTCTCATCTAAAGACACGGTCACCTGTCGGCGTCTTCTGTGATATGTTTGTCATATTCGTATAATTTAACATGAAACGCAAAATTATCTTCATTGTAACAATGATCCCATGTCGTCCC
Source organism: Poa pratensis (assembly GCA_947311845.1). Lineage (NCBI taxonomy): Eukaryota > Viridiplantae > Streptophyta > Magnoliopsida > Poales > Poaceae > Poa > Poa pratensis. Next base: position 61,704,670 of record CAMZMU010000038.1, read on the forward strand.
AAATACCTCTTGCTGGAGTTCAAGGCGAGTTACTCCTTTTCTCACTACTATGTTATGTTATTAACTCATGATGTGATGCTTAATTTCCCAGAATTTCACCATTTTTGTGAAGTCTGCAGCTACAGCTGCGAATAGTTTTCTTAGCTGCTGAAAGATGCCGCTGCTAAATCAATATGCCTCTATTTAAGTTTTGGAACATTTATAACTTACGCACTCAAATTAAAACCACTTAGCCAGGAGGATTAATAACTTAGGCACTCAGGGAAAAACAATGCAACAACATTTTCTCCTACGGGTGACCTACGCAGTCAGCAAGCAAGAACATAGGATAACCCTCTAGGCGGGATCTCCTGCTATAAGGTTTTCATAAGTGAAGACGAACTGCACAATGTCCTCGGCAAAAAAATTGAACTGAACTCATAATTTACTTATGTAATGTTATGTTAATGTCACAGGAATCTGCTGCAACTTAGCCAACCCTATATAACTAAATAGGTCATCCCCACTAACTTATTTTCCAGGCCATGCAGCCTAGCCACGTCATCTGATTTTTTTTACCCATTAGATCTACTCGCTTGACCCGTCTGCCATGATCCTGGCGTTGAGACCAGCTCAAGCGTTTTTTCCTTCAGGGCTCTTCAATGCACCTAACGTCGCGTCCCTCTTAATTGCTAGCTAATCGAAATTGTTCCGGTTCCTGTTGGTGGTCCATAACTCTAATCACTTCTCCTGCCCTCTCCTTAATAATTCCCACTCAGTCGGCATCCTGGACGCCATATATTAATTGGCTCATCCCAACCAGGCAACTCCCATGGGCACCATTCAGCTCCAGAAGACACAACGCTTGCGATACCTTCCCGCAACATCATCTCCGTTCCTCTGGATGATGTGGATGCCCATTTACCAACTGCTATCAGCGACATGGAACTGGCAAACCTTCTCAATCTTATTCTTGGGTTGTGCCGGTATACATTGGTTTTAACCCATCCATCGGGCCGCTGCTTCAGTGGTCTTTCTTTCACCGCGTCCTCTCCCTGCGGCAAGTGCATGTGGTGACTGCTTCAAAGGCGTGAGCTTGCTGAGAGGAGCCAAATAGTACGTTGCTTGATTGATCACCAGGCCATTGAGTGAGAATTGTCAGCACGTTTTTTGCCTCCGGACAGGGATGGTGCTTCCATAGCCAGTTGTCTCCAATCAACTTGGGATTTACTATTTTGAAGCTCCATCTTCACCACCGAGTGAGTGGTTGATTTTTTTGCTTTCGATTAAACTCAACGAGGAGTCAGATGCCATATATTGATATATGCAATTGTATATAAGTGAATTTCACACCCAGAATTCTTTACAGGTTTGTTACTCAAAATCCATTTTCTTCCTGATATTATGTTAAGTTTTTTGTTGTTGTTGTTTTGGCCCAGATGTCAACTATACGCTCTGAATGTTTAGATTCTCATAATAGTGAGTGTTCTTACATGGTCAATGGTTCGTTGCCCTAACCAAATACCATTCAGCTTTGTGGATATCACTGCGTTCAGTTTGGCATACTCAGTTTTCTTCTGTGCAAAATCATCATCTCTCATTTTTCAACTAACAAATCAGAATTCATGACTCTCATGATCTCTTACTTTCAGCTTTCTTACAAAATCATGTGTGTAGTGCCAGTACTGTACACTTCCTAACAAAAATAAATCATATATCTCCTTTTACATTATGTATTCATCTGTACTAACAAAAAGGAGAGTTAGATGAATATAAATATCAATTTTCCAGTTTGTCTGTCAAACCCCAAAGCATGTGTTATCATGAAAATATACAGTTGAAGATAATACACATTAATAATTCCATCTGTGAACTCTTTACTATTTGAATTAGTTTGCTCCCCGCTTTCATATGACCCTGTTTTATTCTTTAAATCAGCATCGTTAACTCAGGGATTTAATATTGGGGTCAGTTGTCCATTTTGAAGGGTACCTTTTATGTACTGCAATTGTTTCGATGCTCTTACAAGCTAGCCTCCGAGGACCATGTGTTAGTGCTAAGTCCAAAACCGTACCATCTATGCATCCATAGCTTTGTTTCATATCATTCTGTACAAACAATGTATATAGTTCTTTCATGTTATCTATAAATTCAGAAGATACAAGTTCCGCAGCAACGCGCGGGGTATCATCTAGTTATTGAGAATGACATGGGCCACCCTCGTACTAATAATCCACTCAACCTAAGAAAGCACAACCTAAGAAAGCACACAGACCTAATGCACGGGATCAAAATACATGCAAGGGAAAAAGGAAAGAAAAGTTTTAAGGTAGTAACGTGTCTAGAAATCGAATAGCACGCAAATTGGATTACCGAATTCACAGCTGAAGGATTGACCACATTGTCTACTTGGCTCCATCATCATGGCACTGACAGACATCCAACTCTAGTCGTAGCAAAAAACGGAATAACGATCATAGCAAAACGGAATAACGATCGTAGCAAAAAAATCCTTCTAATGATGCAAACCCGAATAACGATCTTAGCAAAAATCTCCTTCCGATGATACAAAACGAACGAACAGTGTAGCAAAAATCTCCTTTTATTTATGCAAAACGAAATAACGATCATAGCAAAAATCTCCTTCCAAATTTCAATGATACAAAAGGAATGAACGGTGGTAGCAAAAAATTATTTCTAATCTCTCCTATCTAAAAGAAAAGTTTTGTTCCTTAGTCTGCCACTAGGTTTTTCGTCCAACTTCCTCACACGTCGCCCCATAGAGATTTTCGTCGCACCTCCTCTCCTTCCGCAATTAGCGCAATTAGCGCAAACAAATCGGTTGAGAAAAAACATGTCTTCGGTTGCCACGGACACCGCCGCGCCGCCGCCGCTGTCTCCGTGGCACGCCCTCGCTTTCCTTCTCGCCGTTCTTTACCATCACCCTCCCGCGTCCAAGCGCCCTCCTCTCTCTCTCTCTCTCTCTGACATCCATCTCTCACGCATCCGGCGTCTTTCACACCTCCTCCGGCGCTGCCTCACACCAGCTGCCGGATCCGGCCGTCAGTGCCTCCACCCTGGTAGATTCAGACGTAACTGCTGCCCCTCTATTGTCCCAGTCCTCCACCACATGTCTCGGGGCATGGAGGCCCGACGCCATCCTCAGATAAACGAAGGGGCGGCTTTAGGCATGGAGGCCAGGGTCTGGGCATGGAGGCCCGGTTCCGACCTCCCAGCTTGATCTCCTTTTCTTCTTTTGTATCAAATTTCGAATCTAAGGTGAACCTGTGGAATAGTAAATCATATGTTCTTGTATGATTGTTGTTTACTGGATACTCATATGGCTGGGTGTTAACACATATGTTTGTTATTACATGCATTATTTCTGAACGGACTGTATAATTACTTGCAGTATAAAATATTCAAATATGGGTACTCATGTCTCTGTAGAATTACTTTTTCCAACATGAAGAACCTATGTTTGACATCCATATAGCACTGTATATATCATTTAGATGCATCCCTTCCCCAGCTGATCTCTATGAGGGGTAGCACCATAACTACATTGAGTTAAGAACGTCACGGTTGTTTCATTCATCAAGTTCGACTGAGCAGGGGACCAGGGGTATATCTTATTCTCATTCATCACGGTTTCATGCAGTTTAAAATCAGAGTGGAGATCCTAGATGGCCCATAGCTCGTCTGAAATATGATGAGAGGTGAAGGACGCATGTCTTTGTCAAGTATGATGAAATGACAAGAATGTTACCCATCTACTGATCTACAGAAAATTGCTGCCATAGGGGATGTACATGGAAGGTGTGCTTCATCTTGGTTATATGTATACTGACTTAGGAAAGCTCTAAGCATGCTGGTCGCGCCGAAAGAAGAATATTATCCTTTACACACATACCTATTTTTCATACCACTTTGAAAGCTTATTTTTGTTATCTCTGGTAAGGAACCACTGATTTTAAACCCAATTCTTGGTACTGAACTGAACTGCCATAGAAAACTTCAATTTGATGTCAGGCTAACCGAATAACTAGACCCTTTCATCACTCATGTAATGTTCCTGGTGTGAGAAAGCATCACAAAGCCAAATCAATTCATTGCATGTCAGTCATGTACCCATTAACTGCAATCAAACTGAAGATATACCAATTGTTTCCCTGCAACAAACTAGCATATGCATATGTGAGGTGAGCTGTCATCAAGGTCTGGCCATCATTTCTATAAGCCTGTCTCAAGAGTGCAGAGTTGTATCTGTACAGGTAGAAAAAATGGTCGAGACATGAAGGATGCCTCCAAAAGCCTAACTTTGCTTAATGCACTGCAAACCCCTCTCATTCAGGGTGATTCTTCTTAGTGATTAATTTGGTTGAACATTTGCTTCCTTCGGTAGAATAGGTGTCAGAATTTTTGTAGAGTAAGTGTCACAATTTACGCTCATAATATGTTTATACTATTAATCTACTAAAATGAATTTTGTCACGATAAGTGTCAGAATGTTTGTTACTTGAAGACCATGATGAGACTGATAATGAAACAATAACGAAACATGGGTTTCAACTCAAAATATTTTATTCATGTTTCATGTGGCTTAACTTAGGAAGCAGAGGTATCAACTGAAAAAAAATTATTCATGAAATCTTCACAAGTTCTCAACTGTTTACTGTTAGCAATGCAAATCGTTTTAGGATGCTTGTTTTTGCTGACGAGTTCTCAAAAAGTACGTTGAACCATTCATGCACGTATTATGAGAAAATAGCTAGATGATAACCGTTGCTCCGGTGGCTGGACCAGCAGCTGTAGACCGTGGCGGTATCCGCGACACATTCTCTGCAGAGCTGAACAGTAAGTGCAGAAGAAAGGACCGATCTTTCGCGGAGGTTCTTTTGCTGATAATGTTCCATTCAGTTAGTATGTAATACAGTCTGACCATTCTTTATACATTCTCATTCATCATCAGAAGAAGTAGATGAAGCAATCAAAATTTTAGTTTTTCTCTTTTGTTTACAGTGATAGTAGAAGAATGATATGAATCTATTGGCGGATTATGGAACAAACCCTATGCATCTACATGCCGACTCCTCCCCTAATGATTTATCCGTCCTCCTATGCTTCCTCTACTTCCCGACCTAGGAGGGAGCTGAATGCCTTTGTGAAGTTGAGTGAGCTCGCGATGGCGCACGTCTCTATTGTCGCACCACACAACATGCCATGGATGCGTGAAACTGATGGTTAATGGGACATGTTGCGGCTATACCGACGAGAATTTACTTCGTAAGCACCACACATATTTTTTCTCATCCGTGGCAACGCACGGGCATATTGCCTAGTGACACAAAACGAACGAGCGTTGGTAGCAAAAATTTGCCGGAAACCCCACCGACGGCAGCACCGACGGCAGCACCGCCGCCCCCACCTACCAGCACGGGCTCCCACCGACGGCAGCACCGGCTCCCGCCGAAGGTAGCAGCGCGGCCCAGCAATTGCAGCACCACCAACCTTGCCCTTGCAGCATCCCACACCGGACTCGCCACATCGCCGTCGCCCCGCCCACCGTCGGCAGCCCCTTGCAGCACCGTCGTCCCGCCCTTGTAGCATCCGACGAGGAGGTTCTCCCCCGTATGCTGCAGCAGCCATCGCTTCGGGAGACCTCAATCTGGCCTCAAATTTTCGCCGGAGAAGAAGATGGCAGGGGGAATTTTTTTATGCTGGTACAGGGAAGGAGAGAGGCGGGATTTGGGCCGGCGCGCGGCGTCGCGTGCTTGGGTTAGCGGTGGCATGGGATGAGGAGCAAGGGGGCGGTGTGAGCTCTCCATGGCAGAGAGCTTTCACACGGGAAGAAGACGACGTGTGCAGGAATTGCAATGAGAAAGGGGAGAAGATAAGCCTGAACGTGGGTGGGACCCGCCCGCGCTTCTGTTTTTCCACAGCGTGAGAGGACACGTGGCGAGCGCTGGACCCGGAGGACGCGCGTCTCCAATCCTCCGGATGATACGAAGCTTTTCCCTTACAAATTCCCAGGAAAATTAGATTACTCCCTCCGATCCATATTAATGGTCTCAACATTGTCTAGATACGGATGCAAACTGGATGCATCCGTATCTAGACAATGTTGAGACCATTAATATGGATCGGAGGTTGTAGCAAATCCTACTATATATAAAAGTTGGTGCAAACCGCGTCCAAATCGAGCCTCCACGTCGCTCGAGTTCCTGCAGCCATCCGATGGACGCAATCAACGGCCCAGATAGCTTCTCTGCTACAGTAACACTGTAGCAACGATATTTCTACCAATCAGAAGCCTCACACGATTTTTGGCGCAGGCAATTTTACGAAAAAGAACCCGAAGCTTTTAGCAACTAACCCGCGGTCCAGGCTTTTACACTGCGCGTGGACCTAATTGCAATTCCGACAAAACACGCGGACTTTTCTGTAAAATCGCCAGCGCAATCCCCACCTCTCCTTCCTCTCTCCCGCGACGGCAGAAATCGCCGCCGGCGACGCCGCGCTTCCCCGCCGCCCCGCCGCTCCCCACACACATCGGCGCACACGACCGCTTCCGCCGTCGAATCCGCTACTTCTTAGCCGCGGATCCGCTGCCGGGACGCCGCGCCGTCGCCGGAAACATCACCGCCGTGCCGCACTGCCTCCGCCGCCTCCGCGCGCCGCCGGCGGCGCTACGGCGACCAAACGGGGGCGGCGCCGCCACCTATGGCCTCTCCGCGTCGAGGCGCGTCGGGCGCGACCCCGCACGCGTCTCGGAACGCTCGGACGCGTCGCCGGAGAACTCGCCGCCGCCGCGGCAGATGGGAGGAGTTCCAGCCATTGCTGACGTCACTTCGACGTCAGCGTGGCCCCACCTGTCAGCGTTTTCGTTTTTTCCAAATATTCCAAAAAAAAAAAGCCATGTGGGACCCTTGTGTGAGAAATTTCATAATTACAATAAAATTACCAAAATCCAAAAACAAAACATACCATCTAAATTACAATTCAACATAACAATTATAAAAAGTGTTAAAATTCAAAAAAAACATATCTTTCAAACTACATTTTGAAATAATACAAACAATAATATATTAACACCTTAAAAAAAGATGTTGAAAACTATATATTGAAAACTACAATTCAAAATAACAATTATAAACAACAATTCAAAAAAATCATATCTTCAAAACTTCAATTCAAAAAAATATAAACAATATGTCCAAATTTTCCAAATTTTGCAAATGACCAAGCTTTCCACACAAAAAACATTCTACAATTCAACAACAAAAAAAAACTTGCAAAACAACTGTACTGTATATATATATACAATAAATAATTCAACTATATTTTTTTAACAATAATTTAGTACTAACAACAGAAAAATTTCTTTTGATTATACTGGGAAATAAGAAAATTATAGCCAAAATAAAACTATATTTAACCATTTCAACATAGCTATCATATTTAAAGTCTAATTAACTTAATTCTCTCTAATACATAAACAACTAAAAAAAGGTGTTTAAAACTGTATGTTGAAAACTACAATTCAAAACAACAATTATAAATAAATAGTACAGTTCAAAAAAAAAGATGTTCAAACTCAAAAAAAAATCTTCCAAACTACACTCCAAAATAATACAAACAATATATGAACAACTAAAAAAAGTGTTTAAAACTACATATTAAAAACTACAATTACAAATAACAATTAGAAATAACAATTCAAAAAACCCGCACCTTCATAACTTCAATTCAAAAAAAAAAATATGTCAAAAAATTCCAAATTTTCCAAATGACCAAGCTTTCCACACAAAAAACATTCTACAATTCAACAAAAAAAAATTCCAAAACAACTGTACTGTATATATATACGATAAATAATTCAACTATATTTTTTTAAAAAATAATTTAGTACTGACAACAGTAAAATTGCTTTTGATTATACTGGGAAATAAGAAAATTATGGCCAAAATAAAACTATATTTAACCATTTCAACATAGCTATCATATTTAAAGTCTAATTAACTTAATTCTCTCTAACTATGTAATTCAATTTTTAAAAATACTTAGTTAAATTAATATTTAGATGAAAAAAAATTCATATCCTCTAATTAGGGATTGAATTTAAATTGAAATGAACACATTTCAGAATTTTGAATATCTTCCAGATTTTATCATTTTATTAACATTAAAAGAATACAAATTTCAATACATTCCAATACGAACAATTTTCCAAAACTCAACATTCCTTCAAGCGCAAATTTTTCAATTCAAATAATATTCAAATTTCAACAATATTTTTACAAAAAAAAAATTTAAAAATCATCAGACGGACGCGCGGCACTGCCGCGCTAACAATCCCTAGTTCTAACGAACGAATCAAGATGGACAGCTCCTTTCTCCCGTGCCGACGCGCGGCCACCACGCATTAGGGATGACGCGTGTCCTCCGGTGGCCGACTTCTAGATGTCGACGCGCGTCCACCGTACCACGCATTCTCTCGACGTGTCTCACGCGCGTAAACTCCAAAACCCAAGCGCAGCCCTTTATATTCCAGGGATCGCAACGGTGCAACGCCATCAGATCAGAGTAGCGGCACAGAATTAAACTGCGACAGCGATCCATCCAGCTAGCTAGGCACGAGTGATCAATCCCGAGCAACATGTCTCAGATGATGGACAAGGCGAAGGTGTTCCTGGCGGAGAAGGTGGCCGGGGTGCAGAAGCCGGAGGCGGACCTGTCCGACATGTCGGTGCAGAAGGTCGGCCGCGACGGCGCCACCCTGTCCGGCCGCCTCGACGTGCGCAACCCCTACTCCCACACCATCCCGATCTGCGAGATCAGCTACTCCCTCAAGCTCGCGGGCCGGGAGGTGGCGTCTGGCACGATGCCGGACCCGGGGTCCCTGACCGGCGACGACACGACGAGCCTCGACTTGCCCGTGAAGGTGCCGTACGACTTCCTGAAGAGCCTGATGAAGGACGCCGGCCAGGACTGGGACATAGACTACGAGATGCGCGTCGGCCTCACCGTCGACCTCCCCGTCGTCGGCAACTTCACGCTGCCGCTCACCAAGGCCGGCGAGCTCAAGCTGCCCACGCTCTCCGACCTGTTTTAAGCTCTGCGCCTAGTAACTTCGACCGTGCTATGGTGCGGCCCGCGACGTTGTCGACGAGTACGTCGGATAGTGATGGGCGATCAGGACGGTCGATCATCTGCTCTGTTTTTTTACTAGTACTCCAGGTCATGGTGTGGGTGTGCATGACCTAATAATGATGTAAATGTGTGTTGTATTTCTGAACTTCTATGTGAGTAAAATAAGCACACGGGATTTTACGAGAAAACCAGTCTCCGTTCTATTATCCTTTGGCTAGCCTCCATGTCATCTTTTGGTGGAGCAGATGGTCGTGTCGAAGGAGGGTCGAGGAAATAAGAAAATAAAAAAATCGTGCTTACAAGTTTTAAACATCTGAAAAAAGATTACATGTTGCTAATGACGATGTGTCCCACAATTATACACAATTTCAGTTTGAAATATTTTATAGTATAAGATACATAAAAACGGAAAATCCTTTTGGCTCCCGAGCTTCAGTGCTCCCCTCTTTTTTAAAAAAAATCAAAAATCATATTTATACGTTCTAAAACAATCTGTAAAAAATCCTGCATATTTCCCATGATGTATCCCACAAACCTGCAAAATCTTGATTTAAAATACTTCATATTCTGAGCTACATAAAAATGACAAATGTTGTATATTTTGGAGATTTGAAAGCGTATACATTTAGATTCACACATTTGTCATTTTTGTGTAGATCATAATATAAAGTATTTCAAATTGAAATTTGGCACGTTTGTGAGACATATCATTGGCAAAATGCATGATTTTTTTAGATTTTTTTCGAAACTTATAAATATGTTTTTAATTTTTTTTAACGAGAGATCTATAACTCGGGAACTCGGGAGTAAGAAATCTCTACCAAAAAACACATAAAAATGACAAATATGTGAAGTCTATAATATAAATAATTCCTCTTTGAGATTCTACATGCTAGCTTGATCCATATTCCGCATTGAGATTCTACATGCTAGTTGGATCCATGGTTGACTACATCTGGATTTTTTTTGATTTTTTTTAAACTTGTAAATATATTTTTAATTTTGTTGAAAAATAGAAAGCAATGGAACTCAGGGAGGCAAAATGACTTTCCAAAGGAAATAGTAACACTCACTTTATTGGAAGGAATCGGTTGGTGCAAATATGGAGGAAATTGCAACTTTCACCGCCTCCTACTTGATGTGTCAAGTGTTGTACAAACCACTGCCAGGCGGGTTTGTTGCACTTTCCACCAAATTAGGCAAGATGGCGCGGCGACACGCCGTGCCCGTGTGAAAAAAATAGTGTATTTTGTGTTTTAGTTAGGGTTAAATTAGAGAGAATTATGTATATGTCCGTAAAAAAAAGTTAGAACATGAAATTTGTTTGGAATGGTGTTATCTGTCTACTCGGCAAAGGAAAATTCAAACGGATGGATTGGAATTTTCAGATTTGAAATTTGATCATATGCCATAAGTAGTTAGCGTTTATGGTTGTGGCCATGTTTTTTTTTGTCATATTTGTAAATACCGTTGTGTAAAGAATACAAAATTGAAAATGTCCACATTCAAAAGTTGTTCGGATTTAAATCTATTGGAACTGGAATTTGATCGTATGACATAAATAGCTAGCTTTTTTTTGTGTTCATGTTGATATAATTGTCATATTTGGATTTTTTTTGTGCGTCTATTAAATGCTCAGATTTGAAATGTATTCAAAATTTTGTAATATTCAAATTTAGAATTTGATCATTTGTTATAAGCAGTCAACATTTATTTTTTGTATTTTTGTTGATATATTTGTCATATTTTTTCCGACGGATAGATTTGAAGTTATTGCTATACTTCACATTTAACATTTCTATTATCTATTTCTTTTTCTCAAAAAATACTCCAAATATTTGTGTTTTTTTTTCTGGCAAATGACTTCGTTATTATAAATTGGAACATTGCTTATGATTTTTAGACAAATGACTCCATTATTAAGAGATAGCGTTTTTTTTGTGTTCATGTTGATAGATTTGTCATATTTGGATTTTTTTTTTGGTCTATTAAATGCTCAGATTTGAAATGTATTCAAAAAAATTTAATACTCAAATTTGGAATTTGATCATATGTTATAAACAGGCAACGTTTATTTTTTGTGTTTTTATTGATATATTTATCATATTTTTTCCGACGGATAGATTTGAAGTTATTGCTATACTTAGAAAAATTTCAATTTACTATGTTCCATTTGTTTGCTGGGGTATTGTTTCATTTTACATTTCTAGATATATAAGTTTTGACTTCTTGTCACATCTGTAAATATCGCGGTGTAAAGAATTCAAATTTGACAATGTCCCCATTCAAATGTTGTTCAGATTTTAATGTATCGATTTTTTTAAAGTTTACATTTATAATTTGTTGAAATTTTAAAATTGTTAATAGCGAGAAGTTATTAATATGTGATTTCTTCTTTACGTTTTTTAAATGCTCAGATTTGAAATGCATTTAAAGTTTAAAAATATTCAAATTTAAAATTTTCATCGTATGGCATAAATAGGCAACGTTTATTTTTGTGTTCGTGTTGACATATTTGTCATATTTGAATTCTCTTTGCATTTATTGAATGCCCATATTTGAAATGCTTTCAAAATTTTGAAATATTACAATTTGGATTTTGATTATATGACGTAAATAGTTAACATTTTTTTTTTGTGTTTATGTTGATATGTTTGTTATATTTTTCCCGCCCGTATAGTAAAATTCAAATTTGAAAACGTTTATATCCGAAAATTGTTCAAATCTGGAAATTATTAAAATTCAAAGGAAGTTACGTTTACAATTATTTGGATTTAAAAAAATTGTTCAAATTAGAAGTCATTTAAGTTTGAATTATTTTTACGTTTACGGAATGTTTAGATTTGAAGGGCATTTGAATTTTAAAAATATTCAAATTTTAAAATTTCATCGTATGGCATAAATAGTCGGCTTTTATTTTTGTGACCATTTTGCTACATTTTTTTTCATGTGTATAAAATTAAAGTTATTGAATTTGTAATATTTTTCATTTTCTTGAATTTGTGTAAAGTAGTAGGGGCCCACCTGTCATAAATTTATTATTTTCTGGAAATTCCTGTGGAAAGAAAAAACGCTGACAGACCGGGCCCACTGTGACGTCGTGATGACGTCAGCAGCGGCCAGGCCTGCGACGGCGACGACGGCGAGGACCACGGTTGCGGCGCGCCAGCGCGAGCCGGCATGCGCGGCTGGGCGAATCGGATGCGCCTGGGAGTGGGGTGGCTGCAGGTGGCGGCGCCGCCACAGATTGGCCACTGGAGCGTCGCCGGCGACCACCAAACGCGGCGGTGGACAGCGCGCACGGCGGCGGAGATTCCGGCGCGCAGGCGGCGTCCCGGCAAGCGAAGCTCCGCGAGCAAGGAGAGGACGTGACGGCGCACCTCGCTGTGGGCGTCGATCTGAGCGAGGAGGTGCGTTGCGGCGGCGTGGCGTGTCGGCGGCGGCGGCGAACTCGATGCCGCGCGGGGGAGAGAAGGAGAGGAGGGGGGTGTGTGCGCATGTTTTTCCTGATAGGCCCCTGGAGTTTTCTATAATTGCAGATCGGTCCTTTACGTGTACTGTAGCGCGACGTGGGAGGTGTTTTATGCAAAATGGTGCGGTGACCGGCTGGAACCGGAGGTGACCGGTGACGTGTCACGCTCCGATTGGCTGAAATCATTAGCTACAGTGTAGCTACAGTGCGTGGGAGTTAGGAAACAACGTGGAGCAATCCTGGTCGTCCGTTTCGAAGATCGGACCGCAGCGGAAAACGGGCGACGTGGCTCGCAGGATAGGGGGTGGTCATGTCCGCCCTTTATATATAGTAGGTATGATGGTCTAATTTGATGTGTTGACAGCCAACCGATAGTTAGATCCCACATGTTAATTCTGCAACTAATGTGCATAAATTTAAATATACTCGAAAATTCATAAAATCTAGTTGTGTCAATGCTTTAATGGATATTTCAAAACATAAACCTTTGGAAAATCATAAAATATTGTTTATCCAAAAATTATGAGTTTTTGTGTGTGGATGCACACTAGAAAGTATTAACGAACTTCAATGGTCACCCAAAAATCATTCTATATAATTAACATATTTAATATTCATGACACACTAAACAAATCAAACATGAACTTATTGTCATGTGAAATTTTATATATTTTATTATTTTCCTATGATATGTTTCGTGCGTCACTAGTATTTCTTTTTAATTATAAGCATACAAAATATTTTAAGTAAAATTGATGCTACGTACATAATGAAGTTTATATATTCTAGAGTGTCGGAAAGTGTTATTTGCTCCCGATCTCCAGTGCTCCCTCCAGTTTAAAAAATTTGAAAATCATATTTGTGAGTTTCAAAAAATTCTGAAAACAATCACAGGTGTAACCAATGATGTATCCCATAAACGTGCAAAATTTCAATTTTAAATACGTTATATTTAAGCTACACAAAAATAACAAAATCTGGTAAAACTTAGAGATTTGAAAATAGGCATATTTAGATCCACAATTTGTCATTTTTGTGTAGCTCAAAATACAAAATATTTGAAATTCATATTTTGCACGTTCGTGGGTTATACTATTGGTACAACCAGATTTTTTTTCAGAATTTTTTGAAACACATAAATATGATTTTATAATTTTTTAAACTGGAGGGAGCACTAGAGCTCGGGAGCCAAAAGTCTCTACTCTCCATTCTTTCCATAATTCGTAGACGAATAAATTAACTTTTTTATGAATTTCTAAATTTGTTAGATTTCTTCAGATTAACCGGTGCATTGACATGCGGGGGCCCAACTATGGTTTTGCTGTAAACACGGCTAAATAGTTGATCAGATAACCAAGTGATGAAAAATGCAGAAGATTAGACCACCACGTGGTAAAGCAGCAAAATATCCGTTTAAATGGTGGTTTGTGCAACACATGAAGTAGAATATGGTGGAAATATGCAATTTCCTCTGCAAATATGTTTGCCTCCTCGTGGGCACAATTATGATCCAGCTTAATATATGAGATCATTAATTATCGGTCAAATGGGAATAAGTTCATAGCTCGATCAGTTGGTGCAACTGAAATGTTTCCACTCACAAGTCACAACCTTCTAGCCGCACCACTGTTGCTACCGATTTTTTCTTCAGTTGCATACTATCGCAAATGTTATTTTCATGCATTGACTAAATTCAGTTGCACACTAGTGTAACTGAAATTTTCTTTTTAGAACATGCCCACATGAGTGACATTAAGCCTTCAAACTTCGACAGGTCAAAAGAGGCAAGCAAATGAGTAATTAACTAATTATCCGGAGCTTTGATCAGAGAACCTGGTCGACCATGCTGTCATCGAGGCTGTAGCGCTTCGACTTGTGCTTGATCATTCGGAGCCGCACGCCGCCGTCGTCGCCATCGCGGCGTTCTACCTCCACGCCCATGAACACGGCAAACCTCTCGATGTTCTCATACTCGTACCCTGCCTCAGAAACCATATCCTCCAACCTTGTAAATAACTTGGCAATGCAGAACCTGCCAGATCCCAGTGGCACTAGGTACGACCCGGTCGGGATCCAGTCCTTGGGTGTCCCGAGGTCTAACTCCCATTCGTTCTGCAGCACCGGGGAGGCGCCGGCCAGTGGTCGGCGGCGAGTAGGTCGCACGCGCAGAACCGGTGGTTGCCTTCTTCGGCCGAGAAGCCGAACCAGAGGCCGTGCTCGGGGACGTACTCCACGAGTCCGCCGAACGGCAACGGCGACTCGCTCGGTTTGCTCCACTCGTGGCTCGCCGTGTCAAAGGAGCAAGTGCCGAGCCCCGCCGTGGATATCCAGATCTGCGAGTCGCCGACCACCGTGTAGGCGCCGATGCGGTAGGGATCGTCGAGGTCACCTACGTGGTAGTAGCCTGGGTCGTGCACGTAGGGAGGTGGCGGTAGGGAGCGCCAGAACCAGTCCTTGCCTGGGGATTTCATCGAGTGACCGTGTATGAGTGCCTCGAAGGAGTGCTGTCCAGGCCTCGATCCCATGACGTAGAGGCTGCCGCCGACGGCGAGGGACATGGGGAACGTCGGCTTGCGCGCGGTCATCGCCGGCATGGTCCGGACGGCGCGGAGGGTGGTGTCATAGAGGATGGTGCGGCCCTCGTGGTCCACGCCGACGATGTGATTCTTGTCGCGGCCGAAGGACATGAAGCTCATGCCCCCGTAGTACGCGGGCGGGCTGCAGGGGATGTGGAAGTTCATGGCGGGGGGTGGCATCTGGTCGTCCTCCATTGTTGCCGCCGCGGCTGCTGCTGATCTGTCTGGCCGTGATGGGTAGAAGAAGGTGGAGGCGTTGATGCTGTGCACCGTGTAGGCGCAGGGCCCGGCGATGCGGTTGTTCATCACCACATGCACAAACCGGCGGTTCATCGTCGCCACATAAATCCCCCAGACTGATGAAACTGAATTGGGGGATAAATTGTTGACACCCTCGTTTAACAGACGGGGATGCACAGCTCCGGGCTCTAGCCCTAGCGGCAACGTCTGAGGTCTGAGGCTCATGTACGGCTCGACTGTACCCATCGGGTGCTAGGGAACTGCCTTTGGATGGCCAGGATCCCAAATGCCCTCCACGGCATCACCGAACTTTTGTTCTTTTTGTTTGTTGTGTTTCCTAGCCGTGCAGGCTCACGCTAAATACACGATTTGTGCATTCAACTCTAATTTTATATCATGTAATCAAATTCGAAGTAAATTGACTGTCCGTAACTCCATCGAGTTGTAAACGGATGAACTTAAGACGTTCGCACATTTTCAAATATAAGTCTTTCTTCTATATTATGAGAATAAATATTTTGTGTACTATGTAGCCCCCACCCCACCCCCCAATATCAAACTGAAAATCTTTGTTTTGAATCATCTTTCAAACATTCTGAATAGTTTTCTTCTCCGTCTTCACAAACTTGTGTCCCCTTCTGTATATTGCTATTTTCTTGGGTCAAAAATACTTTCCTTCATCTGGAATAATATTGATACGGCGTCCGACACAATTACCAAATATGTACATCCTACGTACAAATACCTTAGATGGTTCGGTTCACATGTTACTGAAGATCCCTGTTTTTTAGGAGATGCTCAGCCACGTTTAAAGGGAGATAGAAGGGAGAATATTTGTTTTGAACAGGAAAAGATCAAGCATATCAGATGCGATCTGCCGGTCAAGGTACACGTACGTGATGGAAGATTTGTACGTGACCAGCTCTCCTTGAAGTCAATCGGGTGGGGTCCACCAGGAGAACAGGATCAACGTTAATTAAATTTTGTTATCTTTTATTTCTCTAGTCGGTTTGCAACAGATTTTATTTCCTACGCAAGTCTAGGTCGGCTAATATATAAAGCCATCGTTTCATCATGTAAAAGTCAGATTTGAGTTATAAGAAATAGACACGGTGTGTGTTTGGGGTTAAAATCCTCGTACCGAGTTTGGGGAAAGCTGACTAAAAATCCCTAAGTTTCTTGAGGAATCTTTGCAAAAACCTCTACTGGCGTGTGAGGTCCTGCGACGCGTAGAAGATTACAAGCTGAGCCTATACGGTTCGTCCACGTTATTCCTTCGACTAGAAGGGTTTGCGTGTTGTTTCTGGGGAGTTTGTGAATATCTTCGTAAACCCGCGATTGTTACTTGCTGCGATGGAGGTTTGTGCCATGAAAGATCGGGCCAACAATGGATCGAATCTCGCCTCGAGGTTCGTTCCACATCAAATATGCTTATTATTCTGCAAATTGATGGGTGAATATGAGTATAGCATCTCTACATCTTCATTTGCTTGTACACATCTTGGCCGGAGAACAAAACACTGAATAAAAAATGGACAATCCTGATTCTAAATCAGGAACTTGTTCTTCTGCTCCTGCTGTGTAAATGTCTAAACAAAGTTCAATTACCCCCTTCATGAAAGTCAAAGTAATACACATATTCTCCGCACACGGATACACCATTTTCTCACCTTTTACATTTCATCTATTATGTCCATCCCAAACGACCCTCTACCCTGCTCGTTAACATAATACTCCGTACATGCTATTTGTTATCCCATAGCCATCTACCAACTGAGTGTTTACAAATTCATACACTACTATCATAAAGCTCGTGAGTTTCTCGCGATTTCAGCAGCTCGTACCTCGTTGGCGTATCAGGTTGAGGCACGTTGCTGGTTGCCCCCTTACGTGGGAGCTTTTTATTGGTTTGAGCTATTGCATTTAGTGTGTTTTGTTTGTACATTCGTTGGTTTTGTCTTGCTCTTCTTTACTTCTAGCCGGTTGGTTAGGCTCCTCTTCTCCTTGTTTCTCCTTGTTTTTTCTTTCTTCCCTCTTGCCTGTCCCGGTAGCCTCTTTTCTTTGCTAGCCGGTAGGCACCGCTTCTCCCGGTTTCTTCCTTGCTTCTTTCTTTGCTAGCCGGTAGACATCCCTTCTCCCGGTTTCTTCCTTTCAATTGTTTATTGTTTTGTCTTAAGTTCGTTTGTACGTTGGCTGCATATTTATTGGATGGCATTTGTTGTATTAGGCTGGTTTGTTTCTATGCAGTTATTGGGCATACTAGACTGGTTTTGTTTAATGTATTATTGGTCCTTCTTTGTACTTGGACATTGACGTCTTCCTTCTGCCTTCTTCTTTCTTGTTGAGGGTTTGTTTTTGTGTGTCTATTTTTTGTGTTGGGTAGTAAGTTACAAGGTTGGCTGACTTTGTTACTGTGTCTATATCATGGTAGGTAGTTCTGTCCGGTGCGCTGATTTGTTCTCGTGCTCTTCCACGTCTCTGTTGACGTGCCTTCTCATCTTTCTTCTTTGTCGTGCCCTTTTTTTCTTTCTTCTTCTTTGCGTCTCTTTTCTCTTCCGACTCATTTTCTGCTTCCTTCTTTCAGCATGCTTCTTCTTTCTTCCTCTTCCTCATGTGCGGCTGCCTCGTTCGTTCTTCTTTTCTTCCCGTTCATTCTACGCTGCTCCTTTCCATGGTATTGGCGTCGTGCCTCGTTTGTTTGTGTTCCCTGCTTGGTGCTTGCTCTTCTTAGGCTGCCGTTCGTGGGCAGCCTCAGGTTGAGCGGCCGGTAGGAGCAGCCCTCCTCACCCGCGACGAAGACGTGCCGCCTCACTTGGATGACCTGCGTAACGGCATCAGCATCGCCATGCCCGCGAGCGCGAGGGCTTGCAGCTAGCGTCACCTAATACTCCAATTATTTCCACGTTCCATTGGTAAACCTCGAGCACGTGCCCTCCCATCCTCAAATCGACTTGCTTCCTCTGCAGTGTGCTAGGTGTCCGGCTGCTTCGTCTCCTCCACCCTTGCGGCGGCGCCACGGATGTTCGGCGCTGTCGGCAGAGGACGAGCGCCTCCAAGCGGGCCCGACGGCGACTGTCCTAACATGGTGTGCCGGTAAGGCCGCCGCCGTCCCCGGAGACCGCGACTTCTTTCCAACCAGCGGCTACTCCCCTCGGTCTAGCGACGCTGTCCCCTCCCAGCGCCTCCAGCCCTATGTGCCGCTTGAACCAGCGCCGGAAGATCCCCAGGGCCATGACGAGGTTTCGCCAGGCCCAGAAGGTGTGCGCTGCTTCGAGCTCCGGCAGCTGCACCTCACCTCGCGGTGGCTGCGACCTAACCTTGCCCGCGATTCTGCACAGGGCACACATGATGAGGTGAGTTGCTACCTCTTCTTCTCACCATTGGAAGTTGTGCGGACGTGCAGCAGCAGGCGAAGGGCGACGCTAGCCAGTACCGCACACTCCGAGTGCTCGATCAGATCTAGGCTCCTCTCTCACGATGTTACCTCAGAGTTTCTGTGTTCTGTTTGTCAAATATTCAGTTGTTGTGACTAAATTCTCTGCAATTTGTCATTGAGTCATTGACTGGTCTCTGTAATTTTTGGTTGTTGGCTGCAGGTTTTGGATGCTACTTTCAGATGTGGATGTGGCTATGCATCACACTACGGAACAACATAAACAAATTGATGGAGCTCGCCGGTATGCATGTATACTTCTTTCTAGGTTTTCTTTCACCTACTCGGCTTTCTTAGATGATTTTATTGTTACTTCGTGAGCTTTCGTCTTGTGTTGTTGTTCCTGAGTTGTAGTGTTCGCCAGACATATTTGTGGACTGTGGCAAGACGACTGCTGCTTCTGAGTTCCTGGTGTTCAGTAGGTAAGGAGCTAGAGATATACTTCTTTTTGTTCTTACAGGAAATTAATCGATTACTGTGATTTTTATCTGCTCTAGGAATACCTTACTTTTTGTATTGGTTGTGGCTTTGTTATGAGTCTAGGTGGAGATCGACAAAGCATACAGAAATAGTCTGAGCTGTGCAGGTTCTACGACATCTCTTCCTTGAGATTAAGGTGGAAACATATTTTCGTGATTGCATTGGAAACACCGCTAATTTAGTTTATTTACTTCTTAATTGTATTGTAGGTTTTGATGCACAATGAAAGCATGAAATATATCACCAATAGAGTTAATCAAGGAACTAAACATTTACTGTATAAATGTTGGATACACATTGTTCTATTGCTCAGTTCAGTTGACAGCCAGCCAAATCAGTTATAGTTCTAAATCAGATCTGTATGGTGTATCAGTGTATATTGTCTAATATATGTTCTTATCACTGATGTACAGTCCAAGTTTGCATTAGTGTTTGTTCCAAGTTGCTGGATATGCAGTTGTCACAGGAGACCCAAAGCCACATGCCTTCCAAATTTTAGGTAAGCATTAGTATCCTTTTGTCATATAATCTGGTGTGCCTTTTGCTTCCCCTTCTTATAAACAATCAAAGGATATTACGTTGGATTGAGTAGCGCATCCATGATGTTTAGTTGTCTCTACAAAATAAGGTATCCATATGATTCTATGTAATGGTATTTGTACCAAAGGTAACATAACCTTTGGCGTGATCTTAAATTTGTTGGGTTAGTTCTACTTGGTACAAGAGTGCGTTTGTATTCTTCTCAGTGTAAATTTTGGAGGAAAAATAAATAATGCTTTTCATTTCCTGATACACAGAACATGTGTAGATTCTAGGAAGTTTAGTAGATACTCTTTCTTCAGTTAGTGCTGAAAAGATTTTTTCAGAATTTTCATTTTGTTTCATCTGGTGAGGAATTTTTTAATTCTCTAAACCGTTTCTGACTTCTGGCTTTTTCCAGAAAAGAAGATATTGATCTAATTTATGTGCGACACTCTACTCACTAGTGGAATAAATTCTCTTGGTAACATACCAACTTTGTTTTTTCCAGTTTGCACTCTGCACCTCCTTTTCAGATCCTTTCATTCAGACTGAAAATGTCGAAAGAGTTTCAAACTATTCAACAATTATAGCAGGTTGAGAAAATAAAGGGATGGATGGCATGTAAACTGTATCAAGGATTTTGACCAGTGTTGCGCCGTATCACCCTGTCACGTACTTCAGGTATGGTTTCTGTAGAGGCGAGGTTGAATGGTTGCGTGCTTTGGTACTATCATGGGACCTCAAAGGAAGTTGTGACTGTCACTGACAGATTTGTTGGTGTTATTGAGATTTATAATTTGGACCATCCTAAAAAAATACACTCCCTTTAATGGTTTGTCTTGAGCATGATCTAAGAGGAGGCTATCTAATTTTAATTTGCAATCGGACATTTCCTGCAACGTTGAATACATAATTTTACTAATATCACCATCGATTTTATAGACCAGGAGCTTTATCCAAAAGGCCTGAAACACACATCCAGTTTCAGCACTTTTACTTCAGAAGCCATATGAACTATTTCACATATGACCAAATTGTACAATTTAGCATTTTCAAAATGATATTTAACCCTAAATCTAATATCTATTTATAAAAAGAGATATCTGTGCATGATTGGTAATAATTAATTATTTATAAAAGGAGATCTCTGTGCATGATTGGTAAAAATTAATTTTGGACCTGCCCTTATGATCTTACATCCCATCCTAGGCATTTGAACAAACTTGTGGTAATCATAGTACCTCTTAACTTGAGAATGCACCGGGCATTGAGTCCTGGTAGCAGGAAAAATTGTTTCATGACAAACAACCAGCTATAAAATGCTTCGACAAGAGATTTTAATCACACCTACAGTCATTCCACTAATTAGAGTTAAAAGCAGGAACAACTAATGCAATTCTTGGCAACAGGAAATGCATATATGCAGTTTTACACCTACAGGAAAAAATTGAAAGGACAAGTCATTCCACTAATTAGAGTTAAAAGCAGGAACAACTAATGCAATTCTTGGCATCAGGAAATGCATATATGCAGTTTTACACCTACAGGAAAAAATTTGAAAGGCCAAGTATTCACCTGGGGATTGCGGCATCGGCGACATCATCTGGTGCATGTAGCGTAGCAATAAGAAGAGCATTATGTTCCTGTCAAGAGCTAACCTTCAGTCCCCATATTCCAAATAGTTATCACAGATAGAGAAAACAACAAGGTCCTATAGAATAACATTCTGATCCTGTCTAAACACACAAGAATGCAACGAACAAAGGCCTACAGCAAACAAATGAGGAGAGAAATACCTCATGCTACATGTATTCTAACAAGCCAAGTAAACATTGTAGTATATGCCCATAGGATAAACTGACCCTAAGCTTGACTCCAATCCTTCAATGACCACCTTTTGGCAATTTTACAATCTATTTAGAGCGATTCATCAATAAATAATCCCTCTTGTTCTTCACTGTTGCACTTTCTGATTCAAGAGCTAATCATCATAGTATTTTCTCCTCCAAACTATAACTTTCACCTTCTCAACAGACGCAAGACTGCAAGGAATAATGTCCTGAAGCCAAAAAAAAAGGAGAGGAGTAAAACGTATCCTGTTACAGGTAATGTTTAAGCCATATAAACTGATGGACGCATATATCTTCAACCAAAGCAAAAAAAAATCATACAATAGCTCTTGGACCAGCTTTGTTGCTCCATCTTCCCCAACTAAAGCCATAGGCCACGACCCGATGCCTGTACACAGCAGATACACTAATACTGAAACATCCGCACTGAGTGGTGCTCCCGCCCCCCGAGCCTCTACACCCGCCGGAGAAGATGACCGCCAGGAGCGAATTGGCAAACAGCGAGCTCGTCGCGGTCCTCCCGCCTCTGCCAATTCCCCCCCGAGCCGCCGCTCCCTCCGGAGAAGATGGCCCCAGATCCTGCTCTCCGCTACGAGCTGGCCTGCACCCTGTCGAGCAGCCCCCGCCAGCGTGCGGGTAGGCGACGGCCGCGGCCATGCGAGCGGCGCGCGCTACGGCAGCGTGGCTCCTCCGTCGAGGCAATGGTGGGGGTGGTGGCCGAGCGTGCCGCCGATGGAGAGCTCGCCGGCGCGCGCTACGGCAGCGTGGCCCCTCCGTCGAGGCAATGGTGGGGGTGGTGGCCGAGCGTGCCGCCGATGGAGAGCTCGCCGGCGCGTCGGCGGCGGCCGAAAAAAGAGGATTTTTTCCGGGTAGTGAGACGAGAGAGACAGTGAGATGAGAGAGAGAGTGACATGTGGCCCTGGTTAAAAATTTCCTATCTAACCTTTTAGGTAATCAAATAAATCAATATTTTTTGTAATGGTAAATCAGTTTTTTCAGTACTTTCTTCGTAGTACCCCTAATATATCCTATTTTCTCAACCGATGGATCGACTTATTGGACGGTTCCTAAAATCGCCAACCATGGTAAAACTTGTAATAGACCGGACTCTACAATCTACCATTTACAAAGAGATATTTAACTCCAGCTCCTAATAACTCTTAAAAATAAATATTTTTGTGCGTTATTAATGAAAATTAAATTTTGATCCTTAGTTCCCTCTTTGAGTCTTGACACGATGAGGATGTCGAACTACTTATATAATGCGACAACAAACTTAAGCTGATATTTGCATATTATGTGCAACAATTGCTCACTCCACAATGTTGTATCTACATAATTTATGATTTTCTGGAATAGATAATCCTTGGATATTTCAAGTTGTTGAAAGGTGATTAAACAAATTTTGAGTTGTTAGTTCAATTCAGTCCACAGAATACAATCAGCTAAGACATTTTCTCTCTTTTATAGCTGCACAGAAGGTTGTAAGATTATGCAAATCCTATGTATTCATCCAGTCGATATTACCACTTGTGAACTCTGAAGTTCTTGCTCAGATGACAGATGCTTTCCTTTTCAGTAGGAGAAGAGCACAAGTGCACGCTTAATGTTCAGAGTGTTGCATGAGGCACACCATCGCTCTGAAGCTCAATCGTACCATGACTCTCAACAAGGTTAGTCCCAATCCAACCTTGCGCCAATTGATATGTGCGTTGGTTTCTCTAAGAATGCATATGCTTGGATCTCACTCCGTGACACCATTTAATTGTCATGATGATGTAAACAGGTAGCAGTGAGGGTGTAAACAAGTGCAGATCTATGTGTTTCCCAGGGTGGCAGGCATCGAATGAATTGAGGTTAATTACTTGCTCTCGTGTGGAGATTGAGGTTCGCAAGTGGTCATCATCGAGAGTTTCATTTTGTCCATCACATGTTTGTTCAAATGTATCCGGCATGTTAATTACAAGCATTTTGTTCCGTTGCGAGTATTATTTGCTTACTAATTCCATTGTCCATTTGTTGTTGTGTAAGATACACATGTATTTCCAATGTTGTCATTTTGCTGTTTGTGAACTAATTTTGTAAGAGAACAGCACATTATATCAACGTGATTAGAAACACTTCGAGTGTTAATTTTGCTTGCTCATTCTGTTGTTATACAATTGTTTTTCTATTACTGTCATATTGCCTTCTTATGAGCTAATTATGTACAATCACTTGAGTCATTACACTGAAGAATATATAGTAGCATGTCAGCAAGTTGTTTGTGATGAACAAATTCATTAGTACTTAATATGTCTTCTTTGGTTTAATGCCAAGCAGGTGCTAGACCTGTGTATATCCTATTTGGGCACAACTTTTCAAGTTTAAGTTGTAAAAAAAATTTGGTTTAAATCCAGTGCATAGTACTATGTTTAGCAAAAGAGCAATGCACGACACAATGCAAAACAAAAATTAATGTATTATGTATCATTTGAACATCACCGCACGGGCGCGGCGTGCGCGCCGAGGCCTACTAGTATAGGTGATGTCTGATTGTAATATTTCAGTTCTAAATTATCATGGCCTGAGAAATGTAATCTTTACATCCCATGGAGTCAGATCTTCTGACTTTGTCAACCCTGACTTTTCTAGACTTTAGGTCGCTGAAAGGTGGGTTCCGCATGTCGTGGGCCCCACCTATCACTCTGTCAGCCAAAGTAAGGGAAAGTCAGGGTTCATCTCCATCTCCACTACTAATAAACAAGCAAACTTGGCAGGAAAATCAAATCTCAACCGTCCGTGCAAACTGATCAAACGGCCCACACGCATTTGTTCTCTCCACCCCTCTTCAATTCCCTCACACCACGCCTGCCATATATGCACACAAGAAAAAAAATTGTCCGCATGATTGATTCCCTTACATCATGCCTGCCATATATGCACGCAGGAAATAAAAAAATATCCGCTTGATTGACGATCCAACCGCCCGTCCCTCCCACGACCAAGACGAGGTGAGCAAGAGGACCAAGCACACGACGCCGACGAACAGGAGGTCCGCTCCCAGCCTCCCCATCTAAGTTTCATGCCACCCGTCTCACCCACGAGTAGGAGGACCATGCACAAGACGCCGATGAGCAAAGTGTTGAATTGTAATATCTATACAAATAATAACTATGCTTTGTGGAGGATGCAATGTGTGTGGACTATATTGTCCGCACATTTTTACACGGTTTAAATATGAAATTTATTGCTCTGGTTTAGGAATGATATTTATATTTTTGAGACGTGTGTTGCACGTACACGGCTACTGGTCATCCAAACTACAAAAACTAAAAAAAAAACATCATGATTTTTTGAATCATATCAATCCCAAGACCCTAGCCCCAAAAATTGAGTGATCAAATCAACATTGCCACACAAAAAACTTTACTCTACAATCACCGAGAGACGACATCAGGCGATGGCTCTTCCCCGGCCGCTCCTTCCATATTTTTCGTCAAACGTTTCCCTTGAAACGCCCCGCGTTCTTTTCCAAATTCCAGCCGAAAGCCATTTTCCCCCGTGTTCCCCATTCTCCAAAATTCTCAAATATCCACTACTTCCGTGGGTCTGCGCCGTCCCGTCTCTTTGGTGTCCTACCAACCAAACGACCCGGGAGCACGCCGCCGCTTCGCACGATGGCGACGCGGCAGGCCTTCCGGCACCTGGCGCGGCGGACGCTGAGCAACGTGCCGGAGTCGACCGTCTACGGGGGGCCGCGGCCGCAGGAGGCGGCGGCGGCGCGGCGCGTAACGTTGACGACCCTCCGCGGGAAGCACCGCCGCGGGGAGCCCATCACGGTCGTCACCGCCTACGACTACCCCTCCGCCGTCCACGTCGACTCCGCGGGGATCGACGTATGCCTCGTCGGCGACTCCGCCGCCATGGTCGTCCACGGCCACGACACCACGCTCCCCATCTCGCTCGACGTCATGCTCGAGCACTGCCGCGCCGTCGCGCGAGGGGCGTCGCGGCCGCTCCTCGTCGGCGACCTCCCCTTTGGCTGCTACGAATCTTCTTCCACACAGGTATTTCCCCACGGGCCATTCTCGTCCCCTCCGATTTGATCTGGTGGAGATAGGAAGCTGCCGTAATAATGCCGCCCGTTAGCAATTTGCTTCTTTGCTACTGCTGACGTGGTAGGAGTGTCATGTTTTACACGGACGCGGCTTGCCTGCGCCCACTCCGTGCGACCATCGGTGCGCCCGTGTACGTGGCGTCCATCCGGCGCTTCCACTATTTTCTCGTCCCCGAGCGTGATTATCTGTTTGTGACTTTTTTTGGGAATACAAGGAAATACAGTATAGAACCGGTTATACTCGGTTGCTTCCCTCAGTCGCCGGTGGCCGGCTCGCCGCCACGATCTTATGATCAACATCTTGTTCCACCTCTGTGCTTACCAGATGCCGGAACTCCTACCCGCTCGTCCGTCGCGCTCGTCCTCGACGGCAACCATCCCCTCCTGCACATAGCCATGAAGTTATGTGCTTTGGCGGCGGTCATCCATCACAGACGAGGCAATGGCTGCTTGCCACCCGGGGCACAGCCGGAGGAAACTTCGCCTGCGCGGAGGTTGTCGATGCCGGACGGAGACGTCGCCGTCGGTGGCAAAACTAATATAACTCCCGTCCTCATTCATGTGGCCATCTTCTTCGGCGAGCCGCGGTCAAGGAAAGGCCTAGGCAACTAGGAACAAGCTAGCCAGAACCGCATGCTGGCGATGGTGCTCGGCGAGGTAGCACAAGTGCGGGCAGAGAAATTGTGAACTGAATTGGATACAAGCTTGTAATCCATCCGGCCGGCGTGTGCGATGGTGCTCGGCGAGGTAGCTCAAAGCTTCGTCGTCTCCGACCCGAGAAAACGAGCGCAAAAAAGCTTGGCCCCCATCCCTCTCAAGTCCCAATCGCCAGAGCCAATTCTGCAGCGAGCCGAGCCGGCCGGCCGGCCGGCCGAGCGGCGACTGAACCGAGATATTGAAGGTAACCGAGACACGGGCCGCCTTCTTGCTGTGGCGGTGACGGTCGTGAGTCCTAGCCAGAGAATGTGCTGGCAGACGGTGTGGTCAAGTCGCCGGCGTACCACGACCAGGCCTGACCACGACAGGGCTATAGGAGCACGATGAGTACTTTGTGTTCCTATTAGTGGGAGCGAATATTACGGTCATGTGATTCTCCGTATCTGTTTCTAACTGAAAAATACCAACGAGAGGCTTAATTGGCGGAAGCGCCGGATGGACGCCACGTAGATGGTCGCACGGATGGTCGCACATAGTGGCCGCAGGCAAGCCGCGTCCGTTTTACACTCCCCCTATTTAGCTCTCCCTAATTGTGCATGTCGTGTACATAGCTTTGGCTGTTCCCTGATCTGAAGAGATTACTATGTTCGGTTGATTGATTCATTTTTGGTTTCTCACGAAACATTCACCTTGATTTCAGAAAACGTAGCTTTGGCTGTTCTCATTGCTATTCTTGTCAGAAAGGTTTATCTGTAATTGTAGATATTTGAAGGGGAACAAAAGAGATAAATTTAGACTGTTCTGTTTCTTAGTTATTGAGGACAGCTACGTTAAAAAAATTACATCTCAAAACACAAAAAATAACACAATTCATGAGCATGCTAAATGCGAAAGACATGCACATATTTGGCATACCATACGTTATCTGGGCATATCAAATGGTATCTACAACTTCAGTGTACAAGAGCTAGGCATATTGGGATTGAATTTTCATAGAATATGTCTTCTCTTCTAGGCTGTCGACTCTGCGGTGAGGGTGTTAAAAGAAGGTGGAATGGATGCAATCAAGTTGGAAGGAGGAGCTCCATCGAGAATCAGTGCAGCCAAGTCTATCGTGGAGGCTGGAATTGCTGTTATGGGGCACGTTGGTCTCACGCCACAGGCAATCAGTGTGCTTGGTGGCTTTCGGCCACAGGGGAAGACGGTCGATAGTGCTATAAAGGTACCTGCTTTTTGAAGTTTTGGTTGTTAGCGATTTGGGCCTGTATCTTGTTCAGTGTCTTAACATATATTTTGCTCCATGTTACTCTGCTAATGTGTGTAGGTTGTAGAGACAGCACTTGCCTTGCAGGAGGCTGGCTGCTTCTTAGTTGTGTTGGAGTGTGTGCCAGCTCCTGTGGCAGCTGCTGCAACATCAGTATTGAAAATCCCAACGATTGGCATTGGTGCTGGACCATTCTGCAGTGGGCAGGTACAATTATTCATCATGCTCTATTTATGTGTTGATTTTGTTCACGTTTTACAAGAATCTATGTTTGGTTAGTCATATTTATTCCAGTTCTATAAGCATCTCATCAACACATGCACAGTATATTCTTGGCTTTTCATCACAGTACACTTAACTTGATAACGCGAATACATTTTGCTGAAATAAACCATGTCAATTATACCACCTGAATGCTATACATCCTCTTGTTCTTATACATTTTGTATTGACCACACTTGACTTGTTTGTTCATTCATGAAGCCCTCATGTCAACATGTTTATCATGCAGGTCCTTAGTGTACCATGACCTGTTAGGAATGATGCAGCATCCACATCACGCCAAGGTAAATATGACTGTCCTATTTTAGCCTTCCCTAGCAATTGATTTTTTTTATGACTCACGCCGACTCAAAACTGTACAAATATGATGTACCTGCAGGTTACGCCAAAATTTTGCAAGCAATTTGCTAACGTCGGCAGCGTCATTAACAAGGCACTTTCAGACTACAAGCAAGAAGTGGAAACACGGTCTTTCCCTGGCCCCAGTCACACTCCGTACAAAATCACTGCCACGGATGTTGAAGGCTTTGCGAATGCGCTACAGAAGATGGGTTTGGGTGAGGCTGCAGATGCTGCAGCCGCCGCTGCTGATAAGTCGGAAAATGATGCGAAACCGAGCGAAGGCAGTTGATCTATGGTGGTTCATTGCCGTGGACAACTAAATCTGCCTGGCACAATGTAGTTCTGCCCCTGCCAAGACCGGTGGGGTAAACTGAAAACTTAAGGCAATGGCATGTTCCTCTGCCTTTGAATAAATAGCTGTTACTGTACACCGAGAAATGTTTCTTGGTCTAGCAGTTTTCCCATGCTGCGAAAATCGCAGAATAAAAACATAGTGCATGCTGCAGTGGGTTCAGTTTAGCACCTCAAATTAGTTGTCCAGAAGGGAAATATTTCTGAGTTCCTCAGATCAAGTAAGAACAGAATAAAGTATGCGTTGTTTCAATCTACATTCGATTCATTTACTAATTTTAACATTCTCAACAGAGTTAGTCTACTTCATGACTAACTTGGATCAACAAACTTCCTTACAGTACTAGTTCCTTACGGACTGACAAGTGGGGTCAGTGACCTGCGTGCACCAAAAGTTCAGTTGTGTGACTAAAAAATCACGTTCTGGAGAAGTGTGACTTAAGTGCACGTAGAGAACGAGTTGTGTGACCGCTGGTGTCATTAACTCTATTCTGTTCTACATACAATGGAAGGAAACGTTCTGTATACATGTATACAGACAGGTGTTTTTCGAAAGACTATCTTCTCTGCCAGTTTCTTAAAAAATAGGAATATCTTGCGGAACCTCGTGTACTTTCAAAAGTATAGGCAATCGAATGTGCACATTCTCTTACAAACGTACATATACAAGACCTTCCTGCAGTTTACAGCGCCATACGACAATCTTGAAGTTAGAATATTGACATGTTCGGCTGATTTTGTTAGACATCAGTATGCACAACGTGCCTGAGCCGACTGGATGAGTAGGCCATAAGGTGAATCAGAAGCCCTTCATGAGAAGGGCAGGATGGTGCTCACACTCATGCTTTGCAAGAATGAATCTCATGTAGAGCTAATCTTTGTAATCCTAGAGTAATCACCAACGTTGGCAACAAACAGCGGATCTTTCTCATCGCTGAAGACCGGTCTTTCGCCTGCTCGCTCCAACTCTTTTGTCAAGTCATCCATTGTTTTCTTTAAGTTGGCTTTGCTCATCTGTCCACCTTCGCTCATTGAGATGCCGACCATGGTGATTTTGGGGAGAAGAGGGTTTGCTTGCAAATCATCGTTCATGCTGGCATCATATCTATGGATCAAATCAAGATGACTCAAACGAAGTGGATAGACAACCCAAATGAGTCTTAAGAAACTACAGTAGGATAAAATGTGATTTTAAAACATTTTGTGCTCTACAAAACTTAAAGTCCATGTGAGATCATAAGGAATTCATTGTTTGATTAAAAATGCATATGCTTTCGTGCATGACAGTGGACAAGGGGGAAAGAGGATGGCATTGAGAACAAACCTTCTGGATCTGCTGCCACTTTCTTGCCGTCTGAACGCTCTATCATGCCCTGGCCATATATTAGGGAGTAGGTTGCTAAATGGGAAGTGAGATTGGCCATGGTCTTGGTTATTGTGTTTTCTGTGGCTGCCGCTATCAAGGTTTGGCTCCATAGCCTGAGATTGCTGATTAACTGGGCAGCAGTCAGCATCCTTAGTAGCAGTTGAACTATTGCTGGAGGTAGCAATCCTGTCAACTGAAACAGCAGTCCTGAAAGGGTGAACAAAATACATATGTTAGCAGCACAAAATGGAATCAAATAGCTTAAATTTGGGAATGGAGGCGGTATTACTGATACAACAATGAAATGGATTAAATTGCGTGTTCAGTAATTTGACTAATTTCAGAAGTTCATATTTGTAGCTTTCCAAAAGATAAGTTCGGCCATTGTTCTTCTTCCTCTCTTGAGGATAGGTAATCGAATATCTATAACAACAGCATCTACATGAACCAATAACTTTGGCATTTTGACAATTTATACTACGTATGGCCATCAAGGTATCAAGTTATGATACGAGACTATCCAAATATGCAAAATTGGGAGGTGCAGAGTTAAATTTAATGAAAAATTCGAAAACCCATTTAACATAACTTGGCTAGTTAGTCTATCTCCACAAGTTCATCACTACTGAAGGAGCACTTCTATAAAAATTCTGAGAGAAATAGTCTAATACAAGCATGACATTGCATCCATACCTTTCTTCAAATGAGTCAACAACATAGGGAAAATGTGGTTGTATACCAGTAGCTCTTCTGAGCCACTTATTTCCTAGTAGTAGTCTATCAACAACATCAAGAAACTGGATCTCTGCGGCTTTTGTTACAATACTTAATGGTATTCCAGCTGGACCAATCTCTTTCATCAATTCTTTCACCTACATAAAAGTTCCTTCAAATATGAGAGGCCAAAAGTCAACAAATAGGAATTTAGACATTTTTCTATGCGTTAGATCATAGTACCTCAGGGGGCTCAAACAAGCTATCTGCACTTTCTTCAAGTATTTCTGATGTTAAACTATCATCAACAGTGTCTCTTCTACGTTGTACATGGCGGTTTTGAATCATTGAATGGAAATGCTGATCCATTGAAGCTTCAAGAATATTGTCCAACAAGTTTTTATCAAAAAAGTATGGTGAATACCTGAAATCATGAGCACAAAAATTCATGTTATGCTTTCATGAAATATTTAAGACAACTTAACTATCTCCTATTTTCTCCTGGCATGCGGAGAAGCATCTGGTATGCACAAGAATCCACATACATAGCACATGAAACGTCATGGCAGTCTACAAGCACACATCAGTGGACCATATGCAGATAATCTAACTATGTTGACATTTGAGAGGAACCAGGATCTCAATTCTCATGACTGAAGCAAAATTGTTAAATCAGAAGAATACTTGGCAGGAAACGAATTAGCCCAGAAAAGGAAACAAATGTAAATATGAAAAGGTGGATCTCAGGAGTACATTTATGGAGAGAAATAAATTTAAAATGCTACATTGTTGGGTTTTCAATAATATCTGCTCGCAGGAAAAGATGCACATTAAACATAACATGAACTGAACAGAATGGCAGCATGCTAGTAAAGTATGACATGACAAAATACTAGGGAAATGATCAAAGGAAGAATCAAGAATTCAATCCATACCATCTAATTCCATCATTCGTCGCCACTGCAATATTTAAATTTTGAGCGCTAAAAACAGGAACACCAGCTAGTTTTTTCCTTCTGGTCCTTTGTGGAATTGACTTTAAGAGCTTATTCGCAGCCTTGACCTAAAAGGAGAAGAAAATTAGTTTATGTTGAGTGTTGACAATTTAAGTTATGCAAAACTGAAATATTTACGCACAAACCTGCTTTTCATTTGGAACAAACTGGAACATATGAGGTTTTTCCTGCAAGATAGCAAGTTTCCTGAATACATTGAACACAACATGCCATATGTACAATGCTTAAAAGTTCATAGAAAAGATATATCACAGGGAGGTCCTGCGTAACTTTAGCACCTTGTATATAACAATAACATTTACGAATATGATGCACAAAATAAAATAGCCCAACCAAGAAGTGTGCAGCATGTGCTTTTTTCAATGCCAGTCCTATCAAAGAAGGCTATAACCTTAAAGGTCAATACAGAACAAGTTGAGTTTGACATGAATTTTGGAACAATTAACTGTAGAGCACAAATGTTGTTCTTTTGCACAACTAATTAATAGACATTCTCGAATAGCAAACTCGGATTACATATCTTAAATTCTTAATAGGTACTGTGTGTCATCTGGAAATGTATAAGCGCTTCAAATGGCCATCTTCTGTCTGAATAGTGTCAATGTGGTATGTTTGAAACCACGGCACATCTGGTGAAATACTCTTGAAAAAACATACGTCGTAGCGTAGGCGTCCATATTAAGATTTAAGGAAAGACTTGGCTTCAAACCTTAGGGGTTACGTGAGAGGAAAAAGAAAAGAGGCAAAGAAAGAGAGGAAGACAGACGAAGGAGGCCCTCGTGTCGTCCGCTCCAGGGCGACCCGAGGGCGATTAGGGTTTCCGCCGCCGCCGCCTTCCCCAGCCCTCCCTTCCCCTCGCCGCTGCCCGAGGAGGCGGCCGGGCAAGCCCGCGCCGTCTCCGGTGAAGGTGGCGGCGGGGATTCGCCGCTCCGTGTCCTGGCGGGGGGCTTTCGGGCGCCGAGGCAGCGGCCTCGGGTGGAGAGGCGGCGCCGACTACGACGGCTAGTGGCGTCCGCGGGTGCTCGCCGTCGCCCTCGGCCGTGCGGGCGGCAAGGTGGCGGTGGGCGGTGGTCGTGTAGTGGTGGGTGCTCCGGCGCTCCCCCGTCAGATCTGAAGGTAGCCTCCTCCCTCCTTTCGGTTCTCTCCTCCCCCACCAGATCCGGTCGCCGGCTTCGCTGGTTCGGTTGTTGGTTGGGGCGCTGGTGATGTGAGGCCGAGCCCGGGAGAAATCCTTGGTCGGCTGGCCCGACCACGGCGGTGGCGGCGTCCCCGGGCGCCGTGCTCCCTCTTGAGGCACCGTTGAGGGCTCGTTCTGCTCACCCCGGCCCTTATTCCCGGGTGAAAACCTAATATCCGTGTTGGATTTGGCGACGGCGGCGCCATGGGCGTCGCTCCCTCCTTGGAGGCGTTGTCAGGGGAACGAGGGGTGCCGGTGGAGTTTTGCCATGGATGGTAGGTGGCTGGTGGTGGTGCTCTGAGTGGTATCGGCTCCGGCGAGTTTGGTGGGTTCGTGTGCTTCAGGTGGTCTCTCTGCTCCTCCCTTTGCTGCTGTCTGCCGGCGGGTCGGCGCCCTCGAGCCTGGGCGGGAGGGGAAAGGGTTCCCCTCCCCTGCGACAGCATTGCCAGGGGCTGCGGAGAGCAAGGCTGACTTCGGCCTCCTACTCGTCATCGCCGTCGTCTCGGTGCCTGCCCCTTCTTCGTCGGCGATCAAGGCCCCTGCTTATGCTTCTCGGTTTCGTCATCTTCGGTTCTTGGCAGCACAGACACGAAGGTATGCCAGCTTCGACGAGGTGTCTCTGATTCTGCCCAGGTTGGCATGTGGGCAGTGACCTCCATAGCTCAGGGGAGCGCTTCCGGCGTCCGACGGTGCGGCGTCCTTCGAGCCAGGACGAGAGGGAAGGGTTCCCTTTTCGGCGTTGGAAATGGATGGTACTGCAGCCACCCTCAACATGTGTGCAGAAGATGGTTCTTCAAGCAGCCGTCGGTTCCTTCAAACCTGTTCTACCTCCCTTGGTGGCTTCGCGAGGAGGGCTTCGATCTCCAAGCTGTGTTTCATTTCTTCTTTGTTGCTTGTATTTCGATGTTTGTAAGCTGGTTAAGCACCCTGTAACAACCTTGGCCGTTTGGGGCTTTATTAATTTAAAGCTGGGAACTTTGTGCCTTGTATCTAAAAAAACCTTAGGGGTTTAGATTTAGAAGTACATAAGCACCTAAACATACAATCACTTCAAAGATCTGTGGAACCTAATCTTTGAAGTGTTTTTCAAGAGACGATATAATAACTGAATACTTCAGTATCGACCAAACACATCTCAATATCATGTGGCAAATAAAAGTTTAACCCCAGAGAGTTATCCAGACAGAGAAAGCATTCCAGTTCTGTATGCTCAGCAACAAAGTCATGCGTAGTGAAACATACACTGTGATATCTTTTATAATTTACTTAAAAATCGTAAGAATATCACATGAAAGTTTTCTTGTTAAGAAAATGGTCATATACCTTGAAATGTTCGTATGCTACATCAAGGCGACAGGCCCCCACCATACCACTTGGGACATTTAGCCGCTTAACATAAGACACTGAAGATGTTGAAGCAAGTTAGCTTAAAGTATTTCTCCGAAACAACTTGACATTTGAATATCTAAATTGTGCAAAACCCTTCACTAATCAGGCATATTCAGTACCACTAATGCAAGGAATACTTGCTTAGCAACAGTGTTATTCGTAGAGAGATCCAAACTTGAAATGGGCATGGAACTCAACTGATATTAAGACTAAAAAATGCATTTACCCTGCCCAGCAGGCAATCCTGAACTTCTATTTTGTGAACCAACAGATGTCCACTTTAGTCCAGTATGCGAGTTTTTGTGCCTGATTAAAGGAAATCGGCAAAAATGGGAGGAGTACAATTCATTGTGCTCCCATCCAAAAGCCAGCTTGCCAAAATATTTTGAGGTTTCATACAAAAATAATATCGACTGCTCTGTGGCTGTAATGCAGCCAATTTTTTAATAATATAAAGAAAAATAAAAAGAACTTAACTACTATGTGCTTCAGTGGTACCCATCAAATCATTATTAACTTTGCAATGCATCAAGCAGATAAAGAAAACAACAAAATCATAAAGAGAATACCTGAATCATTAAGATCCATGAAGAACCTAAACACTGGATCACTTTCACTCTTCTTCAATGGTGACAATATCTTTTTGAACCACGTAGGGGTCCTGAAACAGAATAATTTTGAAAATGCAAAATGAGCAACCAAAATATCACCTCAACTATGCTATCATTATATGTTGCGGGAAACAGTAAAGAGTATGCCCTCTTGAACTACGGAAGCTTCAAATAGAGTACACTTCTTTAGTCCACCATGTACAGACAAACTCATTAAAAATCTATCATGACAATCAGACACCAATGGCGTAAAATAGATATACATCTTCAAGCACACGTTAATAAGTTATATGCAGCGAATATTGGTGCTATGTATTTATGAAACCATTATACACTGCACATATCATCTTTTTTATGCATGTACAACAGAGTATGCCATGCAAAGCAAAGGGGGTGTGGATATGATCCCTAAAGAAGGCAAAACTAGAAGAGACCAAGTGAAAGATATGATAGATTTGATCAATGATTATTTATCCAAGATGAACATATCGTAGAAGGGAAGTAACATCTTATCATTTAATGATATAGGATAGCATCCATGGTTCAATCTTGTGGTCTGACAGGGCACACCAGATGCCCTTACAGAGCAGAATGTGACTCATCATGTGTTCCAAAGATACCAACATAGCATGATATCTCAGAGCCCTATGTTAGTGACGGAGTTTTGTGCGATTTGCAGACGGGGATGACTTGAAGGAACACAAAAGCGGGCGCGCATAAACAGTAGATTGTATTGCCTAATTTTTGTTTGCAGGATGTAGTTTCCTGATTTTAGAAAATCATTGGAGGATCCATGTCCCCATCTGCGGGCTTTTACAAAGCTCCACCAATGAGCAGCAGCGTGACATTGTAAGTGAGAAATATGAAATGTGCCAAAACCTGTAGTAGAGCAGCAACACTCCCTCATTGCTTAGCGTAAAATCTTCAATGATAGAGGCAGTTATCTTACAAAATACAGCTCAATTGGTAGCAAATTTCCGTAAGGATTTTCCACTACAGGTAGATTTAAAAGGCGTAAACATTCCCCTCAGTTCCCACTCAGACAAGAGCGCCAATTGTTAGAATTTGCGCCATTATATGGGGCAGCCCAATAGCAATTTCTGAAATCTCAAATGTCCCATGTGCATGGCAAGAGGTGGGAGGTGCTAAAGTTTACTCCCACATGGAAAGTTGGACGAGAGTTGCACCACCTTATAAGGTGGAGTGTTTTGCTACTTGGTAAGCATGTGAGAATAGAAGGCTCTCTCTCGCGCACTCCTCCTCCGACGCTCGTCGCGATCGCGTTTCGTGAATCGAGTTGCGGCAACTTTTGTCTATATTTTTGCTCTTCGGAAAAACTGAGTCGTTAGCGTACGCGTATAGCTTAGCCAGTTTGGGTCGCTCCTGGATCGTGGGCTGCTCTAACCGACTCGAACGTGTGCGACGTGGTCAGCTCACGTTGTACCCGTTAGGGTTTCCCGAGCCACACTATATAATGCCTTGCACTGTGTGCGCCGTCACGCACCGAACTAATCTAGGGTTTGACACATCTCGTGCCTTGCCCCGCCACCGTAGTCTACTCCATCCCGAGTGCCGGCGTGCACCGGTGATTGGGAGAGCAGGTCTCCGGAACCATTCGCTCTTGTGATCTGTACGCGAGAGGGCGAATTAGGTTTTTGGGAAGCACCTCGCACGACTGCTCGCCGCTTCCACCACGGGTCGTTTACCAGCCAGTGCTGCGGATCGCCTCCGCAGACGTCGTCTACTATGAGTTTACGACCAGTCTTCACCAACGTCGTCGTCAACACATCACCACTGCTTTGGGCGCGGCGACTTACCTGCATCGACGGCTACTTCCTCTACAAACGTTCGGTACGTGCGACGTATTCTGAACTCCGGTTTTACTATGAATGTGTTTGCGTATATGCTTCTATTGTCATGTTGATTAGCACGTCTAGTATGTTCGAGTATCACATGTTCATGTTAGTAGCTGCTGCAGTCATGTTTAATATTCTGAAATTAATCATGAAATTATTGCCTAATTATCCAACACCAATCTCGTCTTTGCTTCCAACATGACATGGCGTCAGCGACTAACTGCGGAATGGCAGAGCTACAGGGAAAGCGTTAAGCAGCAGGTGAGAAGGATATATACCTGTCGGCGATGAAGTGCGGGAGGTCGAAGCGTTTGGTGACGGCCATGAGGCCGTTCCCTGAGGGGTCGAGCATGGTGAACACCTGCCCCACGAAGGCGGGGCCCCCGCTCGCGCCAACCTTGACCCCGCCTGCCCCCTTCCCGCCGCCGCCTGCCACGGCCATGCACGCCGCCGGCAACCGCTGCAGATGGTGGTGGGGGGGGGGGGGGGGGGGAGGCGAGGTGAGGAGGAGGAAGAAGGGGGAAAGGGAGTGGAAGGGGTTGGAGGAGGGGAGAGCTTGGTGATGATGGTGGCGCGGTGATGTTTATGTTACTACGGTACGGTGGTGGTTGGAGGAGACGAGGTGCGGCGTGGGAGAGGGCCTTGGACTTGGAATCTATCTGGTGGTGGCCTGGTGGGTTGGGTTGGGTTGGGAACTTGGGATGGATATGCGTAGCGTGCCGTCCCGCCGTCGTCTCTGCACGTGCACGGCGTGCCGGGCGGTGCTCCGCGGCGCGCGCTTTGTCTCTGCAACTCCTCCATCATGGTGTCACGTTAGGGCTCCTTGTTTCATAGGAAAAGAAAAATGTAGTAATAGAACCTATAAGATTGATTGGAATGATGTTTGTGCTAGAGTGTTGAAAGGGAAGTATTACCCAAATTCTGAGTTTCTAGAGGCACGACGGAAAAAGAATTCTTCACACACTTGGAGAGCAATTATTCATGGCAGGGAAGCCCTTACGAAGGGGCTTATTAAACGTGTGGGTGATGGATCGACAATTAAAATTACTGAAGATCCTTGGATGCCGGAAAATACAAATGGCAAACCTTTGGCAAGGAAACCAGAGTCCACGGCTACTTTGGTGAACGAATTAATTGATACAGAGTTGATGGAGTGGTCTGACGAGAAACTTGAGGCGAATTTTATTGCTACTGATGTTCAAGCAATCAAAAAAATTCCTTTGGGAAGGCATGCTGAAGATGAATGGGCTTGGACACAAGAGCGCCATGGTAATTTTACTGTCAGATCAGCTTATAGGTTATTAGCAGCAAACCAATATGCCACAAGGGAGTCCAGTTCAGGTAATCATCAAGTACAGAACTATTGGAAGAAATTATGGAAGTTGCCTGTCCCTCCAAAAGTTCGTTGTTTCTGGTGGAGGGTAATCAAAAAATGTGTCCCGTCTAGAGCAGTTCTTAAGAGCAGACATGTGGCGTATTGCATATTGTGAAGCATGTGGTGCATCAGAAGAGTCCATTTCGCATGCTCTCTTTGAATGTACTTGGGCTCGTTTATTTTGGCAAGAGATGAGGTCTATGTCTGGTGTCAAGTTGCCTTCATTCCATCCTAACTCATGGGCTAGTGACATGATTGATCACCAGTCTATGAATGAGAAAGATACATGTCTAATTCTTTGTGGCTACTGGGCAATTTGGCAGGAAAGAAATGCAAAGAAACACGGTGGTAGTAGCAGGTCAATTACCGAGTCTGTCCGATGGGCTTTGGATACCACGATTGACCTGTCAGAGACTAGGCAAAGATAAATCTCAGCGGCATGTGAAAAAGAAGCCTCGATGGATTCCACCCGAAGTTGAAACTCTAAAGCTGAACACTGATGCTAGTTTCGATGTGGATAATAAATCCGGGAGCACTGGTGTGGTTGTTCGAAATCATCAGGGAACTATGATAAGAGGACAAGCCTTATGGTATGACCATATACCAAATGCTAGAATTATGGAGGCCGTGGCGATTAGGGATGGTGTCAAGCTGGCAGCGGAGAGGGGCTATGTCAGTGTCATTATCGAATCGGATGCCAAAGAGGTTATACAGCAGTTAGCTGATGAGGAGAGTGATAGGTCTGAGTTGAAACCTATATGTCAAGATATTAGAGAGATTTTGAGAGCTTTTCCTAGCTATAGTGTGAGTTTTGTTGGGCGGGATGCTAATCAAGCAGCTCATCTTTGCGCTAGACAGGCTAGTTCAAATAGGAGGAGGTGTCTGTGGATTAATTATGTCCCAGCCGCTCTCACCGACACTCTATTGAGTGATTGTAATCCTATCGTTGATTAATAAAGCTCTTGGTAATTCGCAAAAAAAAAAGAATGATGTTTGTGCTACTAAGAGCACGTGTCCCAGGTTGGACTTCCGTGGGCACGCATAAAATAGACTAATTAAGCCATGCATGCAGCCACCACGTGGACTTCTTTTTTCGTTTTCGAACTTTAAAACATTTTATCTCTTAAACCGTAATTCAAAATCCACCTCCGTTTTCACGGTTGGCTTTATTGCGACGAGATCTTCAAAATTAGATCTCATCTTGATATGTTTTGACAACTTTTTTTCTCCGACCTTAGTTGTCAGATTATAGTCACTTGGTTACCATGCATTATCAACTTAGTTACCGGGTTAAAATCAAATGGTTGCCTGGTCTTTTGAACTGCGCTACTCACCAATGTAATCCTTCTGTGACAGTAATCCCATATTTTACGTGTCTAGATTGGATCAAATACTCACACTATGAACATGAACATGTAGATCATGGTTATGACAAAAAAATCATATAAAAGTACCTGGTAACCATGAATTATTTGAGTGGTAACTGCTAACTAGTCATATGGCAACTACAGTATAATAACCTGGCAACTAGCGACGAAAAAAAAAATTCATCAAAACATATTAAGATGGGATCTTGTTTTGAAGTGTTCTTCGAGACGAAACCAGCAGTGAAAACGGATCATCAAATGGATTTACGGTTTAAAAGATAATTTATTTTGAATTTTCGGATCATAAAAAGATTCCCCACATGCATGTAGTCATTGGTCCCTTCACACTTAGGATGTGTTTGGTTTTGGGATGGGGTGGAATGTAATGGAACCGTTCCACACCCAGAGGCAATTCCAGTGTTTGGTTAGGAAGAGGAACGGAACCAACTGGTTCCTCAAAAGGGAATATACCCCCTATATCTAGAATTCACCTGTTCCACCAAATTGGTCGAACGAGGTGGAACGGCCGGCTAAGCACGGCATCATCCCGCTGTCAAAAGAAAAGAAAAAACATATCGGGCCACGACCGCGACCTAACCCTCTCGTCTCTACCTCTCCTCTCCATCGTCACTCCCAACTGTGGCGGCCGGAACGAGGTGCGGCGGCGGCCGAAACCAGCCAAGGCGGTCGGGGCAAGGCAGCGGCCAGAACCAGCCCCGCTCCGTCCAGGAGGACTTCAACCGCCGCCGCAGCCTCGTCTCCATCTCCCCAGTGCTCCCCACGGGCGCGCCCGAGGTTGACCCCAGGACGCACCGCCTCAAGAAGCTCGCCCCGCCCGTGCTCCGGCGCGCCCCCCGTGCTGCTCGTCTGGGACGCCATGGCGCCCGGCCCTTCAATCGCGCCCGCGCCGGAACTTCGGTGGCCAGCAGGCGCGGGGGACGCGGATAGGGCGGCGGCGGCGGTGGCCACCAGGCGCGGGGGACACGGCTAGGGCGGCGGCGGCGGTCAGCGGCTTGGCGGCGGTGGCCAGCGGCGCACCGGCGGTGGGACAGCCGGCCAACGGCACATTGATTTTGTGTTGATTAATCTGCATCTATTTTTTCTCTAGAAAAATTGTGTTGATTAATTACTATGAACTTGCTTAATTTACATTGATAACTACACTCTTCAAAGTTTTACACCACCATTCCATTCCATCTCATTTCCTCT
This sequence comes from Poa pratensis, assembly GCA_947311845.1. Classification (NCBI taxonomy): domain Eukaryota; kingdom Viridiplantae; phylum Streptophyta; class Magnoliopsida; order Poales; family Poaceae; genus Poa; species Poa pratensis. The sequence goes on from CAMZMU010000038.1 coordinate 61,745,450, forward strand.
AACCAAACATAGGAATAGAATGTCACCATGACATTCCATTCTAGTGGAATGGAACCATTCCATTACATTCCACCCCATCCCAAAACCAAACACACCCTTATAGAACGACGTGCACGCCGGACCGAATCCCTTGCTAGGGCACGTTTGTTTATATTATATGGGATGAGCGATTCTCTTTGATCGTGGCAAAGAAATTTTCCATAAGGTTAGACCTCATGTTTTTTTCTATATGATTTACACTACAACATTCCTATGAGATTAATTTCTATATGATGTGATCCTATATATGAATCAAACAACTTCTATAGGAACTAATCATTCAAAAATCATATGCCATTCTTTGTATCAAAGGGCCATTATTCTCCCCGGCCAATCCTCGTACTTGGAGCAGAGAGTTTACACATTGCCTGCAACTTATGATGTTGAATTAGATAATCGGCCTTTCTCTCAGTTCATTTGTCTTAGCTTTTTTAACCATATATTTCTTAGGGTTTAAGATGCTGATGAGTGTTGTAATCCATCTATTAGCATTGGATGGTAAGCTTCAACGATGGTGATAAGCTTCTTTTATATTACCAACTACTCCGCAAGTCACAGCCCCGATAATATGCGCGAAAACATGTTCATAAGCCAAAACAAAAGTGCTTTTTATGGGTTTCAGAAATGTTTCTTCTTGAAGTTTCAACAATGCCAATTCAATAAGCTTCAGTTCGTGAACCAGTTTAAGTATGTTCAGAAAAATAACAGTCAAGAAACATACTATTTGGATAAACTCAACAAAACATGCAATTCCATAGTTTATACAGCCAAACAGGATTTGGAATTGTATGCTACCCCTTGATTCCAACAGTAAATTACATTCACAACCAAACAGCAGAATTTGAATTGGAGCACATTTCCTTTCCCTCTTGGAAATGGAATTACTAGTCCATTTCAATTCCCAACAAACTTTCCTACATCCAAACACAGTGTAAGAAAAAAGTTTCAATGCACAACATGGAGCACAAAAAAGGTAAACTGGGCTGAAATGGAACCAAATTTTGATCGCTTGTTCCACCAATTAAATAGCTCCACTATAATTCAAAATCCACAAACTTTGAAATTGCCAGCGGCGCCCCACTTTGTTGTCATCTGGGTTGTCCGTATCACCCTGCTCTTGAATGACCCTCGACCTTGTCTGACCCATCAACGACCCAACTCGCTCACGTTCTCAGCCCGTATACACAACCAGATCTCTCTACAAGTTCGGACTTATGTCAAGCTCAGCCTTGTCGTCGCACTCGCTCGTTGCATTCCTTCATCCATTCCTTCATCGACGTGCTCATCAGAGGGATCTTGTGATGGACTCATACCAACATGGTTGTTCCTTCAAGTTGGACGATGCAACTAGTCGGGCATCTTCAAGAGGATGATGATGGGGCATTAAGCGTCGCTGTTTTCTTTGTATCATACGGGATGTGAACCAGTTCAAGGTTGATTTTGCAGAAAATAGAAGGTTTAGGATAAAAATAAACTTTCTCAAGAGTTCAGGAACGAAAAGTGGGCTTTGTATTCTTTGAAACTGGGGCTTTATGAGAATTCATCACAACTCACTATGACAGCTACGAGTCTCTCTAGTTGGGTTTTCAAAGTGGGGGCGACAAACCCTCAACAACATATGTATTGTGTAACACCCTGAATTTCACTAACCGGTTTTCCTGAAAAAGGGGTGAACTAAAAATTTGCGAAAACCTTTTAACTTGGATTTCTCTGGTTTTTATCAAAACTCATTTGAACTTCTGGTGGTTGATGTCGAAATCATGTACCTCTCTTTGTCCCAACCTCGGGAATATTCTCTGAATATTTCTCATCACCTTTGATCCCGTTCGTTAGGGTTTTCTTTATAAAACCTTAATGCCTTTTCTATAGAAAACAAAAACCGATATCTCACCTCTCCAAAGCAACTCTCATTTACCTTGCTCAGAAAATTCCGCCAAAAATCCCAGAGACACCTATCCTCATGTAAATCCCATATATGCATGAACATCGCCATGACCTATGCAACTTCTCAGATTGAAGAAATTACCAAAACCCTACTTCCAGTCCCGGGCCATTAAAACCAAAACCCTACTTCCAGTCCACCATAAATCTCGACCACCTGAGGAAGTGTTTCATATCCCATTATAAGCCTCCCCAAGAAATTTGGGATCATTTGGATCAAAATTTTCTTGTAGGACACCCATCGAACACCTTCTGCCATTTTCGAGACCTGAAAATATTTACACATAAAATCTTCTCCAAATGGCATGATACTTGACCTCATTGCTCACATACCAGTAGAACATCACCAGTAAAAATCCTAGCTCCATTGGGATAGTGGAAGTCCATTTTCATTTCATCGAACACCTTGAGGGCATTTGAATTTTTCAAAACTTTGTACTGGAATTTTGTTCCAATTTGATGTTTTACTTGCTGTGTGTTGTTGGTGACAGTAGTGCAACCCAGTGACGCGACCCGTTTTCTTTTTAGTGCCCTGAATCGTCAGGAACGCGAACCATGCTGATCACGTCGCGCTCTGGCCATGCCGATGTCGGCATGGCACTGTGCAAACCCTAGCCCCTGCCTTTGCTGCAGTGCAGCCGCGTGCGCTACTGCACCTCCAGCTCGACCCTCCCTATCCTCTCCTCCCCCTTATCCCTCCCCTGCAGCCAGAAGGGCGTAAGCCATGACCTCAGCGAGGAAGTTAATGGCCGCCACGGCCACAACCTACCTCTCCCCCTCCCCGGCTACATAAGGCAACCCAGACCCTCTTCTGGAACTCGCACTTCTCTCCCTCCTTCCCCTGGACCTCTCTGCACAATTAGCTGGCGAATGGAGCTCGATTTCGACCATGTTGGCCGGAATCGTGGCCATAGGTCCTTAGACCACCACGAGCTATTCCGAGCTTCATTCTCCAATTAAATGGGTGGGGAGACTCCTCTTGTTCTCCTGGTTCTTCCAGTGCAAACGGTTCGCGAAATGATGCTCCGTAGCATCGTTGCCGTCCTCAACCGCCGGCGGCAAGCTCGCCGGATGCGCACCGAGGCGTCGCCTTCCCTTACCTCCCCATGGCCGTGGCCTCCATCCCCGGGCGCAGCGCGGCGGGGCGATCCCTCTCGTGCCCTCGGCGGCCACGGAAGCCCACCGGAGCGACGGCAACGATCGGCGGCCAAGCCCACCGGAGCGGCGTCGGGCCTCGTCCCGCGTCTCCTCGACGCAAGGAAGGGGGTAGCCAGCTGGGCTGCCAGCGTGGCTCCCTGTTGTCGCTGACGTGTGGGCCCAGCCTGGCCCAACTGCCACGTCGTATAAGTGGAGGCGTAACCAGGCGTGTTACGTTTTCCGAGTGCGAAGACGTACTTCGAAGAAACGCGCGACCAGCCCGGCCCAGTTCAGAAGCGGCCCGTTCCGTTTTTTTTTCTGGAGTGGGCAGTAAATAGCTATTCGTCGCCTGTCAATATCTTTCAAACCGTAACTCCGTTTGAGGTGATTCAAATTTGTAAATTCTTAGTTTGAAAAGCTCTGTCCAGTAGTATCAGTTTTACATTTTTGTAAAATACTTGTATGCTCAGCACCCTTGTGTGCATGCGTAGGTATTCCGCGGTACCGGCAAACCGAGACCCTAACCCGTGACGTGTCCGTGACCCTCCGAGCCAAACGGTGTCGATCTTCGGAGGCAAGCTAACCCCCTGCTATGAGCAGTCCCGCAATGTTGTTTGTTTATTTGTTTATTGCCATGCCTAGTGTTTATATTTGTCTGCGTTCGGTATATGTTGTGTCGGTCTGTTATTGTTTGTGTTAAAAATGAAACTGGTAATATTGCTCCTGCCATGTTGCATATCGTGTTGAAATTTAAATTGTCGCATTACTATATGATTGCTTATCTGTGCCTCAACCCCATTCCCGAGGCGATGGGCTGGAGGAACCACCACGGTCAAGGGAATGGGAAATAATACAACTGTGCGCCTCGCACTTGCGTGGCTTTGTTTGCTTCTTCTTCTTCGCCGAGGTGAGGAGCGGACGAATGTCGTCTTATGATCCTCGGAGTTGGGGGCATTTGCCAAAAGATTTATTTGCTTCTTCTCCCTCCGTCAAACGTGGTTGGCGTAAGCCCACCTGGACTGCGACGCTTGGGACATTTGCTTTCCATTTGGTTCTTTTTGCCAAGATTGCTGACACCACGTCGGGTTAATCCTTGAGTGGAATGGATGCTTTCTTTCTTATGAGTGCTTTTCGGTTCATTTTGGAGACTACATGCCCTACCAAGTTTGGTAGTTGATCTGTGATGGCGTTGGTCGGAGGTATCTCTGCCACAGTCACCCGATCGACGCCAACAAATTGTGCTAACTTTTGTATTGATCTGCGATGGCGCTGGTCGGAGGTATCTCTGCCATAGTCACCGGTCAATACAACAAACTATTGCTTGAAATATTATGTTGCTAATATCTTGATGTTTGGTGTTATATATTTTTTATGATATTGTGATTGTTGTGTTGGACTAATCCTCTGTTGTTTGGACTTGTTATGATGGAACTTGATTAAATGAAACACCCCTCCAAACATCGATAGGGTCAGTCCATAGTGCCACTAATCTGAACATCGAAAGCACTGCCATTGTCGCTCATATGGCCGGGCCTTGACCTACGTAACCTATTGAGCCTCCTTTGATGCTATCATTTTGGCAAGACTAGTCGGTTACCTTTGTGGTCGGGGCTAGCCTTGTGAAGGTTCCGGAGCTAGGCGTCGCTCATCTGTTGGGGGCGTGTCGGATTCACTTCGTCATAATACATAGAGTTGTGTCGGTAGCTATACAGGGAGTGTCTTGGTAGCGTGAACGGTCAGGTGAGTGTATCTTGCTGAGTTCGCCTTAGGGATGATATCCTAAAGTACCGGCTGAGTGTGGTGCACTTAGATGGGTGGTATCTGCAACCTCTCGAGAGTGTCAAATCTAGATGTCTAGCCTCGTTCCAAGGTTATGGAACAACAGTTCAGTGTCGGTCACACTATTGTCTTTGTCGAGTCAGGAGGTTAAACATAAGTTTTGTTTGAAAGAAAGATGAACAACCTGATTTCACTAAATGAACAATAAGATGATGCAGGGAATGTTACTTGAGCTGTGGATGGTTACCGTGTTTCGGGGTGACGGTGTGATCGTTGGAAGCCTAGAGTTAGGCCTGAGCCAACATCAACCGTGCATGCCCAGCGTGGAAAAATAAGGCCAGAAGGCCTAGGAGAGTTGAGAAAAGAGATAAGGCCAGTGGGCCTAGCAGGGATGATAAATATTGTTATGTTACTTGGTACCAAATGGTACACCCATTTACTCGTCACAGGTAATCTCTTTGTATGATTGCCGGTGCACGATCCAACCCCACCTGGCTTGGACTCTGTACTGGTGATACCCCCGTTGTTTGCTTATGACATGTTTGGTTGTCAATGCCATGCTACTTTTATGTCACGTATCTAGTGTACACCTTGCCATGTTGTAGAATTTATTTCCAATGTATATCTTGCTGCATGATTGTTGAATTGTTTGTAGCGAGTGGCGATTCTTGCTGAGTGCATACAAATGTACTCACGTGCCTTGTGTTTGTGGCCAGATATTGGCGAGGATTCATCTTCTACCTTAGCCAGAAGTGGAGCAAGAGCGTGCTAGGATCAGTAGCCCAGCCAGATACCTGTGGAGTGGAGCCGCTCCAAGCCGTTGCCTTAGCCGTCTTCCGCTGCCAGTTAAACTCTGCCCTGAGCCATACTTGGCAAGATATTTTGTAATGCCTCGATGGCCTTGTAAACCTTTTCTAGCACTTTGTGCCTGATTGTGTAATGATTTCCGCTATGTTGCATTGTCGCAACGTGCGGCCAGATATCTTGGGCTGGCGCACGGGGCGACCGCCTCTCTAGAAATATGTGCCAGAGCGGGGTGCGACATATTGGCATTTCTATAACGAGCCATGTGGCTTTCGGTGTGCACCTTGGTCATGTAGTTGGAGACGTTGACAACATCGAGATGTACTTAAACGGGTTTATTGGTCCGAGTCCTTACCTAGATCTTGACTTTATTTCTTGCTTGTGGGTTCAGAAGCTGGCAACCTTTAGGGAACTGAGTCTACCTGGCACAAAGGTTGTTTCAACAGGGTGGATTACATTGTGTACAATTGTCATTATAAGATTATTGCCCACTACTGTGAAAATTTTAAAACTAACATTAAGAAATCAAATCGGACGATATTATCGAATTTGCACGGTGTCCTTGCATTGGAAAATAGAGTAATGACACAAACTTTGTTAAACAAAAGGCAATTACACTTTTTATGTAGCTGATTAAACAAACTCATCATAACGTATTTTGTTGACTCCTAGAATCTTTAATTAAACTTAGGACGGAGACCCGTCATCAACGTCAATGATTGAGAGAAATAATCAAAGGGTAAATACTATGTATCTGAGGGCATGTACAATGGTAGACAAGGCAAGTCCTCTCTTAGCACTCCACGTCATTTAGAGAAGACAATAAATACTAGTCGTACAATGCGTTATCTCTTATTGTCATCTCTAGCAATTAATGAAAATTGATTAAAAATAACTTAAGGGAAGTCATATTGTACAAATGGAGAAAATAACCTTCTCTTAATTTTAAGAGATCATCCCTTAGCTAAGGGAAGACAACCCCCTATCTTTGTTCTCTCTCCTCCAACTAAGCAAAAATCCTACGTGGCATCTCTAAGAGAAGGCTGACGTCATCCCATTGTACATGCCCTGAGGCCGATGGGAAACAAATCATAGGCCCGCTCCCTCGCGGGCATGTACAATGGGGTGACGTCAACCTTCTCTTAGCGTTGACACGTAGGATATTTGTCTAGTTGGAGGAGAGAGAATGAAGAAAATGAGACTGCCTTCCCTTAGCTAAGAGATGATCTCTTACCAAATAAGGGAAGGCTAATTTCACCATTGTACAATTTATTTTCCCTTAGAAATACAATTTCCTACTAAATATAATTATTTTTTATTAATTGCTAGAGATGACAATAAGAGATAATGCATTGTACAACTTATAATTTTGCCTTCTCTATATGACGTGGATGGTTAAGAGAAGGCGCGTCTTTCCTACCATTGTACATGCCCTTAATCGCAGATCGATCTAACGTACCTCGTTTCTTTCCATTTTCCCGTCATGAACGGCAATCCCAGGTTTGACGAGGCAGTTACCAAAAAATTCCCAAATTCCCTCCCCAAAACGCAATCAACGCATCCCCCACCTGTGGCTCTCTTGATTTTGCGTCGCCCCCGCGTGATCGACCGCGTCTCGCTCGTCATCGCGGTGCGCTTCCTCGACCCACTCGCCGATGCATCCTCCTCCACCTGGTTCGATTCGCTCGCCAACACGCACGCATGAAGCTCCGCTGCGGGGAGGCGTTGGCGGGGCTTCAGTTACCGGCCGTCGGCGCTGTTGGTGTCAGAGGCGGCTAGATCCTGTCAAGAATTCACTCCGACATGCTAGGACTCATATGCTTGCACCGCTCATGGTCACTGTCTTCGCCCCCTAGACGACTACACCATTCTAGTTGAAGGTAATATGAATGTCTGAATATCTCTTATTTTATTATTAACACTCAATCTGCCGTCGACCTCCAGCATTTGGATTTGTGATATCTAATTTAGGATCGGATTCATTTAACCTTTTGTTACCAATTCATGCTTCTTTAGATTTTACTGCTTCCATTCACTGTACTGTTACTCTAGGTAAGAGTGACATTCATGCTTCACGCTTTGCATGCTTCCCAAGATTCACACACACGTCCCGGTGTCGGCCATATCATGTTAAGGATTGCAGGTTCGACACTTCTAGATAGTATCAGCCATGCTTCTGTTGCTCTGGTGTATGCTTCAACTGTATAGAAGTTTTGCTTCGTATGCTTCCGATTATGATCTTTTTTCTCACATATTTCTATCGTATGCCAGACAATCTCCATCATGGTCGTTGGTCGCATGGTGGAAGCACGGCAAGGAGCCACGATATCTTCCCATGACAAGGAGATAGACCAAGACATGTCGTCATCGATCGTGCTACAGTTCTGAGGCTTCCACCATTGTTTGGCAAGTGAACGTCAAGAGACATGCGTGGTGTAGCCTTGCCATTCGAGGGCGTCCCTGAATAAAACTGCACTGAGCTTGTGTTGCGTCGCTTGGTTGTTCAACCGCCGCGAAGACGATGACCGGCTTCTCCTACGCGCAATTGTAATGTTCTATGTAGGAAGCATATAGCACGAACAATGAAAACCCACGTTGTTACCGGTTTGTTCATGCAAGCAAGTTCTCGGTTTTGGAAGAGAAATTTTCCGAAACATTACCCAGTTTGTTTAAAGCGTGGTCTAAATATCGATGATTATATTGATCTACATGGAAATTGTCTCAATTGGATGGAAGCAATTTTGTAGTCACTGGAAGCAAAATCGTGATGCTTTTGAAACAATATCCCTTACATAAGAACACATATTTATGTTAAGTGGAAGCAAACTTAAGTCACCTTGAAGCAAGTTCTTTGGAAACAAAGTGTGCTTCAGAGGGCAGTAAAGTATGTGAATATTTGTGTCACATATAAGTTTTTCTGAAATTTCCTTGCATTGAAGCAAATTCTTTGTATAGAAATAATACTTTCATGTGTTTGAAGCAAATTTTGGTAGCGTATGAAGCAAGTTGACTAACTATGAAAATATCTTAAACTGGAGCAAGGAAGCAAAATTTTGTTGTGTTTGAAGCAAACTTTAGTTCGGAAAGATGCAAAGTAAAATAACCTTGAAAATTATGCGTGCTTCGTAAGGCAACCGAGCTAAAATAATTAGTAGTTGTTTTCCTTTAAATCGAGCATAAGTTTCCTAAAAGCAAGCAATTTGTTTCCTAAAAATCAGCAATTAGGAGTAGTTAGAGGAGGAAGTCAACCCCACGTAATTAACTGATTGCTTTTTTCGGAAACTCTCGCGTGAGATTGGCAGCATCCTTCAATCATGCATACGTGCATCCGACGTCCAGCCTGTTTCCAATCGTGCGGTTAGAATCTGGTCCGATGGAAAGCCACACATCGGACGCCGATTCCTAGCAGCGCGTGAGAAAAGAAACAAGTTCCCAGGTTTGGAGGGGTTCCACGGCACTGGATCCGCCCATGATCAGCATCAGAGACTGGAAGAAGGTATCAAACCGGAAGAAGCCTGGTAACTGGTAAGCTATATCTCACACGAGAAACAACAGAAGATTTGGAGAAAGAAAGGGGCGAGAAGATGAGAAAGGAGCCGTCAGAACCATGCGTACTCCCCGCACGAGCGCTTGACCGTTTCTTCATCAGTTCGCAAAACGTAGTCCGTTAGCGTTGTCTCGCTCGCACTGACTCCTTAGTTAGGACTAGTCAAAACACCTCAACTTGCTTACCATCGCTTTCAGCAGCTACCAGCTACTACCTTTTCTCAATCCATCACCACACATTGGCCCGATCCATCCTGTACCCCACTTGTCATTCTCTTTTCAACATTATCACCGGTATCTTGCGACCTGCAGAGAATAGTTCTCCGCTGCAAAATCTCAGTTTTCAGTCTCGTGACCTGAGGATAGTATCTCTGTTTTAAATAGCCGGCTATCACCCGGCTATAGCCTCGCGAGAGGGTCCACGCTATAGAAAAGGTCTTTGTAGGCTATAAGGGTAATAACCGCTAATAGCCCGGCTAAATAAATTTAGCCCCAGTTTAGCCCCTTAGCCGCTATATTCCCGCTCATGGATCCAAAAAATTAGATCAAATTTGTCCCGCTCAAGCCAAATTTTCCCACTCGGCCCAATTTCGGGGACCAAATGTCAACCAGAGCCCTAAATTTTTCTTGTTCTCTCCTCTCTCTCCCGAAAATAGAACCAAGAGGGGTGGCCGCCATGGCATGTGTGAATTATTGATATGTATATACATATATATGTTGCCCACACATTGTTTTGTTCAATTATTTAGCAAAACGGCTATAAAGCCTTAGCCGCGCTATAGCCCGGCTATAGCCTTTCATAGCTTCTGAAATCGCCGGCGCTAAACACAATAGCCCGCTATTTTAAACAGAGGATAGTATATAAAGACCCCCAAGACGTTAGCAAAAGCAAAAAGTGCAAAACACACTAGAGCTTGCTCCTTTTCGGCGTGGAAAAGTGGTCAGAAAATCAAGAACATTGCCAGGCGCACACAGTACGTGGTCGATCAACCAAGACTCATGGCCAGGAATGGCGTCAAGGTCACCTACATCGAGACGCAGTTCGTCACCTCCGACGCCGCGAGCTTCAAGGCGCTCGTGCAGCGCCTCACCGGCAAGTCCGCCGAACCCACCGAGCCCACGCGCCAGCTACACCGGCCGCTCCCCCGCCGTGCGGGCGCCGACGGGAGGAACACCATTACTGGAGCACGAAGCTATTGCATGTCCACCTCTGCGCCTGCGGGGTTGGCTGGTACAGCTGAGCGGAACGCTGGCGCCTCGCAGCCGTGCCTGGATGAGATGCACGAGCTTTGCGATTATCCTGAGCTGTTGTACGTCGTCGGCGCCAGCGAACGGCAACGTGGCAGTGGTTATAGTGATTTACTCTATTGAAATGTAAATATTTTATTTTGAGTACCTGGTTACGATGTAGTATATTCAAGTAATTTTTTTGTATGCTCTGTACTTCCAGTCAACTGATGCTCCTGATGTGGGAGCAAATGCAAAGCTATTACTTCTGTACAACGAGAAACAGATTAGACACGAACGGATCATTTGAAAATGTTCAGCTGGGCGTAAGAGAAACTTTAGAAGATGCTCTAAAATGCATCTACTATAATGGTTTTAGATGATCTCGCTGAAAACATTTCGGAGGATATATGTAGGCACCTTTGTTCTCATGCCGAAAAACTAATCCTCTACGCCTACTTGTTCTCTATTTCTCATATAGATGTGCACATAAACTTAATTGACCCGCAATTCCACATCTAATTATATCATGACTCGGAATTTAGTTTTTTAAAAAAATATTGTTGTGAGGTCAGGTCAGGTCAGGTTGAGAACAACTATATCAAGAGTTAAGAGTACATTCACATTCTGTAAACGCGTCTAACATATAGTTTGATAGTGATACATTATATGTGCAATATATATAGGGAAAATACAAGAAAGGAAATTTTGTTCCGTCTGATAAATTTAGAAGAACTTGGACCCTCCAAGATACCACCTTGTTTCTCCAGCTTAAAAGTTTTGCTTTTGCCCATGACAACTTGATTGTTTCTGCAGCTCAGCTGTTATTGATGCCAATGAATATGTCCCCTTCCAAATTTAGAACATTGAGCTTGCTTCTTGCAGTCGTCCTCACTTTTAAACAATACCCAAGCAGGTAAGGTCTTTGGTCGCTTCCTCTGCGGACAAAAAGTTCTTTCTTCTGTCCACATGATGTGCTTGAAGGCAACATTTTTCTGTTTCCTCTGCTAGTTTGTATTTCTTAGGGTTTCATCTGCATCTTTTACTCCGACGAAAGCATGTTGGTCCAAAGCATATCATGACTAATGACTTCCGTTCTGGTTGGTAGACAAATACCAGCGTCCTAGATGAGACTCAGTGGGTGCTTTGGTGGTGTCGTAGAACGCTATGACTGAGTGGGATCAGACACTTCAGTTCTTTTGTCCGTTTTCATCCTTTTTATACTAGATCCTCTTTTCTTGATATTGCTCTTGAAAGACGACGCTTTTCTTGGAATAGAACGCTGTAGGATCCGGATCGGTATTCCCCCGATGTTGAAATCTTCCTTGAGAGATTTTGTCAAGAACCTGATATCTGTATCAGATAGCTGGGTCTTCCCACTCATAAAGGCGACAAATGTTGGTGGCCTCGCTTTCACCTGAGTGAAGTACTTAACTTTTGGTTGTGTAGCAGAATCTTTCCATGAATGTCTACTCATAACCTGTCAAAGAGAATTGGACGTAACAGTTCAGTAATGTAAATTTCTGTGACAAGAAAATTAAAAAAACTCAGAAGAATGAACTCAGTAGTAACAAATATAAACAAGATATAGTTACAGACTCAAAGCAGAGGAATGATACAAAACCAAACATTTCAAACAATAACTAGTCCTAAGGAAATTGAGAAGCTGCAGCCCATTCTAGGTGGCTTATGTCACGACCAGTACCAGATTTCAGATAATAGTCGTGGTGAACTACCATTACTGTTACTTTTGTAAGGGGCGGCTTCGGCTGGCAGCCACACCGACGGCTAGCCGAGGTAGGATGCAGGGGTGTTTAGCATAGCAACCGCACAGGAGAAAGGCTCTGAGGTAGGAGAGAAGCACGATGTAGAAGACAGATTGATAAATCTATTCCTTGCCTTCTCATTGATCACGATCCTCTCCTTATAAAGGAGCTACGGCCACGAGACAGACTCGGACTGGACTCCAAACCTTTCCTAATTAAACTATTTTCCTAACACAATTCAGACTTCAAACGTAAATCAAACTACTACCTAATTAATGCCTACAGAAGCTGGACGTACACGTCTCTTGTAAAGTTGTAATGCAGTCTGACCATGACAGCTTAGATCAAGCACTAAAAACTGCTAACATTTGGCAAAAAAAAAAAAAAAACGTTCTACTATGCACTCATGCAATTCCACCTGTGAACTGTGTCACTCTAGATTGAATATAATATTGAATGGTAGTTCCTACTTGGCACACACCCTAGCATGCAAATGAAGTAACAGTAATGTAAGCAGGACGTTTACCTTGCGCAACCAACGGTTCAGGCGCGAGGTTGACAATCTAAAACACCATTTCTCATAAGTTTCTATAACCTGGTGCATAACAGCAAGCCTCCCCCTGCCTTCCAATGCTGACACGAACACAACTGGTATCCCTGTAACCTGTCAACATGAAGATAAAAGATATTCCCATGTGATGTGCCTTACGAAGCAAGCTAAAAGGTCCGTGATATGGTTGTTCCCTCTTTTCGGTGAGAGGGCTTTCAATTTTCAATATACACAAAGGTGTTACAAAAGCAAACATTCAAGCTTTGATATTGATGTGGCATTTGATTCGGAGGTTGGTACACTTGTATGGGTAGCTCACCGGACGCCAGGGCTAACGGCGTCGGGCAGGCGTCGGATTAGTGCTGGTACTACAGAATCGTACTGGATTGGAAAAGCATATGTGCAAAAGAATTTTGTTATTGCAAAAGAATTCTCTTGTTCTTTATTAATTGAAAGCAATAGAGGGTTATCCAGTCTTGAAACTCCAAACGAGCCAGTTGCTGTCCTAATAGAAGTTCATGTCGATCCAGCCAAGCCAGTGCCATCATTAGAAAGTCCGGCCATTTTAGTTTCAGCCAGTTCAAGTTAGGGCAAGGAGGAAAGGAAGAGAGTGGTGCTGAAGACGAGACATCGCTTTTGAAAGTGTTAACTAAGAATTGGAAATGCACAGTCTAAATTCCACTCCGTACTTTTTATCTTTTCATAGTGTTAGCATATCTGCTAATAGTAATATCTGCCGTTGATGATTATTGGGGTCAGCAGTTGGTTACCGCTTCCAGTTGAACTTGGATGCGGAGAGGCAAGAGCCTGTTGCAACAGGAAGTCACGCTCCCAAGTCCTAGTAGGCTTCGAGCCCAGATAAATGAATTCAGCAGGAGCAGCTGTCTCAGAAACTGATTGATTCTTAACGGGACTGAACGGAATAGCCAGTCACGTTCTATCATGCTTAGCTGATCTACCAAAGTGGACCATGATCGATATATTCTCATTAAGTTCAAATAACACCAACTGGGAAAAGGACGGTTAAACTAAAACGCAAGGGTCCAATATATCGTAATTTTTCTTGATTAAATCTTACTCCCTCACGTTCCTAAATATAAGATGTTTTAGCATTTGTCCACATTCACATATATATAGATGTATGTAGACATATTTTAGTGTGTATGCACACTCATTTTAGTATGCACCTAGACAACATGTTGAAGAGCTAAAACGTCTTATATATTGGAACGGAGGGAGTAGAAGGGAACCTCCTATGAAATTTACTTCAAGAAGCACCTCCTACAGACTAAAGTTACCACTTACTACCAGTAGTCATGTTATGAGTATCTTATTGACCTTTTGACAGTTTCCATTTTATAGAGATAATATTGTACCCATCCTCTTAAAAAAGTACACCATACTGATGGATGATCATAAGTATTTCTTTAATGTTGAAGAAAATTATAGTATAAAGTATAAACTAGTAACAAAATAATTAGAAAACGAACCTGAGGAATAACTGTCTGGATTTCTTTAGGAACAGCTTCTAACACTTTGTCTAACAATCGTTGGTTTTCTCGAAGGAGATCCATTTTATTGACAATCACAACAAGTCCACGGCCTTCTTCGATTGCTTGCCGTGCTATCACAACTTCTGGATGATTCATACTACTCTTCGACTTTGCGATCTACATTTCCATAGAGCCTTATCATGGCATTTTACATTTAGAATTAAAATTACATGAAACATTCATTATTCATTAAGACATACGCGACTAGTGGACATTAAGGGTGTTGCCTCTAATGCATACTAATGTGTGCATGGGACTAACAATAGAGCATTGACCTTGTTAGCCATGGCAAGGAATTAGTTAAGTACTACATGATAGAATATATGATGGACTACAATTAGATAATTAAATTTACACAAACTTAAATCAAGAGGTATTGACATGCTCTCACTAAAAGTGGAAAACACAAATTGTAAACCAGATCGAGGATCTGATTTACAAGCACTCATTAGTCCGCTATATCAGTGCTGACTCAAGATTCGTGAAATCCAGTTTTTAGCAGAGCATAACAGAGTAAAATGGTTAGAAAAACTAATGATGCAATGTGGTCTGTAGCTCTTTATTAGCACAAAATCAATTCAAGAAAATCAATGCAATTGTATAAACCAAGTTCAGGAACAGAGAAATCATGTGAAGTCAAATTAAAAGCATACGTTGAGCAAAGAGGAAGAGACGAAGAGTTACATAAGCTACTTCCAGTCATTTACACAAGAAACCCATAGTACAAAATTGTTGATTGGGACTCTTTTATAACAGAAAGCGCAGAAGATTTCCAATTCATAGGTTCTTCAAAATTCTGGAAACCAATCGTGAAGTGGAAGAGGAATATGGTGGGACCCACCTGTCAGTGTGTTAGATAAACAGACTCGGATCAGCCCCGACACTACCTGTCATTGTTCCGGGAACCTTGTGCTCAACGCCATGTTACTCGCCTATCCTCCATGATTGTGTACACCGTTTGGTGGTGCTTCACGCTTTCTGGTCAGATCTAGGAAGCCCCCAGTGGCTGTCAACAGCTTCGTGGGTCAACATAGTCTCTCAATGGTATTAATTCAAAAACAGTATAACTTTGAGGTCATCCTTGTGCTTTGGTAGGGATCGTGCGGTGATGTGCACCATGCTTTGTTTCAAAGAGGAGGTGAGCAGCATGGAAGAGGTCGAGCACGAACTTGCCGGCATAATCATGGCAAGAATCAGCCACGTGGAAGTTGTGGGAACTGGACAAGTGGAGATGGAGAGGAAATGGTTGCACGGATGTGAAGCTCTTAACAAGTAGAGGAGCATGATGCCCATCTTACCGAGCGAACAAGGTGAAAACATCAGGTCAACACCATGGCCCTTCAGCCAACAAGCAAGCATGGAGAAAACAGCCCTGTAGGTTCACTCTTACACAAAAACACGTAGAAGAGCAGCAACTTCCCCTCTTACACAAAAACATGTAGGTTCACCTTATCTCTTCACCCGAAATCCTCTAACTTATATTTGTTTTTTGCAATGACTGAAATCTTCTAACTTAGATTGAAGAATTTTGAAGAACCTCAAAAAATGGAAATTTCATGAAAAAACTAAAATAGAGAATTCCTACTTAATGGACTACTTAGTTACTCGCCACAATGCATGCATAATCAGTAGAATCAACTCATCGTATCAACAAGACCTTTTTTTCTGAATATGTAATCTAAAAGACCTCAAAAGTACAAAGTACAAACAGGATGATTATTGAAAATATTTCCTCTCAACCAGATAAAAGGGAGGATACTAGTTAGAATTTTAGGTCATAGGTTACATCCGAATGAATGTAAGTACCTTTTCTGCATCAAGCACAAGAGCTACAATATGAGCTCTCATCAGGTTTTTTCTTGATTGTACCACACTTAATGATGCTGGCCCTTTCTCCTTTCCTGATCTTTCCATCCAACCAGCAGTATCCACCTGCATCACCAAAAAAGGAAGACTGTCAATTCATTAAGATGGAGACAGCCTGAACGAACGTTCTGTCATGAGCTCTTACACCGCACCTATAGCCATATAAAAAAATGAGGTTCCAAAGAAAATAGTAAACTCACACATAACAAGTTAACTTACCAAATATACACTTCGGTTGTCAAACTGAAACTTGGCCCGAATGGAGTCCCTTGTTAAGCCTGACTCTGGACCGACCAGAACTCTATTTTCTTGTAACAAGGTATTAAGCAAGGTAGACTTCCCAACATTAGGACGTCCCACGATTGCTAACTGCAAAGGTAACTTGCTTTCATCGCCTTCATTGGCCTCCGCCTCAGAGGTAGGGTCATCTTGATCTAATCCATCTGTTATATGTGCAAGAAAAGCAATACTAAAATGTTCATAGGTTGACAGCATGGTTTTTCCTCCCAGATAAATAATGCTAGAGGAACTTATTGCTTGAAAAAATGGAGCATGCTGTTTCAAAAGTTCAATAGGTGTGGTGGTGGTTAGTTGGTCACTGATTTATAAACTATAATGATCAAATCCCTCCAGTTCTAATTGAACAGAACCAACATGGAGACATAATTAGCAGATGGAGATATGGCAATTTTAAAGCAATCCATACCTAGCTGAAACCCTACTATTTTGTTCATGCAAATTCGTCACACTTATTAGTAGTGTATTAGTTTAATCATTCTCTGCAGTACTGAGAGAAAGCACTAAGCAAAAAATCATTCACGCGCAAGCTTACTGTTTGGAAGCTGAAACATGTATTCCTCAAACAGCGGCCTTAGTATCTCATAAAGCTCTGCCATCCCCAGGCCTGTCTCTGCAGATATTGCAACTGGGTCACCAAAACCCAACCTGTGGGCTTCTCCAGCAGCCGAGGTCAAAACTCCATGCTCATCAAGTGCCTCAGACTTGTTCATTGCGACAATGGTATGTATCCCAGATGCATGTTTCCTCAGCCATTGCCCAACCTCAAGATCCAGCGGTTGTAGGCCATCCCTAAGAAGGCCATTACACTTTTACTAGGCAACGAGTATCAACTTTTGACCTGAATGCAGTAATAATAGGTTGATAACAGGCCAAAGCCCACTCACCTCACATCAATCAAGAAAATGGCGAATTGAGATCTGGCCAACACATTCCCTGTCATGTCAGCTGTACGAGCGAGAATGCTCCCAGATGTTGCTGCAGTCTCAAGTCCAGCAGAGTCAAGCACGCGGAAACGGAGATCTCCAAGCTTGGCAACTCCTTCCCGGATGTCGCGGGTGACATGGTCCCCAGGTGTATTATACACCAAAGCCTCCCTCCTCCGTATTAATCTAAATACAATCATCAGAATTTTTTAGTACAAAGGAAAAAATATCTATTGAACGACTTAAGCTGTAGATACCACTAAAATAATACAACGCCCATAACATTTGACATTTTTCATTGTTCTAACTAGGAAACCCAGATGCTGTCAAGGTGTATGTGGCACGAAAGACCTAGAAGATAGTATAAGAGTGTCAAAGGACATGATAACGGAGACCTATGCGTCTAAATGAAGGGGACTGCTCCAGCGTGAACGTGCACACAATGGTGCAGATGCGTGACACATCCAACACTGTCAGTGACGTCACGTGGGCACACGGCTCCATACAACACGCTTCAGGTCGCTCGATCTGACGACTGGCGGCAAGTCGTGCGGGGGAGTTTCACCTCCTTTGCACACCCTGTACGATTCCCGCCACATGAAAGCTCACAGAGGGCTGCCTGAGGAAATATGCCATATGCAGCTACAACAACTAAGATGACAGCAACCGTTTTACGCAGATGTTATACAACATTGTGTGTTTAATTGTCTGAATGCAATCCGTAGAAAGTGTAATCGCGAAAATATGTACATGCAAACTGAAAGGTGTAGAAGGAAAATGCATAACTGACGTGTATTACCATCAAGATATTCGCGGCCAGCAAGTACTGTGCCAACGCGGCTGCAATCATGCAGATAGTTATCGGGGATGCAACACAAAGGATGGAACGTGGTTGCTAGCTAGAAAGAGCACTAAACAAAGTAGGATTACCCCCGGAAGTGTGTGCGGAGTGGAAGATGTGGGGACTGGAAGGTGCTTGTGAAAATGGCTCCCCCATGGAGCTACACGGGAACGAGGTGTGTGTGTCGTCTCTCACCTGTTGAAGAGCGCAGACTTGCCGACGTTGGGCCGGCCGACGAGGATGATGGTGGGGAGAAGCGCCGCGTCCACCTTGGTGAAGTCGACGCGGGACTGCTTCATGGGGCTCCTCCTGGACTTGCCTTTGGTCCTCGCGGGGGCCTCCGGCTCCTCTGCGACGGTGGAGTACCCAAATCCGGCGGGGAATGGAAGGCGCGGGAGGAGAGGTAAAGCACGGCCTGCGTTGGGGAGCTGACGGTGAGACGAGGAGGGTTTAAGGATTTATTGTGGGAGAGGAGAGGGATCTTACCGATAGGAGGGGCGGGTAGGGGAACCGGCGAGGAACGAAAGGTGCGGGGAGGAGGAGAGCTGCCGCGGCGGGGCGGCTCCGGCGGAGGGCGGCGCGAAGGAGGGCGGCGGCGGCGCCCATTTTTTTGAAGGAAGTGGGTAACAGCCGTAGGCGGCGAGGTTTTAAGCTGGCCGGACCCGAGAATCCGAGATTGATCCCCCTTTTGTTCGTTTTGTTTTGTTCTGCAGCACCAGTGCACCACCAAACGCCCTTTGTGATCGCAAAAAAAAAAAAAAAAAAAAACGCCCTTTGTTTCTCCATGCCAATTTGGCTCGCGAGGGGTTCAAAAAAAAAAGTTTTCACCGCTCGGACGTATTAGAGCATCTCGATGCAAAATAGGGCTCGTGTCCAAAAACTGCTTTTTACATATACCAAACAGTAAAATCGTAACTCTAAGAGATGATGTATGTATCTCTATGGCGATGCAAAAAAATTGGGTAAGCCCCCAAATTTTTAGTTTTTGATGATGCAAATATATATCACCAATAGGGCTGCCTAAAAACGCAGTTCGCTGCCGCGCGTAGTCCAAGTGCCGACCTGAAGTTCCCTTTCTCATCCTGCCATCGGCGACCAAACTCCACCGCCACCCCGCTCTGCCCCAACCCCTCGCCGTCTTCCGCGGCCGATTTCCAACGTCACAGCTAGCGGGATCAATGTCGTCTTCCTCGCGGCTGGTGAAGCTCTGTCGCACTCGTATTCGACCTCCACTGCTCCCTCCGACCATCACACTGCGTCCAGGGTGAGCAACCGGTCCTCCAAGACATCTCCTACCTCTCCCTCGTGCTCTGTTTTGACGTCGCGCAGATCACCACAGTGCGCCGCCGCAGGAAAGGCCACCGGTGCCGCTCCAGTGACCATTTGGTTCTGGCGCCGCCGCCAATCGACGCGCTGCGATGAGATGTGTCGAACATGCTAGGTCTCACCCTCTTGCGCGTCCTCCTTCGTCGTGAATCTCCGTCGGCCGTCGCGCTGTTGTCATGCTGGCGTGACGATGGGACCCGTCCGTCAGAATTTCATATTGTTTGTGCAATTTGTTGATTCATATGTATGCATTTTGTAAAATGAAAATGTATTTTCGTGCCCTATTTTACATCATCTTGTGGAGCTCACAATTTTTCAGGTGCCCTAAAATACATCATCCGTCGGAGCAAAACAAGTTTTGGTGGCCTATAACCAAAATGTTGTATTCTATTTTGATTTTTGCATCTTCTATTGGAGATGCTGAAAGGATCGGTATGGCCACCTAGAGGGGGATGAATAGGTGCTACTCAATTTTTAGCTCTTTTTCAAGTTTAGGCTTGACACAAAGGTAAATTCTCTAATATACAACTACGGTGAATTTACCTATATGACAAGTTAACACAAGACTAAGCAAGTTACAAGTAAGAGCTAACGAGTAAGGAATAACCAAACGGGAAGCACGCGGAGACAAGCATGTATTCCGAGTTCCTCCTTTTTAGGGGAGTACATCTCGTTGGAGGGGTGTGAGTTTCAAACTCAAATGCCACAAATGGCCTCACCCTATTCTCCGATGAACCTTGCCCAAAAGCTCGGTTCACCTTCCACTATCGGAATTCTTCAAGGCAGAATCCGGAGCCCTTATAACAAACTTGAGGCTCAACCCACAAAAAGATTGGGGGCTCCCAAGCACCACAACACATGCCACACAAAAGTAGCAAGCAAGTAAGTACAACAAGATGCCTAGGTTTTCCTAGTGGAAACCCTAGGCTCAAATCCCTCAAGTGAATGAGGGGGAAATGAAGAACGCTTTGGTGAAGATGTAGATCGGGGTCTTCTCCTTCGGATCTCCGAGTATGAGCTTGATTGGTTGATGGAGTAGGGAGATCTAGGAGCTTGAAGCTTTGATTTAATGGAGGAGAGAGAATCTGAAGCTTAAACTTGCTGGAGGTAGGTGGAGGGGTATTTATACCCCCTCCCGAAAATCTGCCCGTTGATGCTTCCAGGGGGCCGGATATTTCCGGACTAAGGGCGTGTTCGGTAACCCACCAGCTTCCAACTCTGGCAAATCCGCGGCCGGAGCTGAGCCGAACGCGTTAGCTCCGCAATGTGAGATCTGCGAAGCGGGAGTCCAAATCTTCAGATTTTGTGAAGTTGGGAAAACGCACTTCCGCGTTTAGCTGTTCGCGGAGTTGGAAGAAATTACGCCATGATGCCACCGCCAAGTGAAAGAAAACGATTCGATTACCTTTTTTTTCCCTCCTACCGGGTCTCATCCTTGCTACAGGGCTTTTATCCCTCCTACCGGGCCCCATCCTTGCTAAATAGGCTGCCAGCCCATTCCCGCTTAGCCGGAGCTGGCCGAACGTCCAGCGCTTCTGGTTTTTGATCGTGGAGCGAGAATCGAGAGCTGGGAGGCGGCTTTGAGGATTTGGTGGAGGTGGTGAGTTACCGAACACGCCCTAAGTACCGGAAATTTCTGGTCGGGGGCCGGATATTTCCGGAGGGAAGGCCGGATATCTCCGGTGGGCGGAAATTTCCACCACTATCTCCGGCCTGAAGTCGCCCAAAAAGACAGGAGCAAATCTCCTTAATGTCTTAGCCGTTTTTCCACCGTCCGGAAATCTCCGGTCCACATACAGGAAATTCCGGTCAGCAGACCAGGATTTCCAATCCTTCCCAAAAACTGCTTTGAGCAACTTTTCGCCTCTCTCTTCCTTTTTTCCTTTTAGATCTTCTAACCGAGATGTTGTACTAATAGCTGGAATCTGAAATAACTTAGCACACGGTTAGCAAACTAGTTGTGTTGTCATTAGTCACCAAAACGAGGTAGAATATATATGCTCTTTCATATGCTCGACGGGCATGTATAATGCAAGGTGCTTAGGAGGTGCTTACAAAAATAAATCCTACCTAGTTAAGCATATGTCCTATAGAAATAGGCACTGGTTGTTCAGAAAAATTGATTTATTTTTCTAAGTACATCCCCAAACAACTTACATTGTACGTGCCCTTAGGAAAACAGCATCAGATTGTGGACACGGCGATTTGGGTAGTGGGTGCAGATGCACCCACTACCCAAAAAACATTTTTCCAATTGTCAAAAAATTCAAAATAAAAATTTTGCATGTACTCCAACACATTGCAAGTCAGCACAAAAATTGGCATGGTGAAAAAATTTTTTTGCAACCTGTGCAAAAAAGACAAATTCGGACATAATGAAATGTACATATACGTGTCAGAATTTTGTCTTTTTTGTACAGGATGCTAAAAAAGTTTTTTCACCATGCCAATTTTTGTGCTAACACATCACGATGTAAGGTACATCCGCATGTTTTTCTGAAATTTTTTGACATTCTGAAAAAAAAACCAAAAATAAAATAGCTAATGGGTGCATCTAGACATACAACCCGTTATGAATATCCGATCAGATTGTCCCCTATTTATCTTCTCTGTGTCGGATCGAAGGAGAGAAATTGAGAGAGTAAATCAGAGAGAAGGATAGGGCTAGAGGCAGTGGAGTCCACCAACGCAGAGACGGGCCGACGCGGCGCATTGATGGTGCCAGACTTAGGGGTAGGGGTGGGGATCTCCAGACCATAGAAAAAGTGAGGGGTTAGAAGGAAGGTCGCGAGCGGCGGAGGAAGAGCTTGGGAGCACGGGGCGGCGAGGCGTCGTGGCAGCACACCGACTGTGGGTGGCAAAGCTGACAGATCAGTCGGTGATCCACAACATGGTTATGTTCTTCCCCTTCATCATTTTACGTGCTTCTCTCCTCCCTCTAGCGGTCGAAATTTGATTCGTGTGGGACAAGTGGCCGTCGGTTCGCCTTCCCCTCGGAATGTCTCCAGAACAACTACTACCTCCAATCCAAATAAGTGTCACGGTTTTGATTTCAAAACTACGACACTTATTTTGAATCGAAGGGAGTAGACAATTTAGCTTCTACGTGACAAGAAATCAAGCAAAGAATATATGAGCAATATATTAAAAGGTCTCTCTGAATCCTAAGCATGTTAGAAGCATCTCCAATAGATGATATATAATAGGGATTAACCTTTTTAGGTCATACAGAGGCAAAAACAGGCCTACAACAGCTGCCCTTAATATATTTTCCCCAAAAATCCTTACATCGCAATGTAAAATACATCATTGGTGATGCAAATATACATCACTTGGGGTTGTGCCAGAAAACCCAAACCGCCGCGCGGAACTTTCCCGCGCGCGACAGAAAGCCGCCCACACCATCACCGCCCCTCCGTCGCCTCCATCCCCTCCTCCCGGGCACTAGCTCGACCCCGCCGCCACCCCTGGCCTTACCGACGGCCATTGGCGCCCCCGATTTAGCGGTCACCGGTCCCGTCAATTCCGTCGATTCGCCAAATACGTATTAACGTATTGCCGAATACGAATGTCGAATAGTTCGGATTATCCGCTACCAATTCCCACCCCTAACTGTTGGAGATGGTCTTTTTATTGCCAAACAAAACAACCCATTTTAGTGATGTAAATTTTACATCAGCCTGTTTTTGGTGTCCTAAAATACATCACCTATTGGAGATGCTCTTAGGAAAAAATTAACTCTGGCTACGCATTAGTATGGCTTACACACACCAAAGGAATGTTTAACGTATCTGTAATTCTGTATACGAAACACCCGTCGACTCCCACGTTTAGCTTTGTCCTGCCTCCATTCATCCCCAGAACTCACGGGCACAGCAGAGCCGGCTCTTGGAGACCAGACGTCAGCTACCACTTCCTGCAGGCTGCAGCGAACGCCAATGGCTCTGCGATGTGCTCTTCTGCTCTAGTCCACCACCGCCCATAGTTTCGATATTGTAGGAGATGCATGCTTCAGCTAATAACTGATTTGCACCAATCCCCCTTAATATCATGCAAACAAAAAATGCAGCAAGGCCATAGAAAAAAGCTGGCACATATTGCATAGCTTCAACTTTCCAGGAAAACTTTGTTAAGGCATTGCTCCTTGATATTATAAAGGTTAATTAAATACTAGTAGTACATAATTTAGTTCTCTCGGCCCCATATCTTACAGAGAAATGCCGGGGCAAAGTTACACTGTTCACTGTCCCACTCTTACAATGTCCTGAGCAGCACATAAAACAATTAGACGGGTACAAAGCTTCAAGAGGCATTACAAGGTTAGCAGCCTAGGATGATCACAACATCAGACAGCACCTATCTTCTCTTCGCTATCCCCCCAACTGTGTTGTCAGAAACTAACGTACTACACCGGTACCTCCCCCTATCCATAATTACAAGACATGTAAATACAGATAGATACATAGATTAGAACGGCTGTTAATCTATGTCAGACTCCTCCAAAAGAGAAACCTAAAGGGGGCTAGTCCGAATCGCTGTCATGCTCCAGAAAGCGATACTCCCTTGGCCCACCTAGTCGTAGTACTATGGTTCCAGAATTTCCTTCATGCCATTCAATGCCTTCCTTCTCCACAAGCTCGATAACCTATTAAAGCCATATCACAACATTCAAGAGCATGGCATGTGAAGTCAAGGATATTAACCTATTATGGTGAACTGAAATACAGAATAAAGCAAGGCATGTATGTATCCTGTGAATCGTGCAAATGTGAATACTTCCAGCCTCGGCCAAAGGATCCAAGATGTAAGGCCCGGATAGGAGCTTGGATGCCCCCTCAAAGCACTTAGCAGCCATTTTTTGGAAGTTTTCACATTTGCACCAAATTGATGTTTTCATATTTGATCCCAAACACCACCTAGAGCTGCACAGTAACATTCTACCTTACTGAAACATATGGCCACAAGGCTAAAACAACCAAATGCAATTCAGGAGAGCAGTTCATGTGATTTGCTATAAATTTACTGCAGGGACTAAATTTAGAAGCACAGCCACATAAGCAGCATATAGAGGTGGCAAGCACATGCACAAGAATTATTTACTCAGACAAGTACGTACCGATCGCTTTATCTTTCCCTTCCCTGTACCTTCACTACCACAACCAGTAATTACTCTAAGAAGGGTAGCTGTTTAAGAAAGAGAAACAATAAGACAGGATATGGACGAGAAAACACTAGAATCAAGACCAGTGAAGCTGAATAAACTTTGGTGTTGCAGTGGCAATGATTACATCATCCAAATATATGTGAACACTCACATGGCATGCATACACAAACCAACATGTGGACTTTCAGGAGCTTCATAGCTTGCTTGACGTGTTGACCATGCAAGTCAATAGTCACCGTGTTCGTTATATGTTTGTTTCTGCCAACAGAAGATATTTAGCATCAAGAGATTCAAAAAGTATCTCCCTGGCTATCAGAAGAATGCAATTACCTGGCTTCAAATATCTCCCTGCTGGCCTTCTCATCTTCCTTGCGACCCAATTCCCTATAATGTTTTCCCTAAAGAAAATAAACATTGGATTATGGAGATGCAAAGGCAACATAATAGCAGCTACAAGCATGCTGACAAAAAGTGTTCACAAACGACGGAATCTTAGAATGCTATAACAGGACGAACATCCATTCACTAAATTTATGCGCTGTAAGATAAGAAACACAACAGCAGCACATCACTTAGAGTCTCTCCATCATTCAACCTTTAAGGATGAAAGATCAAGAGATTCGGCCTTTTTGCTTTATTTTTTAATTCTGTCGTACTTCTCAGCCTTAACATCCTAAAATTGAAGTCTGACCTCCTCCGCAAGGTACGAGGCATAAGATTTTTCTCCTTTGGAATATGCCAGGGCAGCCTGCATGGGAAAATAATAGACAAAAATAAGAAATTCAAAAGAAGATCTGGTGCAAGGAAAACTCTCACGATAATAATTCTTACTTTCTGATAGTATCCTTTCATATTATGATAATGCCCAGCAGCAACACCACGGAACTCTTGATACCCATCCCCTTAACGTGGAGAAATTACAGTTATTTAATTTGCAGCAGTGCCATATACAATAATTACAAAGCACAATAAGTGAAACAAGGCCAGTTGAATGCATAACTGTAAGCAAATCAATCAAAAGTAGTTTCATGGTATATATTAGAAAACATGTCTAATATGGATGTACATAGAAGCATTATGTGAATGTATCAGATGAAAACTATAATTAAATCAAGGAACTGAGAAGTAGCAATTTCACTTATAAGATTAAACCAAAATTGCTTAGACAAGGGAGCTATTGACCTAATGGTAAGAAAAACGGTCGAAAAGAAAACCTCTGGAGTAAGAAAAGAAAAGTGAGAAATTGGTTTACCACAATGAAAATAAAAGTGATAAGAAACACAAATCAACCCATGCATGACTGGCAAGCACGGTGATAAGAAACAGGATATACCATTTTTTTGTCTTCCTTGGTTGTTTGGTGTGATGGGATGATTGAATGATTGCAGCTTCTTCACAATCTTTTTCCAGTCCATTTTACTTGGATCATGTGTGCCATGAACCTGTTCAGGCACTTTGAACAGCGACTCCAGGACTTGTCGTGGCATCTTGGAATCCACCACGGTTGATCTTGAAGGCGGCGGCGGTGAGTGTTGCACCTCGCAAACAGCCTTCATGTAGCTATTGAATCAAAGACCAATCATATCATAAACCAAGAACCGCTGGCATGAAAGTGCAAGCACATAGTGCGATTACTGATATCATTGTACAGCCAAGTACTGTTGAAGTCTGTGCGATTACTGATATCAGTGATGCCTAGGAGATGACTAACTGCACAGCCAGTACTGTTGAAGTCGATAATCTAAAGCCTTTAAATTGAACTAGTGCATTTCATAAAGCCATAACTCAGTTGACTAAAATAAAATAAAAGCTATCTCAGAGAACAACATTGTTAGCATGTGGCACACGCTTCGCGTGCATAACATAAGATTTTATTGAAGTTAAATTGTCTAGACAATCAAGGATGTTATATATCCTTAGCCGATCACATATACTATGCAGCTTCTGAACTACTAATACGTGCAAAAAATCGTGAGAAAGAACTCATTTAACAGCCGCTATATAATGTTATACTAAATACCAAAGGAAAAGCATATAAGGTTCACCTGCTCCGCTGTTCACCCCAGAATAACTCATGTTGTCTTTCAG
Organism: Poa pratensis; assembly: GCA_947311845.1. Classification (NCBI taxonomy): domain Eukaryota; kingdom Viridiplantae; phylum Streptophyta; class Magnoliopsida; order Poales; family Poaceae; genus Poa; species Poa pratensis. The sequence continues at coordinate 61,772,300 of CAMZMU010000038.1, forward strand.
AATGATTGTATGACATACCAGGTGTTTCTTCTGGGAACTGAATAAACAAAATGTTAGAATATAATATTTCGCAAGGAAACAGGTGAGAAGTACTACATGTAATCCTTTTTTACTGTAATGTAATAGGGAACTAGACATTTGTTTAGGTTTAGTTGACTACCACATTTATGCCAATGAGATGAAAATAGCAAGGGAAATCAACAATGTTCGCTCTCACATCATCTTATTTGCCGTTAGACTTGTTGGCAACAACTTCTATGACAAGAAAACTAGGTCACAGAATACACCAATCGCAAACTGGGAACAGTTCGTGCTTTGAAAGAAACCTAAACTGCCCTGTCTAATCGACACATCACATGCTGGCAAGTAAGAAGCGATGATACTACATGCACTAAGCACTAACAAACAATATATGTTCCCATGCTATTTTTAGGACAATATATTTATTAATGAACTTTGTAGCTGCTAATGCGTAAGTCAACAAAGATTAACTGAAATTTCTAAGCCAAAATTGTAACTACGTGATGGTACTACCTGGCATGGACTTTGTCCAATCCCTGCAGTAGGATTTTCTTCATATAGTCCATATCCTTGGAAGATATCTGGAGAGTTTGTGCTATTCTCTTCAGCATTAGAAATGCACCATCCCATACCAGAGATATCGAGTAATGCGTCCAGAGCCTGAAAGTACCTGGTTAGTTAAAATTCTCAATAAATTGCTGCTAAGTTTCAATACAACATCCATTCAGTAGAAAAGCCAGCAGTCTAATGTCACAATTGAGTATGTAAATTTCTCCATGTTTATGTCTATCAGAGAGTGTCCCTGGTAACTGCCACCAAACGACTGCACGAAGAAGGCCCATGTTGTTGCAAACTGTTTACTCCTATATGGTAAACGATGACTAGGTGACGTGAAAACATAAGCACACATAAATTTTGACAGAAGCAGCTTTTAAGTTTAACTGCATGTGTTCCCCATATGTCAATAATGACATCTTAACGTTTTGCGAATAGGATCACAGAACTAGAGAAATTTCCCAAAACCATGTGTATACATACAGAAATGTTTTTCCGTTCAAATATAAAAGTAAAGCAGGGCAGACAGATCGCTCATACTACCAAGAACAGGCAAGACTCTAGCTCCAATCGATCAACGATACTTTAGTGAAATGCGGAACTTTGTACACAGACAAGAGATTAAGTGCGTTTACCTTCTCAACATCGTATCCATACTGACCTGCAAAATGTAAGAAATACAGCATAAGGAACACTTTCAGAGAAGCTAAGCATCATGTCCAACTGGCTTACCAAATGGAATAGCAATGTTAGATTCGAATCTCAACGCATTATAATTCAAGCAAAATTTACATTAAGTATCTTCCAAATGAATAAGACTAAATATGATTGAATTTTTAAATCAGCCATTCAAACGCCAGGTTGTATATAATATTTTAGATTGGTTACATAACATGTACTTTTCAGGAGGTGTACACAATCTATCCATAAATCCGTTCTGCATACAAACAGTGTCCAACAAAAACTGTGGCTCGGTTTTAACTGCACAACATTAGAGTATTGTGCAATCTGTAAGCAACCTACCATCCAATATATCATTTGCACCGAAAGAAGAGAAGTCAGTCTACAGTTGACTGTGATATCTCCAATTTCGACATGTACTAAGCACATATCACAGAGCAAAAAATTACGAGCAACAATCTCCTTAACATCCCAATATTTAAGCTAAGAGAACAGTCAGACATCCACTCTGCTCAGACATGAATTTTGCTCTAATTACTCTGGGCTTCTATATCCTTGCACATGATAAGCTCAAATGTCAATTCTCTGACTTGACTTTTCGGAAGGACTTCAGCCCAAAGCCCTCAGTACTCCTTGCTCACTGCACACATCACTCTGTAAGTGCCATAAATAAGACCACCAAGCATTTGAAAGGAGCCAATTTGATATCCTAACACTAACACTCTTTAATTTCCAAACGGTTGTTTTAAAAGCATGCTATGCAGAGAATATTGATACTAGAATGGGAAAATAGGATCAAAAGTTACTTTGATATCTACGGCTGCAGAAGCGAAAACTAGAGACTACAAACATATTTGAAGGACACTCAAACAAGACTGGCTTACGGATCACATGAATGTTATGAATGCCTTATGTATTCTTTTTTCCCATTTTGGCACATCACTAAAAATGTGAAACCACTCTTCCGTTCACTAATTGGTGTATTTTGAACTAAGACACCTTCAGGCCCTGTTTGGATGGTGCGTAGTTCCTTGAAAGGTTTGGTACCAACAATCAAAGCATTCGAAATAAATGCCATTGAACAAACTAAATACCAAAACTTTCCATAAAAAGACTACATTTTTCTCCAAACAAGCCTTTATTTATTCTATTGCAATTCGACTTGGCTATGACTTCCAACAGTATAAAGAAACGATCACACAGGTAAAGCACTTGGATATGAAAACCACAGCAACAGGGCCTCACCTAGCACGTCTCTGACCACACCCATGCTGAGCTCAGAAGTATCTCCAAGCATGGAGCATAGAACTGTTCGGCCTCCTCAACATTATACGCGAGATCAGCACACGGGCCATCTCTTTCCCCATTTCTGTCATCGTTCCAGCCATCCTTGTCCTTCTTCCACCAGCGGTGACGGTTACGGGCGGAGTGGCCGGCCGCGAGTAGCCCTTGCCAATCACGTCGGCGACCATGCCAGACGCGGCCACGGCAAGCTTCCTGGGCCTGCGAGCGGCCTTCCTCCCAGCAGATCCCGCCCGGGGGGAGGGATCTGGCGGCGGAGGGGGCAGCGGAGGGGGTGCTGGTCTTGGGTGGAGCCGAGGATGCCGGCGGCGAGGAAGGGGTCGCCGCCGGCCTCGCGGTAGGCGGAGTCGACCTGGTCGATGGTGGCGCTGCCGAAGCCTCGAGCAGCCAGGCGAGGTCCCGGCGCTCCTCGTCCGCGGCCGAGGAGGAGGCGGACGAGGAGGCGGCGTAGAATGAAGAGGTGGAGGCGGTTCCGGATGAGCTGGAGCTGGGGGTGAAGGCGCGCGTGTACGCCGACACGTCCCCGCCGCTGCTGCTGCCCGATTCCGCCTCGGAGGCCGCAGCGGCGGCGGCGGCTAGGGTTAGGGTTTCCGGGAGCGGCGAGCACGGGGAGCCGTGGGGCGGCGCCGCCCCAGACGCCGGAGGGATCGCCGCCGGCGAGGGCTTCTTCTTCTTCTTGGATTTCTTCTTGGTGTTGGAGGGCCGCATCTCCGCAAATGGCCGCCGCTTTTTTTCCCCTTCTCTCCCTCCTCCCGGGTTTTGACTTGTTCCTGATTTTTTCTGCCTGCCTGGGACTGGGAGAGAGAAGGCGGGGATGGAGGAAGAAGGCGACGAGTCACGCGGTGGGAGGAGGCGTGGTGGGGCCGGCTCGGAATATTCTACTCAATTGCATGTGGGTCACGCCATCCGCGGGGCCCACATGTCATAGTGTAAGCGTGGTTGGCTGGTGAGGATGGACGAGAAAGGGTTGAAGCGAGCTGATACTACCTCCGATCCATATTAGTGGGCACAACTTTATCTAGATACACATGTATCTAGTCTAAATACTTAACTAGATACATATGAATTTAGACAAAGATATGCCCACTAATATGGATCGGAGGGAGTACTTATTTTGGACTGGGTGGTTTACTACCCCGTTTGACTGGTGGATGGGGTCGGTCGTCAGAGTGTGGCCCCACCTTCGCCCACCAGATAGGTACGCAACGGTTTGCGCGCGGGAATCAGGGGAGGACAGGGTGGAGATCTTTTTCAAGCAATATTGGAGAGATAATTTACCAGCCGCATAGGTCCATGGAGCTGGTTGATGAACATATTAAGTCGCTGGAATTACCACCACAAGCGTCGCCGGTCCAAGTTGAGGAGGTACAAAAATGGACAAGGCCTAAGGTGAACTGGATGAAGTTGAACTGTGATGGTGCTCTCGATATTGGGGGAGCAGTGGCCGCAACTGGAGTTGTAGTGCGTGACAACATGGGGTCCTTTGTGGCTGCGGATGGGGAGAAGGTATCAGCGTGTCATTGATCCAGGAATTACTGAGCTCCTGGCATGTCGTGATGCAATTTTCATGACCAGAGCAAGAGGGTGGACTCATGTCGAGGTGGAAACCGATTGTCAATCTATTGTTACAGCTTGGACAAATGACAAAGAGCAGCGATCAGCTGGTTTTCCGGTAGTTTTGGAGATGAAATCTTGTATCTCCGCTTTCTAGGGTTTTTCGTTCAGTTTTGTAAGGCGAATAGCTAATAAAGCGGCGCATGTTTGCGCTCGCGAAGCTCTTTCCCTTAGTTCTCCAGATTTTCTGTATGAAGCTGCCCCTGGTTTTCTGATTGATATTATTCAATCAGACAGGTTGTCGTCTTATGAATAAAGTCGGACGATGATATTTCAAAAAAAAAAGGCGTTGGATAAGATTTTGAAGTACCAGTATAAATTCGATATGGTATATATCAATTCAATCTCAACCGAAATGCGCTGGGCAAACTGCTGAATTGTAGGGGATTTTTATAGTCAAAATCATTTTTCCATTCCAAGGGGGTTGTTCATCTATGGAAGGGAACTCATAAGTCATAACTATACTACCATGTGCAAACTCGTTGACTTGAAATAGACGGATAAAAAAGAGGGAGAGAAGAACAATTTGCTTGGTTGGAGGCCGTGGCGGATGGAGGGACCAGCAGGCCTCCCGACATGCAAAAATTGTTTACTACCCACTGATTTCTTACCTATAGACATGTGTATTTTACCGAGTGTGGCTGGTTTTCGGTTACAATGAACAACAACAATTGGTGTTCACACATAATCCGAACAATAGAGAATCCTCATTACTCCTAGTATTCTATTCCAAATCAATGCACGACCAGGCTTTCTTCTATGCATGCACCACACTAGAAGGAAAAGACGCGCGTTGCCGCGTCCGGTCTAATACATTCAATGGTTAAAAAAAATTAGTGAAACATATATATAGTAGCAATTATGAAAACAATAGTACCACTCGCTCACTCTCTTGCAACACGATCACTCAGACATCCTCACATAAACATAGAGAAGTATGGAAAGGAACATAATTGTGTGAGTTATAGAAAGAATAGAACTACACCACTCAAGAGATAAAACACATGACCCCATAAAAAAAAGCTTACCTCACATACTGAGATAGACAATCAAATACTACCATAATTATGAAATGTCATGAAAGTTAAATTATGTACATGGTTCTATGAAGATTCCAACAAAAGAATTGAACAAATTTCTGACAATCTGTAGACAATGTACGATATATAAGATGAACAATGAATACTCAAGAGATGATTATTCACGACTTGATTAGCCGTCGAGATACTCAAGGTCATTGATTTATTGTAATAAAAGCAAGTAGACTTTTCTGACATTAATTATCCCACAATCAGTAATAGTTGGTATAATTATGTCCTGTAAATTTCAATCAGTTCGATCGAGTACAATCGATACTATGTAAATGGAAGAACATTATACCAACAAAATACTAAATAATGCACCAAAAAACATAGCAAAGTGAGATCTTAAACGGTTTACATGTCATTTTAATCTGAGAAATCGGATCCATATTACATAAAATAAAATATAAACTAAAACAAATGGCATGAATACCACCAATAATTTTGAGTATATATCTAATTGCAGGAATGCCCATCTCTAAACATATAGTTGGTCATCTTCACCACACGTCATATGTTATTTTATCATTGTACACTCATGAGTCATGACTTTTTTTGCACTCTAACGACATCTGGTGAGGCTAGACACACATAGATCCTTATAAATGTATGATCCAACCATCTACCAAATACACACATGCACTTGCTTACATAATCCGTTTTCTTAATATAAGTGACATATAAGCAAACAAAGTGTAGAGAAAAGGTTCACAAATAAATAAACACATGATCTTTTATCAGTAATTAGGTGGCATCCAACAAAATGCGTCTAACTCATCATACCACCCCCATTCACCATCGAATTGTTGCTCACGGTATCAACCGCATCTGCGACCATCACCGAGTCGAGCACCACTATCAGCAACAGCGGCATAGGCGACTGATGTGAGAGCTGGCGTGGGTATTCACGTGCAACTATTGTGAGCGATGTAGAAAATATTTCACCTCACTGGCGTTGGGTGCCCACAAAAATATGCATCAACGGGGAGTGCACGTGACTTGCAAGTTAACAATGGACTTGAGAGGCGACATCAGAGATGGAGTTGCCCCGTATTCCAAGAGGCTTAATGAGCTAAAGCCGTGCATGGAGAGATGGGCAAATTTGCAGCGCAACGGATGTTTTTGGTAGAATACGGAAAGAGGGAGGCGGAGGGAGAGAAATGATTTTGTGTGGCTTAATCGGCGCGACACTATGGTGGGCGCTGGCCGAACAAAGGATAAGGGAGAGAGTTGATGTAAAGTGCATGTAGCTTTGAGCTCACGACATTTTCTTTTTTTTTACAAAAAATGAAGCGACATGTTTAGCTTTCAATATTTGGCCAATAAAGCATACAACTACGTGTATGTATGTACGTGCTCTTAAAGTTTTGTAAGCATTTTGTATTTTCGGCTACACAAAAAGGAGAAACTTTAAGGGGAAATATAGCTATTTTTCTTTTTCACAGTCACAATTTTCTTTTTTGTGTACATAAGAATACCAACTTTTCACCGAAGATTTAACAAATATATAAAAACATATGTATATATCCAACATTAAGCATTTTGTATTTTGGGCTACACAAAAAGGAGAAATTTTAAGGGGAAATATAGCTATTTGTCTTTTTCACAGTCACATTTTTTTTGTGTAGCTAGGAATATCAGCTTTTCACCGAAGATTTAACGAATAAAAAAAAGCATATGTATGTATCCAACATTTGTTTTTAGTTGTGAACTATAGATAGGGTCTATGGTCCACCATGGTGTAGTCTAAAACTTAAATTTAACTAAATGATAGCTAAGTGGGGTCCATCTTGATGAGGACATGTGAAGCAAGGAGAATGCAACAATCTTAGTGAGGTTAGTATTTGTAGAAAAAAGAAATTTAAGAGGAAATATAGCTATTTTCTTTTTCATAGTCACAATTTTCTTTTTTTATGTAGCTGGGAATACCGGTTTTTCATCCAAAATTTAGCAAATATATACAAAACATGTGTATGTATCCAACATATTTTTGTGTAGTGTGAACTATAGCTAAGGTTCATGATCCACCATGGTGTAGTGTATAGCTTAGTATTTAACTAAATAATATTTAAGTGGGACCTAGCTTGATGTGGACATGTGAAGCAAGGAGAATGCAACAATCCTAGGGAGCTTAGATATTGTAGAGATGTCCACATGTATCCTCTTCTTCCCCAGTTTTTGATGGTTCATGACCACAAATGGTGGTATAATCACTGAAAAACTGTGTTTTGCTACTACAGTTGGGTAGCTTGTTAAGGGTGAGAACGTATCTCATGCATCCATCAAAACTGGTGCATCCTCGTGCACCCACCCACATCAAACTGCGCACCCCGTGCACACACCCAATATAATTCTACGTAAATTTTTCGAATCGTTTGAGGCCAGAGAGAACATATAGGTGAAAGAACGTCGGGAGGTGAGCCCCGAGGCACCGGCGCGGTGGGCCCTCGCATCCAAGGTGGGCCACACCCTCACCCGCGCCGGCACCTGGTGGCTCTCCTCTGGTCCATCTTCTAGACCTCATCTTTTTAAGAACGTAGGCTCGAGAGGAGCCCGGCTTTGAATTAACGAAGCCATCAACCGGCTAGGGATTACACAAGGCCACCATTACAACCAGTAGAACCGATCACCACCGCGACCGAACGATACAAGAGTGCACTTTGAACAGCCTACAACTCTACACTAAACAGCAAGCACAAAAACGAAGAACATGAAGTGAAGACTGCAACTCTACACCGCTTGCCGAAGTGAAGACTGCAACAACTCCAGGGCAAGGACACCGCGTAGGAGAGGCAATAGGGCATTGCCTTGGTCATGTCGTGAGCGAGGAGCACCAAGAGCTCAGAACAACATCTTCCTGCTCTCATGCCGAAGAGGGCCCCAACCCTCTCGCCTTGACGAAGGTGTCGTCGGACATGAGAGACGCTCCCCCGAGAGCGGAGAGATGCTGGACTCGAAATCCGAAGGAGCCCCAGAGCACGCCATACCTTGACACTGAGCACCACGCCGTCTTCGACATTGCTGCCCTTGGCAACCAGAGAGCAGCAGGAAAGCGCCGAGCTCAACTGCAGAGGAAAGGGGTAGCAGGGGAGTGATGCATGTAAAATGCATACATGAACTTTGCATTATATTACTTATATTTCAATCATATTTGCATCATATAAGGGTTATATCATTGATTTATATTGATTTTGGGAATATTTCATTGTTTTCCTATTTTTCTGGAATTAACCCTGCACAGGCAGAAAACTCTATTTTCTATATTTTGATGTTTCAGGGACCCAAACGACGTCCAAATGACCTAATAATTTACGGGGATCAGTTTTTGGAAGGAACAAAGCGTGGGAGCGAAGGAAGCGAACAAACGGAGGCCCGAGGGACAGAAGAGGGTGGCCCATGCGGCCAGATTCCCTGGCCGCGTGGGACCCACCATCTGGGGCCTCGGAGCTCCGTTGTCGTCGATCTTTTTTCCCGAGCCTCCGTCTTGACCTAAAAACGACTATAAAAATAGTCCCCGACGGCTTTCGGAAAGAAGGCGGCGGAGAAACACAAAAACCACGAAACAAGAGACAGAAGGCTGCCGCCGGAGAAGATCGGAGGGGGGAAACGCCTCCGGAATCACCTCCGGAAGGCTCCTTCATCCCCCTTCGGAGTCTCCATCAACACCACCGTCAAGACCAGCACCATCTCCATCACCATCTTCGTGATCCACTTCATCCCCCTCATAGTTTGAGATTGTTCGAACCCTAGCTATTGTTTAAGTGCTATTCTACCTATGTATGATTGGCTACTTGTCATTGTTTGGTGGTGAGATTATATTTTCAGATTGTGTTGTATCACTTATACCATTGAATCATATCATGTATTTGCGTTGTGAGTAGTTCTCTCATGTTCCTGGGGGCATAGGATGAATTGGCAATGATTTATATATGACATGTGTTGGTATTTTGTCTAGTTTTTATCTTTTATGTAATTCTATGATGGTGTTGTGCGAACGTCGACTGCACATCACTTCACCTATATGGGCTCATAGGAGAACACCGTAGTGTAATGGAGTGAGGGAGACTTGTGAGGACATGTAAACCTGAGACCGAGTCATGAAGTTGCATTATGAGGGTATTAGTATCGGGGACCTTAGAGTTTAAGGCTATGGTGGGACTCTATGTCTTAATAACTCTTGTGCAGTCATTTATTTGGCCATAAGAACCATCATAAGGGGTTTAGTTTATTTATTTAGCTTTCCCTAACTATGGCTTCGTCCAAAGAAGATTAAAACTTGACAAAATGTTTACCTTGTTGTTCTAGAAATATTTATGCCATGAAGTCTAGGTAGCCCTTGGGAACGTTTTCCACTTATAAGAAACACACACTTGAGCTTGTCCTCTTGCTGCATAGAGGATTGGGCTTTCTCTCTTTGAGAGCTTTCACTTGTCATATTTTATTTTCAGCTTTTTACTTTGTTGCAAACTCTACGCCAAAAACCCAAAAACACTTGCATCATTTAATCATTTTAGTTTGTCTAGTGCATAGATAATAAGAGAAGTGACACTCTTATTTGAGAGGATAAATACTTATACCTTCTACTCCTCGTGGGATCGATACTAATACTTACACATTGAAGATTTCAACGATCCCCTATACTTGTGGGTATCAGGGAGCCACCCAAAGCTCCCACCTTCTGTTCATCTCACCCGAGCCCAAGGACTCCCCAGGCGGCGCCTCCAAGGAGGACACGGCGCTCAGGGCGTCGACGCCGCCCAATCGAGGATCTTAGACTTTCGTCCGGGAGACGGGTCAGGGGTGGAGAGGAGGGACCGTAGCCACGCCTCCAAGGAGGTAGAACGACACCCATGGCGTCGCCGTGACCGGGTCAGACAAGCCAGCCTAGGGTTTCCCCTGGTCCCAAGCTCCCACCTTGCGCCCACCTAGCTCCATCTATGGCAGCAACGCCACCAACAGTGGTAGCCGGCGGGGGAAGAGACCTAAAGGGAGGAGCCCAAACCTCAGATCTGACGAGGACGGAAATCCACATCGCAGTCGCCGCCCGCAGTCGACGCGCCTCCCAAGAGGACGGGGCCGACGTCCAGAGCCACACGCAACGACGCCAGCCGCAAGGGCGCCGCTGCCACACCAGAGAGGGCCGCCGCCCTGGATCCAGAGTTCTCCGCCGTGGACGAGGCGACGAGCGCGCAGAGCAACGTGATCCTCGCCGCCACCCTCCTCAGTGGCCGCGCGGCTTTCCGGCGGCTACCTCAGGTGGCGACGAGGTGGAGGAGACTTGGGAGGAGGGGGCCCGACGGCGCTAGGGTTGGGTCGCCGCCCGAGTCGCCCCAAATGGAGCGACGCGGGGGCAGGGGGTTCCCTGACCTCGTCTTTTTTCAAAAAACAAAAAAAAGATTTCGTCTTATTTTTCTCCGAAAATAACTTTTATCATTTTTCTGGTATATTTTGAGCTTTAGAAAATAGACATCTCATATGAGGTAATTCTTTCTCATGTTTCCCTGATGTCAGAAAATTTCCCTCTCCATGTGAATCATGAAAATTAAGGGGGCAATACATTAGATGGAGTTATAATGTGAAATATCATCTAACAAGAGTAAAAGGTGATAGGAAATAGCGATACAAAATGGACGTATCAGCTCCCCCAAGTTTAGACTCCCCTTGTCCCTAGGCGAATACCAAACTCTATAAACATGACCACATATTTATGTAGTGATGTGTCAATAATAAAGACATGACATCATCTTTATTTACTCACCATCATTAAAACATTCTAACAATATTCATCCCTCATAATACTTCTCATGAAAAAGTAATGACCAGTCTACATGTTAAGGTTCACCAAATAAAAAACCCTTGAGTTTCAACAAACTATTTTCTTAGTTAGTAAACAAATACATCTCATCATTAATTTAGAAGTGTCTATGTGAGCAATGAGTTTTGCAAATACCACATGCTCAACTATCTCATAGTCTTCAAACGATTGTAATGCTCAACTTTCAACCTTATTTTCCTCATGGATAATGTTAATATGTATCATTTCCACTTGGTATAGAGGTATTAACGGCTTTGAAAAATGTTCACATATTACACAATAAAAATCATGTGCTTCTTTTATAAAAAAGAAATAAAAAGAAAAAGGGAGAACTGAAAACCCAGTGAAAAAAAGGAATAAAAAGGGCTGGGCCGCCAGAGCGAATAACGTGGGCGTCGCCCCCCTAAGGCCATGTTTGTTTCTAGAGTTTTAGTGGGGATTGGTGGGGATAATCCTCTAGTGGATTGGGTGAAACCCCAAACTTCACCCAATCCCCTAGGGGATTGGGGATCAATCCACTAGGTAGGGGTAGTGTATTGAATCCCCTAGGGGATTGAGAAAAAATGAACTAGAGTTTGGGGATTTGTGGGGAAAGATGGGGATAAAACTCATCCAATACACTAGAAACAAATGATGTTTTGAAGTTTGGGGTTTCACTCAATACACTAGAGGATTATCCCCACCAATCCCCGCTAAAACTCTAGAAACAAACAGGGCCTAACCAATTCTACAAGCGTCGTATAGGCACGTCCACTGGCTTAGCCCGCTGGGAATTCGTTGGCGAGTGAAATGCACGTACAGTCCCGGAAGTCATTGGCTAGGTCCAAAACGGTCCTGGAACTCAGGGAATGGATCAATTCAGTCCCTAATGTTGCTTAGGATGTCCATCAACGGTCCTGGCTACGTATGGGCACCGTATGGAGCTGACGTGGCAAGTGAGCTGGCCCCACGACGGCGCCAAGCGAGTCTAGCGCGTCCTCTCTGACCAGTTATTTTTTCTAATCGTGCGGGGCGGTGATTGATGCAAACCTAGATCGAGAAATTCCCCACCGGGCGCGCGAGGGAGTGAGCTAGCGGCGTGTGGCGGAGCTTGTCGGCGACGTCTGCAGGTCGCCGGAGAAGGAAGGATGGCAGAGGCGAAGCTACCCCTCTGTTCCTCTATTCCTCATGGGTGGCGACGGCAGCTCGTCGGAGGACATGGAGTTGTGATGGCGATTCCCGCTGGTGATGGCGGCGTCTGGCGGAGCTTGTCGGCGCCGTCTGTAGGTCGCCGGAGAAGGAAGCAAGGCAGAGGAGAAGCTACTCCTCCGTTCCTCTACAAGTGCTCACTCTGAATTGTCTCTGTCAATTTCTGAATTTTCTCTGTCAATTTCTGAATTTTCTGCTCACCCTGAAGCTTTGGTTGAATTTGGATTTTTTTTGCTTCAGCCGAGAAATGGTGGCTGTGAAGATGTGAAAGATCAAAGTGTGGGCAGTAGCTCAATGCAAAGGACATATGCACTGGATGAAAGAGTACGAAGCTGGAAGACAACGAAGCAGTTAGCTGAAAGCAATGAAATTGAGAAGGATTTGAAGCAGATTATTTGCCTGCTAGAAAGCTGTAACATTTAGTGTAGCTATGAAAGAGTACGAAGCTGTGTCTGATGTTCGTGTTTGTGATAAAGCACTGATGGATGTGTTAGTGCGTGATGTAGTAGTATGTGTGTGTTTGAACTAAAAAATGATGTTGAATAAATGTTGCCAGTACTGTCATTTGTGTGGCACATTTGCATTGTTATATTTCGTCAATATTTCCACAAATTTTGTGGAGACCGTTTGAACACAGATTTGAATAAATGCTACCATTTGTTACACACATTTCATATAGACAGATTTAATTTTCAGAATGAAAGCAAAATGCTAGCAAAATCACAGATTTCAGTGCACACACACATTTCATTCCAGAATTGGCACATGTCGCAACTTGTCGATGGGGTTCCGACAAGTAGACAAGTCGAGCGACACTTAGTCGTTGAACCAACAGTGAACTGAAGATAGAACATATTAGAAGTTTTACTTGTCACTTGAAACATCAGTGAACAAAATAGAAACTAGAATAGCTATCTGTTCAACAAGCACGTGCTAGCAAAATGATTTCTCCAGAAGTTTTTATGTCACTTCATACATCAGTGAACCAAACATAAACTAAAACAGTGATAACTGAAACTAATGAAGCACTACTCTTCATCTTCATTCGGAAAGGAGCCGGGAGGTGGGCCTTTGAAATAATCAAACATGGATTCCTTCCTTGGTTTCTTAAAAGGCGCCATGTTGCTGTAGCTGCTTCCTTGTCCTGTTTTTCTTTTACTTTGCACCTGAGAGGCCTTTTGTCTGGCTTCTTCTTCTTGTCTGAGCTTAGTTTCTTCTATTTCTCTTCTCCTAGCTTCCTGATCTAGCCTCCTCTTCTCTGCAAGTGCAAGCTTCGCTGCTTGTGCTTCTTTTTTCTTTGCTTCCTGCTCCAGCCTTTTCTTCTCAGCTTGTGCTAGTTTCTCCTGTTGAAGTTCTTTCTTCTTCTGTTCGGCCGCCAACTTCTTTGCTTCAGCAACAACCTGTTTTGCTTCCCTCTCCAACCTTTTCTTCTCGTCATTAGCTAATTTCTTAGCTGCAGCTTCTGCTTTCTTTTTCTCAATTGCTTCAGCTCTTTGTTCTTCCTCTTGTGTCAGCTTTGCCATAGCTGCATCAAATTTTGCTTGATCAGCTATATCCCCCCTCTGAGCTGCAGCTTTCAGCTTAGCTGCTGCAATAACATTCCTCTTCCTTAGCAGATTTTCTTCTTTGCTAATTGTAGTTGGCTGAACTGGTGTATGAGTAGGCACATTCTCCTGGATGAAAGTGCAGTCAGGTAAAGGAGTGAACTGAGGTTGCTCTCTTTGCCTACGTGCTCTCTGCAACAAATGAAATCATGTTAGATAATCAACTCATCTACTAAGTCACAGGAACTAATGTATACAATCATGCTAGCTAATCACCTCATCTAACAATTCAGTAAGTACTTCAGGCTCATATGTTTTTGTGCCCTGTCCAACAAATGACATTGTCTGTAAGTGATGGTCCTGCAAAATAGAATAGCAATCATGTTAGCTTTCTTTGGACTTTTTCTCATAAACTTGATCAACTTATCCAAGATAATTACCTTTGTGACAAGTGCAACATGTTCGACATCAATATCTTCCACATCTGTTTCTGCCCTCACTCTCTTTGCATTTTTCTCGGGAACTAATCCTAACTTGCAATCCGTACAACCACCTCTGTTATGCCCTGACTTTCCACAGTAACTGCAGTGTTGGATTGTTCCATGCTTACTCATTTTCTTCTCTCCCTTCTTTCCTTCTTTCTCCTCTGGTTGTTGCCTTCTATTTTTCTGTGGCCTGCCAACTTTTTTCTCAAATTTTGGAGCTTTAATTATTCTGCCATCAACCTTTTCCCACTCTCTGACATCTCTACATGGCCAAATAATGTGCTCATAAGCTTTCAAAAATTTCTCAATGGAATAACAACTGCTGACATAGCTTTCTGGTGATATTTGATCATGTCTCAAAGCTGACACAGCATGCCAGCATGGAATACCAGATAAATCCCATCTTCTGCAGCTACAAGTCCTTTTCTTAATATCAACAGTGTATGGAGTACCCCTTTCATCAATTTCGAATATTCCATTCCCAGATGGCTTAGCTTCACAATTGTTGGACCACTCGACATGCTTCTGCAATTTCTTCCTGATTTTTGGGCAAATAGTACCAGTCATGTTCTTGGCTTCGACTTGCTTGCAATACATTCTAGTTGTGAGTTGGCTTTTGATTTGTTGAATCATGGCAAGAATAGGCATTTCCCTTGCTTCAAGGATATATTTATTGAACACTTCACAATTATTGTTCAACAGAACATCACACTTAGGAAATTCACTTTGGAATGCTCTTACCCATGTGGCAGGTGGCAGCTCCTCTAGCCAATCATGTGCAGTTTTGCTTAAAACCAGCATGGCATCCATATTTTCCTGCCACTTCACAACAGTGCTGCTTCTAGCACATTTCCACAGCTGATTCTTCAATACCTCTCCTTTGAAAGTTTTGTTGAAATTCTGCCAAAGGTGTCGCACACAGAATCTATGACCAGAATCTGGAAACAAGTCTGTAACAGCCCGTATTAATCCCTTCTGTTTGTCAGACATGATGGTCCATGATGATGTGTTAACGATGCCAAGGTCTTGTTTCAGCGCAGTCAGAAACCACTTCCAAGAGCTTGTGTTTTCAACTTCTACAACAGCAAATGCCACAGGAAAGATGCAATCATTCGGATCCATTCCTATTGCAGTTAATAAAATTCCCCCAAACTTTGTCTTCAAATGGCATCCATCTAAGAAAATAATAGGCCTACAGCCAGCAAGGAACCCCCTCTTACATGCATCAACAGAGAAATAACATCTTTGGAAATGCCCTGCATCATCCAACAACAAGTAAAATGTACTACCTGGATTGGATCTCCTCAACTCCTGTCCGAAATCCCACAGCTGATTGTACTGGGCAGTCTCATCTCCATAGATGATTTCAAATGCGAATTTCCTTGCTCTTCCAAGTTTTCCCCTTTTCGGTGTCATTTTCCAATCTTTCTGCACTAACTGACCAAGACCCTTCAATGTTATCCTCTCATTAGCCCTTATCTGATCAACATAGAACTTGCCGATGTATTTTGCTGTAAATGCCTTGACTTTCCATGTGCTCTCACAAGTGTGTAAGTCCTGAAACCTTTTCACCATAATGGCCTTTGTTCTGCTGTCAGTGGAAGCATACAATTCCCATGGGCAGAGTTCTACACATTTAGCTAGAAGCCTGGTCTTGTCATTCTTCGGAAAGGTGATGCGCTTCCTCTCCTTGCAACTGTGCTCTCTTACAGCCTTCCTCAACTGGTCAATTGATTGGAATATCTGACCCACATGAAACTTGGGATCATTCATATCCATTGCTTGAAATTGCTTGAAATTGAATCTATTTGTTTCATCATCAGATTCTGCAGGCTCAAAGAACTCATCTTCAGACATTTCTCCTTCTGGAATCACCTTCACCTCCTTCGGTTCGTGATCTGCATACTGCTGGTACAGGTCATCATCACCATCTTCTACATCATTGTCGCTGTCAATGATATCTGGAACATAGTCTTCATCACTGTCAGATCCATTGTCACTGTCTCTATCTTCTATGACAGCAGCTACTCTTTTTGATCTCCTCCTTGCACCTGAATTTGCAACAGTGCTCTCTGCAACTTGCACATCATGCGCAAGAACAATGGCAGCATTGGTGGCAGCACTGCATTGCTTCACTGGACTAATCACAGGTGGTAAGTTGACTACAGGATTAACAACCACATCATCAAAAGCACTTGCTTTGCTTGCTGGTTCGTGATCAAGATACAACATCAGATACCTGTGCCCCTGCTTCACCTTTCCAACCATGTCCAATGCATCTCTGTCTCTAGAAATCAACCGAAGACCATCTTCATTAATCTGCATGCCTGGCAACAACCAGTAAACATCGATTCTGCCTGCTGCCTCATACCCTAAATCCTCAATTACATCATCCAAAAACAGTGCAGACCAAGTATCACAGTCACAGCCATCATAGCAAACCTTTGTACCATCCACATACGACCTATTTCCTCCACATCCAACGAAAAACCCTCCATGGATCACTTCCAGTGAAAAAAATTCACTGGAATCATCTGAAAATTAAACAGAAAAATGAGCTAAAGTTCAGACCTTCACACCGACTAAAACCCTAAGCTTTAATCCACCAACTCGGAAGAAATCGCTACCAGAACATGCAACAATCACATGTACCCTAAACTAACTACGAAACAACCTAGGATTTGGGGTAGAGACGACGAGAATCGGACTCACCGTACACAGGAAAGGGGTCTCCTTCCCGCCGACGAACGGGCGCCATCTCCGCAACCTTGCTGCGCTGCCACGGCACCTTGCTGCGATGCCACGGTCACCTTGACCGCCGCCGTCAATCGCCTCCGTCTCCCCCGTCTATCACCTTCTCCCGCCGCCGATCATGTGCTTCCGCCGCCGTCGTCGTCGTTCACCTCGAGCGGTCCGCGCCAAAAAAGCAGGGGAAACAGAGGATTGTGGACGCTCTCCGCGCTGTGCTGAGCAGGGGAAGAGTTGCAGGGGCGAATCTGCAAATTTGCCATCAGAAACGAGAAGGCGCTGGCTCTCTCCGCGCTGTGCTGGGCCCGCTCACCTGCCACGTCAGCGCCCATACGTAGACAGGACCGTCGATGGACCTCCTACGCAACATCAGGGACTGAATTGATCCATTCCCTGAGTTCCAGGACCGTTTTGGACCTAGCCAATGACTTCCGGGACTGTACGTGCATTTCACTCTTCGTTGGCTCGGCCCTAACAGTCCAACAAGCCTACTCAGTCCATCCCAGATCCCCATCCCCACCTTCATCCCACCACGAACCCTAACCGGATCGCCGCCCAACTCCGCTCCGCTCCCTGGCTCCCGTCGTTCTCGAACGCCAACACGCACCCACGCCGCTAGACGCGCTCATCCGAATTCGTCAACTGCCGCCGCTTCTGCGTTCTACAAGTACGCCTTGCGTGAGGGAGGAGGATGAGGAAGCTCAAGTTCCACGAGAAGAAGCTGCTGAAGAAGGTCAACTTCCTCGAGTTCAAGCAGAAGCGCCGCCACCGCAAGGCCGCCGTCACGCAGCGCTACAGCCTCGTCGAGAGGGATGACTACAAGAAGTAACATACGCTTTCACCAAATAAATCCCCTCCTGTTCCAGTTCCAACTGCTTATGAACCATCAGCCAATTTTTATACAGCATGTAGTCGTGGTTGTGGTTTGGTTACTGCCCTGAGCATTTTGTTGGGTGCTGCCTTGTACGAGTAATTAATCGTGATAGGTGTGCGCCGGCAGGTATAATGCGATCTGCTGTATGACACAGAAGCTCGTCAACATTACAAGGCAAATGGATCCGAGGGACCCTTTCAGAATAGAGATGACTGACATGCTGATTGATCTACATCTAGATTAATCTACACTAATCTTTGTCTATCGACACTTCTACACTAATATAAAAAGACACAGAGGGTGCTGATTCAAATAACATTGGCCCCATCATCGAATGCATCTAACGTTTCAAAACTCTCCAATAATGTATCATACCTCCAAATAATAACCCTTGATCATATAAATCTTACGATCACAATTAGCCCAATGATGTACTCACTTTGTTCAGACATGTATATGTACTAAAATATATATTTTTCTGAATTGATTGAGATTTAAAGCGCGGTTTCTGATTTTTTTTAAATGGCTATAGGGAGCCCGGGCACAAATAGCACTTCTGGCTGAAACCATCTCCTTTTGCCCAAATCGTGCATTTCTCGCTTGATTTTCCTTCCCACTTCCAATTTTTCCTTGATAACTGGCCTGCTCATTTGTAGTTTCATGATTGGATGCACTCTTGCATTGTCGATGATGCAATGCTTTGGAAAGACGCAGGCAAACTAAGAGTAGCTGATTTGCTACACAGACCACGCGCACCGGACTAAACTGATCACTCCCTTTGTATCTTAGCTGTAGCTGTTTTAATTTCTTTCCTTTTTTCTTGGTTCTTGTACATCTTGTATTACTCTTCTGATTAATGAAAAAGCAGGCCAGACTGCATTTTTCGTCAAAAAAAAAATGTGAGAATGTTTCAGTGAGGGCCTTCTGCAGGTCCCTACCTTCTCCCTGAGTTATAGCAACAGTTTCCCCTTCAATCATTTTTAGCTTCATTAAATGGTGCATTTTATTTGTCAGTTTATTTTAAAAGTGTTTTATAGCCATGAATCACTCAGTAAGCATAGTAGATACGTTTTAGTAAGCAATGTGACATATTGTATTCTACTTATCATACTGGTTGCTAAACTATGTAGGCAGAGACTTGCAACAGTAATGGTGAAGCTCAAGTTTGCGAAACACATTAAAGAGGCTGTCACCTACATTGAGCAAGGGCTTGTGCGTGTAGGCCCAGAAACGGTCACAGATCCAGCGTTTCTTGTAACGAGGAACATGGAGGACTTCATCACCTGGGTGGATACCTCGAAGATCAAGAAGAAAGTATAATGGTGCATTGGATGATTATGATGCCATGATTTGAGGATGCAGTTTAGTAGAGCTTTTAGGACCATCAGTGATTCGTTGTAGATACTCTTGTGATATTTTTGAAACCTGAATCCGATGCTACTTTCCCTCGTAGTGTTGTGTGATGAAGCTAAACGGTTACAAAGTGCAAATGCCTAATGAGAAGTACTTTGCCCATTTATTTTCACATTGTACGTGCTGATATATGAAATTGTGATGTTGAGCGTAGTATCTATATTTTTTGTTCTACTTTCAGCAAGTTTATCGAATTGCTATATCAGCAAGTTCATGCTGCTAAGTATTCAGACCTGTGAATTTTTTTTTTAGATCAACCTTATAATATCACCCTGTGTTTGTAATTTCCTGCATTTTCCTGTCAATAATTTACTGCTTAATTTTTATTGGATGAATATTCAAGTGTGCAGATACTTTTGAGAATCAGATTGAGATGAAACTCATGCAGTTCAGTTTGAGATGAAACTTATGCAATCAACTTTGAAACTTCAGTTATGCATAACAAGTGCTGTATGCATAACCAAAATATTAATAACTGAACCCTCATCGTGTATTTGTACATTATATTTCCTTAAATGAGGACAAATGTAACTAGAAATCATTTGCATTACAAATATTACAGTGCAGTAGAATTTTTAGTCAAAACCCAGGGTAGTTGGCTTGCTTATGCGATCAGAAAGTTGTGAATGTCTGGAACAGTCTGGAGGGCCGAGTCAAGACTTCCATCATTTTTTTTATAGGAGCGATCAAGTGAGAGCGACCCTTCAAAAAAAAAAAAAGATCAAGTGAGAGCGAAGACACCGAATCCCCTTCCGACTCCTCATCTTGTCAACTTCTCAAAACCATGCGCCTATGATTCTGACTCGAGTTGAACCTCTTAACGAGCTTAACAAACAGCTCACAAGTGATCGGGAGCATATAACAACCGAACCAATCTTCATTTTTAGCTCGTAAAGGATAATGAGCTTAGCGATCCGAGTCTTAACGATCATGAGTTATAATGAGCCGAGCCTTGCCGATCCGAGCAGCTGGCTAGTCCTGCCCTATATAATTCACACCAATATCATGGCCAAGTTCACATCGATTTACATGTCAGTGTGCAGCCAAAAGAACACAAACACACCGCTGCCGCCGGCCTCGCCGCGGTGGCGGCGGCCCCGGCCCCCAAAGGCGGCGCGGGAGATCTCGCGGTGAACGCGCGGGGCGGCGCGACCCTTCTCTCGCGGCGGCGGCGGTGCAGATCGACGACGGTGCAGTGAAGGTGCTCGCGGCCGTGGGGCAACGCGGCGGTCCTTGACGGCCTCTGCTTCCCGGCAAGTTGGTGGGGGAGGCTCGTCCTCCAGCTCTGCGGCCGGCGTGCTGCTTCCCGGCGAACGGCGGCCTCTGTCCCCTTCGGGCGACCTCCCTGCAGCGTCCTCGACGGCGTGCGGCCCTCGGCCATCGTCCAGTGCGGCGGCGCCAGCTTCCTGCTCGGCGTGACGGGGTGGGGTGGCAGCCCCCCTCCTGCTTCATGGTGGTGCGGCCCGGGGTGGCTTGGATGTTGCTGGTTGCTGGCTGCGTCGGCTCTCGTCGGCATGAAGCGGCTGGTTCTGGTCCTGTGGGTGAAGGCGAGGTACTGCGGTGGTTCCAGTGTGGCAGTGGCGCTGCTGCCGCGTTGGAGGTGCACGTGTCAGCGGATCTGCGGGCTGATCTGCTCAGCTGCGTGGGGTGGTGGTCTGTCGAAGCTCCGGGCGAAGGTCTGCCCGGCTTGCCGGCCGGCGGTGGCGGCGTCAGTGGACGTCGCGGTCCTCCCTGGAGGCTCCGCTGTGGAGTTCTCCGGCACCCACGATCCCCGGGCCATGTCCTTCAGGCGAAAGCCTAGACCCTGTGGGGGCCGGGCGGCGGCGGCGCTTCTACATCGTGACCCTCTTTAGGGCGCCGTCTTGAAGTTCATTGGCTGCATACACGCTTTCCTTGGGCTGGACGTGCACGGCGTCGCGATTGGCAGGTGACCGGTCGGCGGCGTGGAGTTTCCGTGTGGTATCAAGACTTGGCAACGACGATGGTGCTGAGCAATGTTGTGGTCGCCGCAATGGCTTCGTAGTCGGCTCTGTTCCGGCGTGTCCGAGAGTCTTCGTGTTGGTCTCCTCAGGCGGTGGAGTCGGAGCTGCTATGAGCGGCGTACGATAACCTGCAAGGGGCGGTCCGGTGGTGAAGATCTTCTTCGGCGCAGGTCTTGCGCATCTCCCTCTCCGGAACTTATCATCAAAATTGAAGCTGTCTACCTCTGCGCGAAGAGTCATCTGTTTGGCATAGGCCGACGTAGGCTTATCGACGCCGCTTCGGCAATGGTCTCCTTGTTGGTTTTCTTGTGAAGTCGGAGTCGCTGCAGGGTGTGCAGCTTGATGACGATGACACAGAAGGCAACCTCGACGACGCTCTAGCTTCGGTGGTGTGTGTGCAGTTTGCGTGGGTAGCCAGGGTGGCTATGTGTGCCCTCATGACGGTTGTCAAGGGTGTTGTTTCGGTTTTAGGCCGGTTTCCCGCTAATTAACCGGTCAATTCCCACTTCTTCTTAATTAATGAAAATGGCAAGTCTTTTGCCTCGGTTCAAAAAAAGTGCGCAACCAACAAACATCTTATGCGTGCTATTAGAAGATGCTGCATTGCTACGTGAAAATTCATCTATTTCAAAATTTGAATACTACATATACAATCACTACAACGGGACACTTCTTAGAGTACCCCATCCAACCAGAAACCACAATGAATACTCAACCCACGCATCTGAAACTTCTGTAAAATGGTTTTGAAGCCCGGTCATTCATCTGAAAACTTGACATCAATTTTTATTCTAATTACAACTTTACCTAGCGTGCTGTCAGAAACACAAACTATGAACCTTGAGTTTTTGACTCATCAGGTAAAGTTTGAGATTAAGGCGTGTTTGGTTGCTTGCATCATTTTTTGGCCATTTACATCCGTGACCCAACAGGGTCTGCCTCCGAGAAAACGAGTTTTAAACCATGTTTGTGCAGCCTGTTTGGTTGTCTGAATACATTTTTTTTCTCATTTTTCTTACCTGGTGTTTGGCGAGCTGTACAAAACGTTTGGAAAATGCACTACGCAGGTGTTTGGTTGTCTGCTGGCCTTATGCTGTGCTCACCCTATGAAAATGGTGATCTTACCACCTCTATTGCAACTCATTAAGCACATTGAATCACCCATTAGCACATTCAAACACACATCATTAGCACTAAACATAGTAGCATATGGTTATCGTGTTCATCAACCCCTACTAAAGTACATACAAGCTTGGGCAATGCACAAAGTGCATAGTTAAGCAACAACATGCAATTACCATCAGGGGCTCACACATCCTGATCAAAACAAGTTTGTGGGCATCCCGGATTAACAACTAATAGGGCATCCCATGCCCTTAATGAAAATGCATTAGCAAATCAATATGTACACTAACTTACCACGTTGCAGTTAGCCGTGGTAAGGACACCTATATCCCCTCGTTGTGGAGGTGGCACTCTTGTAGGTGGTGATCTGGAAGCCGGTGGCTGTGAGATTCAAGACGACGATGTTGTGTACCTCCAACTCATACCTGAGCACGACGTCCGGCCAGTTTCTTCCGAGCACCACCTTGCCGCCATGCGTGCTCACCTGCACTCACTCGTCGCAGAACCTGTAGGCCAACACTGGCATGCAACACGGGAGCGAGATCTGAAGCCAATACCTCAACGACTGAAGAATAGCATGGAGAGGTCATCCCTGTCCAGCTAGCATAGAACCGTGCGACACAACTGCAATGGGAATGTGCCGATCATGTTTGCCGGTCATGGACACGCGCAGACTGCGCCACCGCCTCCTTTGCCCTCCTAGGCACCACCGGTTTCACTGTCCACCGGTTGAGCGGGAGCACGCCCTCGTACACAGAAGGTGCGGAGGGGGAGGGGGTGTTCTGAAAGGATCGTATGACACCTAGAGGGGGGGGGGGGGGGTGAATAGGTGCTACTTCAATTTTAGTACCTTTTCAAATTAGGCTTGACACAAAAGGTAAATTCTCTAGATATGCAACTAAGGTGAATTTACCTATATGACAAGCAAGCAACTAAACAAGATACACGAAGTAAAGACTATAAACAAGGATAGAATTAACCGAAGTGAAAGCACGCGGAGACACGGATGTAATCCCGAGTTCCTCCCTTTTAGGGGAGTACGTCTCGTTGGAGAGGTGTGAGCTACCACGAAGGTCAAAACTCAACCGCCACAAAGGCGTCACCTTCTTCTCCGATGAACCGTACCACAAAGGTTTGGTTCACCTTCCACTATCGGAATCCTTCAAGGCGGAATCCGGAGCCCTTACAATAACGATCCGGGGCACAACCCACAAGAGGATTGGGGGCTCCCGAACAGCTACAAATCTGTCACAAAGACAACAAGTGAGTACAACAAGAAGCTAGGTTTTCCTAATGGAAATCCTATCCAAGGGGCCCTCAAGTAAATGAGGGGGAAATGAAGAACGGCTTGGCGAAGATGTAGATCCGGACCTTCTCCTTCAATCCTCCAAAGATCAACAAGTTTGGATAGAGGGATTGGGAGATCTAGTGATTCTTGAGCTTGCAATAATGGAGTCTTCAAGTTTGGGCGAGCTGCCAAGCTGGAGGTAGGTGGAGGGCATTAAATAGCCCTCACAAAAATCTGGCCGTTGAGACCTTTTTCCCGAGCCAGCGGTAGTACCGCTGCGCCGGGCGGTACTACCGCTGGCGCCTTCTGCGCCACGGTCAAACCAGCGCGCTGACTGCGCCTCCAACCCTCATGAGCGGTACTACCGCCCGAAGTGCCGGTAGTACCGCACATGGCCTTCCGAACCTCCGTCCAGCAGTACTGCGAGCGGTACTGCCGCTGAGTTGGTCAACCACCAGCGCTGACCACCCAGAGCCAGCAGTACTACGGTACCGCTGAGTTGGTCAACCACCAGCGCTGACCACCCAGAGCCAGCGGTACTACCGCCCGTAGTACCGCTGGTAGTGCCGCACATGAGCGCCAGAACCTCCTTTGGGCGGTACCGCGAGCGGTACTGCCGCCAGACTCTTGGCAAGTAGTACCCAGCGGTACTACCGCCCGGGGGGCGGTACTACCGCCCGAAGACAGAAACAACTCCTTCTCTTCCTTTTTCGATGCGAGATTAACGGAGATGTTTGCATAAACCTGATCACACTTAGACAAGGAGTTAGGGGCACATGTTGTATTGTCAACATCACCAAAATATGAGTAAGAGCAAATTATGCTCTTTCAATCTCCCCCTTTTTGGTGGATGATGACAATACAACGATTTGCCACAAACAATTTGTAAAATTTAGACGGAGCTCCCCCTATATGTGTGCATATTCAAGGATAGCTTTTGAATGCTCAAATGCACAACAAATAGGATCAACACTCCCCCTAGATTTTACAAACCGTGCAAGATAAATATAGAGCATAACACAACATAAGCATGGGAATAAAAGTTTAGAGTTCAACATGTCTTACACCATGCATAACAAACGAGGTTCACAACATAAACGAGGTCCACAACATAAAAACGACAAACCAAGTTCACAAGCTCATAAAAACAACCAAGAAACGCAAAGCTTGTAACTTCCCATGCAAAACCCTTCGAAGGCCTAATAGATGTTTCTCCCCCTTTGGCATCAAGACACCAAAAAGGAGAGAAACCGATGCTAACGTCCCGGGTTCACTCGTTGCTTGAGGGGCGAGGGCGACGACGAGAGGACACTTCTTCTTCAACATCTTCATAGTCCGACCAAGTGAAGATTTCACCTTGGGAGTTCTTCGCTTGCCACTCTTCATAAGTTGGAATGTTCTTCTCCGAGCCGGAAGCAACTTGTTCACCTAGTGCACGGCGACGTTGAATGTCGAGTTGACGAGCAAGCTTCTCTTTCTCTTCACGTTCCCAGAGCGCTTCTCAAGAGCCTTGGTCATACCAAACACTTTCTTCATTTGACGAGCCATCCAAGTGAAACCACTCTCCTTGGCAGCCCGAGAGGGGCCTTCATCACCTACAACTCCCTTGTCCTTGCCTTAGCAGTTTTGGTACCCTTGTCCTTCTCGCTATGATCTTTGACACGGAGTTGCTTGGGCTTGTGGATGATCCAAGTGTTGGGGTCACTAAGTCCCACAGCGGGAAGCTCTTTGCCCCACTTCCAAAGGATAATCTTCATGATGAGAGGGCCGAAGCAAGCATTCTTCTTGAATATGGTGACGTTCCATATCTCATTCCAAAGGTAATCCATAACATCCAGTTTCTTCCCTTTGGATCTCCATTGATGAGTCATGACCATCAAGGTAACTAGGTAGCTGTGAATTTGATCAAATTTCCAACCTTGGGGTTGATGGTTTCCCGGTAAATGCGATGCATGATCTCATATGGAGGGTAAAGACCCTCCGAGTTGCCAACGGTGTACTCTTCTTCCAGTAGAGGAGCAAGGTCATCCTTGGGCTTGGGCCTTGGATCAACATGAACCCGAAAGTACTTGTCGTCGAGGGCATCGGTCCAATGAGGACCAAAATCTTCATACCCAAGCATAGAGCCAATATCACTCCAAAGAGCGGTGAGCTTCCTGTCTTTAGTCATCCAAGTGATGTAGCGTGGCTCCTCGGTGCCAAAATAGACTGTGGCAAGGAATTGGCAAACTAGAGCTTCATCATAATTCTGTTGGAGGGTGATGAAAGGAACAATCCCAAACTCATGGCACATAGACAAGGCTTCTCCAAAGTATTCTGGCTTTCTTTCCATGTGAGGGATATCAATGTACCTCAGCTCTAGCACATTGTCATTGGGCTTGCGATGAAGTATCTCATTGTAGCACTCCTCTTGAAAGCGGGTATAGAAGAAAGGATTGTTGCCCCGAAACTGAGGTGTCAAATTCTCTCGATCAACTGCATATGGATCTCTTTTCCTCAAGGAAGTGTAATCTTTGTCAGACATTTCACTAGCTGTCAAGTTCTTGCTCTTGTTGCCTGCAACTTTCTTCTTCGGAGCAGCCTTCTTGCTCTTGGTGACCGGGGGACCATACACCTCTTCCATTGTGGGATCATACTCCTCGTCCAACTCGTCAACCCTAGGTTTCTTGCCCCGAGACTTAGAACCACTCGAACCACCTGTGAATAGCATGGGGTAGGAAAGCATGGAGATGAGTAACACACAAATATTTCACGAATAGGAAACCAAGAACACGAGTGAACACAACTTGGAGGAAACAAATGCTAGGTGGGAGTACAACATCTAGGAAGGTTGGATTTGACACAAGATGGTGATACATTCAAAGATGAACATGAAAAACATCCACAATCATATCCAACAAATCTAGATGGAGAACTACAAAACTAGCCAAAGATTCTTCACAAGATTCATACACAGGGTTCTAGGCATCCTAGATTGCATCTCTACCGCACCAATTTGTCAAGAACACCAAGAGGGAAGCAATCTAGTCATCTCCATCCATCAACTAGATGAGAGAGAGGGAGAGAGCTTACCGGTGCTCATGGCAAAGGATCGAGGGAGGGAGAGATGCCCGAGAGGTCCCGGGGCCGGGGGTGCAAGAACCACGGCCGGGGAGCTCGGTCCCGGCGGAGAGGATGGCCGGCGGCGGATTCACAGGAGGAGAGAGAGGGGCGGATGGGGAAAGTGAAGGATTGACTTTCACCCATCCGCCCGAGCCCTTATCCTGGAAAAATCCGCACGAGCGGTACTACCGCTCGATCCAGCGGTAGTACCGCCCCCGATTCCTGCGCGGCCCGGGCAGCGGTCCCACGCGCTGGCAAGGGGCTGAGGCACCCGAGCCAGCGGTAGTACCGCTCCAGGGCCGGTAGTACCGGTGCCAGGGGGCAAAACTTGTTATGGCCCAAATGAAGCCGTAAAAAGGATTTGTCACCGGTTCCGACCGTCAACTTCGCCGAGAGCATGAAATAAAAGGTATTTGAGAAGGAGTGGCTTAGGATAAGGTTGTGGCTTAGGATAGAACTCGAAACTGGAGAGAGAGAGTTTGCCCAAAAATGCAAGAATCGACACGAAAGGCCAAATTTGAGCACTCTCCCAAAGCGAAAGGTCTAAAACACCCAAATAAGATCCAAATAAGATCAACTCCTCATAAGGAGGGCGGTGGCCTAGGCCACCATGTAAGAGTGTATGTGGCGTGACACCGCGAAGATGTATCTTGGGTTCACAACCACTACTCATCATTTAAGCTCACAATTCATAGCACGAATATAGAGAGGCAAATGAATTCTTAATGTCGGCATAATGGGGGAGGGATGGTCCAATGTATTAGGGCCGCACTCCCCCTATATCCATGCCTACACCTAAACCAAATAATAGTCAAAATAGGTGTGTATGCAAGATGGTCAAGTCAAGCTCCTAGAATCCACGATATTTAGCTCATGCCTCAAGAAGGTGAATCTTGCTTCATCAAGTGGCTTCGTGAATATGTCGGCAAGTTGATCTTTGGTTGGAATATAGCCAAGCTCAATATCACCACGAGCAATATGATCCCGAATAAAATGATGACGAATCTCAATATGCTTCGTTCTTGAGTGTTGCACCGGATTGTGGCCAATCTTGATAGCACTTTCATTGTCACACAAAAGAGGCACTTTGTCACAATTGACACCGTATTCCTTTAAAGTTTGCCTCATCCATAACAATTGAGTGCATGCACTAGCGGCCGCCACATACTCGGCTTCGGCGGAGGATAGAGATATACAATTTTGCTTCTTAGAAGACCAACTCACCAAGGACCTACCAAGAAATTGGCATGCCCCGGAAGTTGATTTCCTATCATCCTTGCAACCGGCCCAATCCGAATCCGTGTACCCGGCAAGAGAGAAATTAGTGCCCTTTGGGTACCACAAACCAAACCTTGGGGTATCAACCAAATATCGAAGGATTCTATTGACCGCCACCATGTGGCTTTCTTTAGGAGCGGCTTGATACCTTGCACACACCCCTACACTCAACACAATATCGGGTCTAGATGCACAAAGATAAAGCAAAGAACCAATCATAGAGCGATAAAGTTTTTGATCAACATCGATACCGTCGGGTTAAGTTCAAGATGGCATTTGGTGTCCATGGGAAACCGCTTCCCTTAGCATTGTGCATATTGAACCTCTTGAGCATGTCTTGGGTATATTTGGTTTGAGAGATGAAAGTCCCTTCATTCAATTGCTTGATCTCAAAACCGAGAAAGAACTTCAATTCGCCCATCATAGACATCTCGAACCTATCGGTCATAAGCTTTGAAAATTCATCATTGAAAGCTTTGTTAGATGAGCCAAATATAATATCATCAACATAAAGTTGGCATATGAAAAGCTCCCCTTTAACCCTCTTGGTAAAGAGTGGGATCGATTTGCCCCAATTCAAATCCACGGTCTAGCAATAGCTCTCTTAGGTGCTCATACCAAGCACGAGGTGCTTGTTTGAGACCATAGAGCGCCTTATCAAGCTTGTAGACATGGTTAGGGAATTTAGGGTCCTCGAAACCCGGTGGTTGCTTAACATATACCAACTCCTTTAAAGGACCATTAAGAAAGGCACTTTTCACATCCATTTGTTGCAATTTAAAGTTATGATGTGATGCATATGCAAGAAGGATACGGATGGACTCAAGGCGAGCCACGGGTGCATAAGTCTCTCCAAAATCAATGCCTTCAACTTGAGAGTACCCTTGTGCAACCAATCTTGCCTTGTTCCTCACAACCATTCCACTCATCTTGCTTGTTCTTGAATATCCACTTCGTGCCTATAACATTGCGGCAATCTTTTGGCTTCTCAACTAGATTCCACACTTTGTTGCGCTTGAAGTTATTGAGTTCATCATGCATAGCTTCTAACCAATCCGGATCTTCAAGAGCTTCAAACACTTTCTTTGGTTCCACCATGGAAATATGAGCTTGATGTTCACTAAAGCTTGCCAATTGCCTTCTTGTGGTAACACCTCTCTTGTGGTCACCAAGGATGTTTTCTAGACGGTGACTCTTTATTTTAAAGTCCTTTTCAACTCTTGCTTTACGACGGGCTTCGATATCTCTATTGCATCTTGGAGGTATCTCTTGATCATCTTGATCATTTGAGTCCCCGTCTTGACCGGAATGTTGACCTTGATCATCTTGAAGCACATCTTCAACAATGGAAGGAGAGGGTTGATCTTGGTCATGACCTTGGCTAGCATCAACAATAGGAGAACTTGGTTCTTGCATAGCAACTTGGTCAACATGAGGAGGGTCTTGAACTTGTTCTTGGGGTGGTGCATCATTTGCTTCCATGATAGGCGCCGTTTCAACTTGTGATGAAGAGGCCTCCACTTGAATGGAGCTTGGACTTGCTTGAGGAGACTCGTAATGAATCTCAACGGGACGATGGAAACCAATGCCCATTCTTCTTATAGCATCTTGAGGCTCTTCATTATCTACATCACAAACATGAAATTGCGCCACTTGGGAGCCGTCATTCTCATCGAACCTCACATCACAAGATTCTATGACTTTCCCAACGGTTTTGTCATAGACTCTATAGGTGTGAGATTCGGCACCGTACCCAACAAAAACACCCTCTAAAGCTTTAGATTCAAATTTAGACAAACGAACACTTTTGTTCTTATAGAAACACTTACAACCAAATACTCGGTAGTAGGAGACATTGGGCTTGTTGCCGGTGAGCATCTCATAAGATGTAAACTTCTTGCCAACGCGAAAGAATAGCCGGTTTGATGAATGACATGCCGTGGAGATAGCCTCGGCCCATAAGAAGAGTGGAGACTTAAACTCCGCCAACATAGACCTTGCCATATCCATGAGAGTCCGGTTCTTCCTTTCGGCTACACCATTTTGTTGAGGGGTATATGCAGCGGAATATTGATGACGAATCCCCTCTTCACTAAGAAACTCATTTAAGGTGTAGTTCTTGAACTCGGAGCCATTATCACTCCTAATGACCAATATAGGGACATTGTGTTGGCGTTGAACTTCATTGGAAAAGTCGATGACGGCTTGTTGGGTCTCATCCTTCGTCTTGAAGAAATAAACCCAAGTAAATCTTGAATAGTCATCAACAATCACCAAACAATATTTCTTCCCACCAAGACTTGGTTGAGGCACGGCACCAAAGAGATCAACATGAAGAAGTTCCAATATCCTCTTTGATGAAATGATGGTCTTGCTTGGATGGGGAGAATCATGCATCTTTCCTTCAACACAAGCCCTACAAAGACGATCTCTAGAAAAAGAAACATTGTCTTTTAGTCCAAGAATGTGGCCACCCTTGTGAAGACTTTGCAAAGTTCTCATGTTGACATGGGACAAGCGGCGATGCCACAACCATCCCACGTCGGCCTTTCCGAATAGGCATATTGCTTGAGTGTTGGTAGACCCCGAAAAGTCCACCACGAACAACTCATTTTCAACATACCCAACGAACATGACCTTTAGAGTCTTGCTCCTCAAGAGTACCACCATATCAATAGTAAAATGGACATTTCATCTTATTAAGTGCACGAACGGACATAAGATTGTAACCGAGGGACTCGACAAGCATGACATTTACAAGGGTGATATCCTTTGCAACTACCACCTTGCCGAGACCCGTTACCTCCGCTTTTGATTTATCACCATAGGAGACGGATGCTTGATTTATATTTGGTCCCAACTCCGTCATGATCTCCTTGCTTCCGGTCATATGACTAGTGCATCCACTATCAACCACCCATTTAGACCCACCGGAAGCATAGTCCTACAAGAAATCATTGCTTGGTTTTAGGTACCCATTTCTCAATGGGTCCTCTTTTGTTAGCAACAAGGGTCTTAGGAACCCAAATAGAGTAAGCAATGTAACCATCATAAGGACCAACATATTTTGCATAAACATCCCATAATAATCAACATAAAGAATGTAGTTGGGATTGTTATGCCCCGCAAAGTCACTACGAGTGGTCTTGCCCCTAGTGGCATTACCACCCGCAATGGAAGTCTTGGCTTGTGCGGGCTTGGCATTGGTGTTGCTCTTCTTCTCTTTGCCTTGGCCACATAACCAAGACCCTCCTTCCCTTTGTGTGGCTTTTGCTCAAAAATTTGAGCAACAACCTTTTCTTTACCTTTAGGAATAGAGGTCTTGGCACAGTGGCCTTGGCAAGCTCAACCTTCAACCTAGCATTTTCCTCAATAACATTTGCATGATCACAAGAGGGAGTACAGGTGCTAGGTGAGTTCGATTTATAAAGTTGAGTTTGAAGTTACTGATGATCCCGAAGAGCAAGTCTTGATGCCTGCACAAATAAACGGGATTTAGGTTGAGACTCCAAGTGCAGAGTGTATAGTAAGTGGAAGACAGTTTTCCCCACGAGGGGTGACTCGAGGGTTTAATATCGAACTCTCGGGGAATCTGCAGTGGTAGATTTATCTTCTTATCCTTCTTTTGGTTACCTACAAAACAAGGTTAGATGTTTTGGTCCTCAACCTCACCTGTGGTTGTCAAGCACAAGGTGTAAGAATGATATCAGGATAGTTATGCAATGCAAACAAGAAATAAATATGCAATGATGGTGGATGCAATGATAAATGATATTTTTGGGTTTTTGAATGATGTATGCAAGATGAAAAGTATTTTTGTATTTTCGGATTTAATGATGGCTGAAAATAGAAAAGTGGTATATGGTGTTGGAAAGGTATTTCTTATGATTAAAAATGGACTGGGGTTCATGGTTTCACAAATGCACTCTCTCTTTATAAAGTGGTAGACAATGGAACACACAAAATTAACATATGAGATTGCAACACAGGGTTTGATAACAAGTTACTTAGATATATGGGCATCACGTCCTAACATAGAGATCTTTTGGTTATTAACCTCTCTTATACTTCACCAAGATGCGAACTAAATCATAACACCTCAGTAATTAAGATAACTCAGAGTATAGCATTAAATATCATGACATGAAGTGAAAATAAGATCATGCTAGATCTAGTCATGGAGTAGTGGCAATGGTCACGCCCACATCCCCGGTAGCATGGTATTTTAGTTTATCCCTAGTGAGGTAACAAAGTAAGGTAAAGATACCAAAGTGGATCGCAGAACTTTCTCTCACGTTCACTGCACTAGCCACCCCCCGTTACTCCAACTAATGCACACGTTCCCCGACACACGCTCTCATAAACATGCTTGATCAAAACAAGTAGACAAGAACGGGGTACATAATATGCATCTATACTCATAACTGAAAGAAACATTGCAATCTCAAACATATATTAACTCATAAAGATCCACCACAAAGGTATTACAACGGTGACCGTAATCATGTTCAGCAGCTCATACGGTGCTAATTAGTGAAGCTCAAGAGAGGAGAGATACATAAGTTACTTCCACAAACCCATAGTCCAGAGGTGGACTACTCCCTCTTCATCATGGAGACGGTGGAGAAGTCGATGGAGAAGATGGAGACCACGCCGGCAGCGCCCCGCCGGAGTTTTCCCCCTCCAATCTGCAGCTCCTGATCTCCGTTTCGGTGTTTCTGTGTTTGTGCGGCTCTCCTTCCAGAGAACGTCGGGGGACCTTTTTTATAGGCGTTTTCAGGTCAAGACGAAGGCGGTGGAGCGAAGATCGACGGCAACGGAGCCACGAGGCCCGAACGGGTGGGTCCCACGCGGCCTGGTACTGTGGCCGCGTGGGCCCCCCTCGTTTGGCCCTCGGGCCTCCGTTTGCTTGCTTCCTTTTTCCGTAGTCCTTCTTCCTTCCAAATATTGACGCCCGTAAATTTCCAGGTGATTTCGTTGACGTTTGGGTCCCTGAAACATTAAAATACAAAACTAGGGTTTTCTGCCTGTGCAGGGTTAATTCCATATAAATGGGAAAACTATGAAGTATTCCCAAAATCATGATAAAACATTGATATAACCCTTATATGATGCAAATATGATTGGAATATAAGCAATTAAAGTGCAAAGTTCATGTATGCATTTTACATGCATCAGTTACTCATGAGACTTGACTAGAAGAGAGTGGGTACTTTCCAAGGCCTTGTGAGCCTTGTTAAGTTTCTCCACATCCTCAAGGAGTCTAGCATTAGCAACCACAAACTCGGCTTTCTGATGTCTACGTGTGCTTCTATTCTTGTAGACAGTGTTGGGCCTCCAAGAGCAGAGGTTTGTAGAACAGCAGCAAGTTTCCCTTAAGTGAATCACCCAAGGTTTATCGAACTCAGGGAGGTAGAGGTCAAAGATATCCCTCTCAAGCAACCCTGCAATTAATATACAAGAAGTCTCTTGTGTCCCCAACACACCCAATACACTTGTCAGATGTATAGGTGCACTAGTTCGGCGAAGAGATAGTGAAATACAAGTAATATGGATGATTATAAGTGGTAATTGCAATCTGGAATAAAAATGGCAGCAAGCAAACATGTAGCAGAACTTGTTGTAAACGGTGTTTCAATGCTTAGAAACAAGGCCTAGGGATCATACTTTCACTAGTGGACACTCTCAACAATGATCTCATAACTGAATAAGTAAAAGATACTCTTAAACACTCTCTTGTTGGATAACAAACACCATTCATTGTGTAGGGCTACAAAAGCACACCTCAAGCCGGAGTAAACAAGCTCCACAACGTCATAAAGGAATCACACACGGTGCACACATTGTCACCTTTACACCGTGGAGAGTACCGGAGTTCATATTAAAGTAACCTATAGAGTGCATAATAGATAAAGAGTAACATCTACATATTCAACTAGATTAGCACAACTGAACACAAGTAAATATTGCTCGGGATTATTCTCCTTCTTGATAACACAAGAGTACTACGTGTAGGGCTGCAAAAGCACTCCTCAAAGTCTGAGTAAACAAACACCACAGTTCCCAAGAACAAGCCATGATAGATATCTAAATTATTCATAGAGTCACACGAGTACCCACACTGTCACCTTGATACCGTGTTGTCACAACGACTCCAGAAACTAGACAAAATCACTTGAGTAGCATAAACATTATTAATGTATTCAGCGATACTAGCAATACACACGATCACATAAAGATCACACCATGTGAGAGAGAGATGAACCACATAGCTACCGGTAGAGCCCTCAGCCTCGGGGGAGAACTACTCCCTCCTCATCATGGGAGTCAGCAGCGGCGATGAAGATGGCGGTCATGTCGATGGAGATGACTCTGGGGGCAATTCCCCATCCCGGCGGCGTGCCAGAACAGAGATTCTGTCCCCCGAAACTTGTCGTCGATGGCGGCGGCGCTGCGGAACTCTTCTGGAAATATGACTTCCTCTTTTAGGGTTTTCGCGTCTGAGGGAATAAATAGGCGAAGGGGCAACGTCGGTGGAGGCTCGAGGGGCCCACACCACCTGGTGGCGCGGCAGGGGGCCCACCCGCGCCTCCATGTGGTTTGGCTGGCTCGGCGCCCTCCTTCGTCTCTCCTTCGGACTCCGTGACGGTGCTGGAAAAATAGGGACGTGGCCTTTTGTTTCGTGCAATTCCGAGAATATTCGCAGAAGTACTTTTCTGAAACCAAAAACAGCAGAAAACAGGGAACTGGCACTGTGGCATCTTGTTAATAGGTTAGTCCCAGAAAATGCATAAAAGTGATATGAAGTGTATATAAAACATGTAGCAAATGGTATAATATAAGCATGGAACAGCATAAATTATGGATACGTTGGAGACGTATCACTTTCTCCTTTTTAATCACTTTATATTTAGCAAAAATATGGTCTCTATCCTTAATGATTTTAGCAATTATTTCATCATTTTTATAATCAAGAGACTCAATTCTTTCCTCAAGAGAGGTTCTATATTCACTCTCTTCTTCAAGAGAAGCATTCAAGGATTCTATGGAAGCATTCAAGGATGCTATGGTGAGAGAATCCTCTCTCTCAATTTTTCCCTTGTCATCAATGATTTCTTCGGCCGCATCAAGTTGTCTCAAGAGAGACTCAACATATGCCTTAGTTTCACCTTGCAAGTTAGCCACAATAGTATCGGAAGCAACAAGTTCTTTCTTAATCACAAGACAAGTTTTATCATCTATTTCATGCATAGTCTTAGGAGTAGAAGATGATACCTCGGTGACGTGAGCCATGAGGCAACGAGCGGTGTTGATGGAGAGGTTCTCATTGGGGGATTCGAAGAGAGAAGGAGGTGGAGTTGATACAATGGCCAAAGCGGCCACCTCACGAGTGGGTTCTTCTTGTTCTTCGGAATCCTCGGAAGGATACTCTTCTTGAGTCATCAACACAATTCTTGGTGCTTTCTTGAAGAATGGCTTCCTCTTGACAAAAGTCTTCTTTTGTATCATGTGTCATCGTATCAGCATCTTGGATAGGAGACGGGGTCCTGATAGCCGAGGGTGAACGTAGGGCAAGAAGGTGGACGTCGTCGAGGTCGGGATTGTACACTGCAGTTTACCCAGCTTCAGGCTCCACGGCGGTGGCGGAGCCCTTCGTGCTGCTATAACTCACTATAGGCAATAGCCGTGATACAGGTTACAATGAATTGGTTGTATGTTGATTGGATGCCCTAAAGGCGTCCCGAGGTCCAGCTTATATAGGCGGCTGGACCTAGGGTTACAAGGAGATTACGTATCCGGCAAGCATACAGAGTCCTAAACCTAGCCGGCAAGTCTGCCGCCTTCCGTCTTGGTCTTGGTGGCTTCGTGGGCTTCAGTCTTGGGCCTCCTCCTTGCCGGCATCCGCCTTCCTTGGTCGTCAGCTATCTGGGCCGCCCGGCAGGCAAAGCCTTCACCACGACTGCGGGCCACCCTGGACTAGCCGGATTGATCCATGCTGGTGATACCCCCAGTAGGTATATCCCCAACATTAGCCCCTGGAAGGGTTCGAGTTCTTCAGGCGCCGTCTTCTTTTGTCGGCAATGTCCGTCTTGTCTTGTAAGCGGCTGAAGAGCTTGAAGCATTCCGAAGTTGAAAGTAAGCGGCGATCCGCCTAACGTAGTCAGATGTTTTGCCGCCATCATGGGAAAGACGGCCTGAC
Organism: Poa pratensis; assembly: GCA_947311845.1. Lineage (NCBI taxonomy): Eukaryota > Viridiplantae > Streptophyta > Magnoliopsida > Poales > Poaceae > Poa > Poa pratensis. The sequence continues at coordinate 61,808,597 of CAMZMU010000038.1, forward strand.
CGCTGTCAGGAATCTTCCCGGCACCAGTCTTGTCATTTGACTGGTCCTGTCAAATGTTGACGGATGACGTCATGCAGTCCACGACAGTTTGGACTTGGGCATGTGTCATGATTATTTCTCCACTACGCACAAGAATCGGGGAGAAGGCCACAGACACCGTTGCCACGACGTGCAAATCGTTGGCACGTGGCGAAAATCGTGCGTCCCCCCAATCTCGCGCACGGATCTTGGCGCGTGGGGATAAATACCCAAAGGGCGCCTCGGGGTCGATCCTCTTCCCCATTCGCAACCACCGCGGCCTCCTCAACTTCTCGAGCTCTCCACCTCCTCGCACTCAACTCTGGCGAGCATGAGCAGAGCCTCAACGGCAAATGGCGAGCGCTTCTCAGCAAGATTCGGCGGCGGCGGCGGCGCTGGCTGCGACCTCGGTGACCACGGCTGGATCTGGATCTGCGCCAGCGGCAACGGCGGTTCCCGCGAGCGCGCCGGTGACCTCTCCTATCGCCACCGTGGCCGCGGGTGATGTTTCCTCTTCTTCCCCAACTCCGGCGGCACCTGCAGCATCTACTCCGACCTTCCCGCTCCCATCTCTAGCGGCGACCAGCACTGAGGCCATGGCGGAAGCTGCCGCCGACGACGAGGATGACGCCGAGGATGAAGAGGAGACGGCGGACCTTTGCTCCAGGTATTGGCTGCCGTCAGCCTATCTGAAGGAGCTGGAGGAAGGCGGCTACATACCGCCCAAGACGGAATGCTCCTAGAGTTCCAGGCGATGAGGCAGTCCCTGACCCGCAAGACGGCGAGCGCGTCATGTTGGCGTCGCACTGCCTCCGCGGTATGTCCTTGCCGCTTTCCGCCTTCTTTCTGGCGGTACTTAGTTTCTACGGGCTGCAGCCGCACAACATAGCGCCCAACAGTATTCTAGTGCTAGCCGGCTTCCAGGCTTTGTGCGAAGGGTACTTAGGCATAGCTGCGTCCATAGAGCTATTCAAGTACTGCTTCCTATGCCGCGGGCAAACCATACCAGGCGGCCATCTGGCAACTTGCGGTAGCATCACCTTCAACTGCCGCCAACCGACTGGTACCCAAAGATACCATACATCGAGTCAGTGAAGCACTGGACCAGCACTTTTTCTACTGCAAGGACATCCCGACACCCGGCACAACACAGGGGATGCCTGTTTTTGTCAACGGTCCGCCAACCCACAAGGCCTGTTGGACGGCAAAAGTGCCGCTTAGCAGCTTGTCGGCTGAGCTTCGAATTGCCGTCAGGCGGATCGAGTTCTTGACGAAGACGATGAAGGCTCCGCAACTTGACGGAGTTGACACCGTCATCTGCTGGGTGTCGAGGAAGATAATGCCACTCCGCCATCGCCCACTGAAGATGTGCGAGTACAAGGCGGATGACGCCGGCAACAGCATCCTTGACCAAGATGCACTAGAGTACCGGCTCAGAGAGCTTGTGAAGCCTCTGTCGGTGAAGGCGGCTGAAGGCGTCGCCATGTTCACCCATGACAACCCAGCCCCAGTGGTAAGCCAGAGCTACTTTGTCATTTCCTTGACATCTTTGTCCACTGGGTACTGAATTAACGTTCTGTCTTTTTCCTTTTCAGCTGCAAACCTTGGGGGATGAAGACTTGGCTCCTAACTGGTACGACACCGGTGCCAGCAAGTCGAAGAAGCGCAAGATGAGCAGCTCCACCAAGGATTTGGAGAAGAGGAAGAAAGCGGCCACCTCTGCTGATGCAGAGGATGAGACCTTGGGGAGAACATCCCACTCAAGCGGTAGGCAACTTTTGCTTTCCCTGACTTGGCCATTTTGATATGTTTGTACTAAAAAACTTGCATTCTTTGCCTACAGGGGCAAACCTGCCATGCCCAAGCTCCGCGCCAACTTGAAGATTTCTGCTGGTAGAGGCAAGCCACCACGTTCTTCTCCAGCCGCTGCGCCGACAACGCCCACAGTTGGCGTTCCCGTGGTTGTATGCCAGGGAACGTACACAGCTGCTGGTACCTCAGAGGCGGCTACAGAGAAGATGGCGGGGAAAAAGTCAGTTGCCGGACCTACCTTTTCCAAGACGGCTGAAGCTTCGGCTAGTGATGCCGCTCGATTTATTGCCATGAAGCAGGAGATGGATGACAAGATGGCGGCTGACCATGGCGGATCATCCTCCCATCCGAGCTCCCAATCTGGCAAAGGGTTACAAGACCCCCAGCAAATGCTAAGGACCATGCGTGAAGGTACCCGTAAATGGTACGCGCACATGGATGATCTCCACGAGACCCTACATAACCAACTTGAGGTAATGCAACCTATAGTCCCAGCCCCCGAGCACTTTGGCGGCTGAAAAAAATTTAGCCGGCAAAGTGGTCTCGTTGACAAAATAGTGCTAACCGCAACGTTGTTTTCGTGCATGCAGGCCGTTCTTGCTTCCAATCTTGAGCTGTTCCGTGCTCAAGAGAAGAAAAACAAAGAATGCCAGCAACTGCAGCAGGACGTGGAGATGAAGGACGCCCAGATTGCGAGCTTGGAAGAGGCTCGCAAAAAGGATGAAGGTGACAAAGTTTTCTTTGCCTTCTTTTCGTCCGACTTCTTTTTGCTTTTCCGACAAGTATTTTAGTCGTCTTTTTTTCTTTATTTGTAGAATTACTAAACACTGCGCAAGATATTCTCAAGAACTCCACTGACATGCAAGCTTTGATGAACGAAGCTGCAGATCTTGCTGAGTTGGTGGCAAAGCTGAAGGCGGATCATGCCAAGGAGCTGGATGAGCGGGAGCTGGCCCATGCCGCCGAGGTTAGCAAGTTGACGGGACAACTTGAAGCCATGAGCAACAACCTCGACCAGGTGAACAAGAATGCCAAAGCGCAGCAGGAACAACTGTCACAGGCAGTCCAGCTAGCTCAGGAGACACTTGAGAACCATCTGGACGAGGTCAACGCCATCCACGAGCATGTCTTGGGTACGTCTCTAACCCTTCATCCTTCTTTGATACTTTGCACTCTTGAAATTTCAAGCTGCAGTGTGTAACTGTTTGTATTTGTGCAGTGCCGGCTAACTGGGTGATGACATGGCTACGACGCCGCGCCTTGCCCATATCTTGAAAGTTGGCGAAATCGTCAACCAGATTGTCGGTGCGGGCAAAGCGTTTGCCGCCAAGTTCTACCCTGGCGAGGACGGCGATCCCGTCAACTTCGATGCCTTGCCGGACTTGCTGGAGAAGGCGGCAACCGAACATGACGGCACGCTACGCTCAGCAGCACGAGGCGGCGCCAAGTTGGCATTGGCGATGACGGCGGCGTGGTATCCGGAGGCTGATATTCATCAAGTCACCGAGTACTTCCCCACCGAAGACGAAAACAACCAAGCCATCGTGATGCAGGACGTGCTGCGGTCTGTTCGCGGCTATGCGACCCGGGTTGCCAACATGGTTGACATCCGCAAGTTCTACAAGGAACACCCGGATCCACATGTTGCCATAGCCGATCCCTCCTTGGCGGATCCTGAAGCTGCCGTAGGCGGAGAAGGCGAAGCCGGAGCTGACGAGCGCAGCCCCCAGGATCTCTCCACCAGCTCCACCAAGGCGGCAACTCCTTGACTGTCCTCCTGCAATGGCAGCACAAAACACTGCGTTAATCTGTTAACGCAAAAAACTTTATATTTTGGTTTGTAAATATTCTGGGCCAACTTTTATGCTACACTTGGCGGTAGGCTTATTTAAGTGGCCCGCCTTAATATGTATCTCGTTTGCATGTTTAGCTGTTTCATATGTTGGCGGAACCTCATCTTAGTTACTTTAGCTGAGCCAACCAGGTGCAATACCAACTAATTTAGACTCAGAGACCAAAGCCAGCATGTTGGTGCCAACGACATACTACTAGGCGACCCACACACAAACAGACAGATAAGCATATTAGGCGGTGCAAAGATTGTTTGCGTTTTTAGCCGATAGACGGCAAATGTCAAAAAGTTTGAACCTTAGCACGGAGCAAAAACTATTTTGTTCGGTAACTTTTATGACAACAGATATATGATTGCGAGAAAAGACAAAAGATGGCATGATCCCAAAACTGAATGAGCAAACCACAGACTTTTATTTCATAATCATATAGTACTTATTACAATGTGGAAATTGCTAAGTGTAAAAAGGACGTAGCTGCTCAATGTTCCAGGTCGCTTGGTTTCTTCATACTTGTCATCAACCTTCCTTTGCGCTTGCGACCTCGTTTCTTCTTGTATCCGTCTCGTGCGTCTACCAAGTAATAAGAACCATTGAGCAACACCTTACTGACCACAAAAGGTCCTTCCCAAGGCGGGGATAACTTATGCAAGCCCTTCCTGTCTTGGATTAGGCGGAGGACCAGATCACCAACTCTAAAACTTCGTTGCCGCACTCTTCTGCTGTGATAACGCCTCAAACTTTGCTGATAGATGGCGGATCGTGCGAGAGCAACGTCTCGTTCTTCATCAAGTAGGTCAAGGCCATCCTGTCTTGCATCTTCTGCGTCTTCCTGGACGTAGGCTTGAATTCTGGGAGAATCATACATCATGTCGGTCGGCAACACTGCTTCTGCGCCATAGACTAAGAAGAAAGGAGTGAACTTGGTTGATCTGTTTGGAGTTGTGCGTAAACTCCAAAGGACAGATTGCAATTCATCCACCCAAGCCCCAGCCGCTCTGTGCAATGGTACTTCGAGACGTGGTTTGATTCCTTGTAGGACTAAACCATTTGTACGCTCTACTTGACCGTTTGCCTGCGGGTGTGCTACTGAGGCAAGATCTAGGCGGATGCCATGCTTATAACAGTATTCCTCAACTTCGCCTTGCGACAAGTTAGTGCCGTTATCGGTGATAATGCTATGAGGCACCCCGAACCGAGAGATTATTCCCCACAGAAAATTTGCGGCTGTGGCACCGTCTAGCTTTTTGATAGGCTTAGCTTCAACCCACTTGGTGAACTTGTCTACAGCCACAAGTAAATGTGTGTAGCCACCAGGCGCCGTTTTAAACGGACCAACCATGTCCAAGCCCCAGACTGCGAAAGGCCATGTGATGGGTATTGTTTTAAGCTCCTGAGCTGGCATGTGCGATTGTCTGGCATAAAGTTGGCAGCCCCTGCATCTTTGACGATGTCCTCTGCATCTTGCTTGGCTGTCAACCAGTAGAAACCTTGTCGGAAGGCTTTTGAAACAAGGGCGCGTGAGGAAGCATGATGTCCACATACGCCAGCATGTATCTCATCCAACAGTTCTCTGCCTTCTCCGGGCGAAATGCAACGTTGGTAAACACCAGTGGTGCTACGCTTGTACAATTCGCCTTTGATTATTGTGAATGCCTTGGCTCTTCTTATGATTTGCCTTTTCAAAACCTCATCATCCGGCAACTCCTGATTGATCAGGAAGTCCAAATATGGCGTCGTCCAATCCGGCTTTACCAGGTAGACGGCATAGCTAGCATGTCAACTGGTTCTGCCGATTCTGGGTCAAGGAGGTCTGCTCCTTTTATTGACGGCTTGTGTAGGTGTTCCAGGAAAACATCTTTTGGTACCTTTTTGCGTTCAGATCCCATTCTGGCAAGTGTATCTGCCGCCTCATTTTGAGCTCTTGGGATGTGGCGGACCTCGTAGCCTAGGAAACACTTGGCGAATTCGTCGACGGTAGCTCGATATGCCGCCATTGTCTCGCTCTTTGTGTCCCAAGTACCACGTATCTGTTGCGCCACCAAGTCTGAATCTCCGTAGCAGAGGACACGCTGGACGCCAAGTTCCTTGGCAATGTGTAAACCATGAAGGAGAGCTTCGTATTCAGCAACATTATTAGTTGCCTTGAAGTGAATTTGTAACACATAACTAAGCTTGTCTCCTTGAGGGTTTCTTAAAACAATGCCAGCCCCCGAGCCCTGAAGCATTTTTGATCCATCAAAGTGCATGATCCAATATGCATCTTCAGGGGAGGTACTTCGTCCATGGCCTCCGTCCAATCTGCTACAAAGTCTGCTAAGGCTTGAGATTTAATGGCCGTTCTGGGTTTATACATGATGTCGAAGGCGGCAAGTTCGATGCCCCATTTGGCAACGCGGCCTGTTGCATCTGTATTATTGATGATATCCCCAGAGGTGCCTTGCTCACAACCGTTATTGAATGCTCCTGGAAATAGTGCCTTAACTTCCTGGCGGCGTAGAAAACACCGTAGACCAGCTTCTGGTAATGCGGATAACGCTGTTTTGAGGCGGAAAATACTTCACTGATGAAGTAAACCGGACGTTGTTCCGGCAAGTCTGAATTTTCTGTCTTGCGTTCCACAACCAGGACCACGCTAACAACCAAGTTAGTTGTCGCGATGTAAAGCAGCATTGGTTCCTGCGAACGAGGAGCTGCCAAGATTGGAGCAGACGTTAACGTGTCCTTGAGTTGCTGCAAGGCAGCGTCTGCTTCGTCTGTCCACTCAAAGTTGTTGGATTTCTTCAGAAGCCGGTAGAGAGGCAGTGCCTTCTCACCAAGACGGCTAATGAAACGACTGACGGCAGCCGCCGAGCCGGCAAGTCGCTGCACGTCCTTCAGGTCCTTGGGCCTGGATATGTTGAGTATCGCTTTGATTTTTTCTGGATTCACTTCTATTCCTCGTTCGGAAACGATAAAGCCAAGCAATTTGCCGGCAGGAACCCCGAAGACGCAGTTTTTCGGGTTGAGCTTCATCCTATATACCCGAAGGCTATCAAAGGTTTCTCTCAAATCGTCAAGCAAATCTGCCTTCTTTCTTGACATGACGGCAATGTCGTCAACATAGACGTGAACATTACGGCCAATTTGCTCATGAAGGCATCTTTGCATACACCGCTGATATGTTGCGCCGGCGTTTTTTAGGCCAAAGGGCATCGTAATGTAGCAGAAGGTCCCGTAGGGCGTAGTGAACGACGTTTTGATTTGGTCGGATTCTCGCATTTTGATTTGGTGGTACCCGGAGTACGCATCCAAAAAGCACAGCAGCTCGGAGCCGGCTGTGGAGTCTATGACCTGATCTATACGAGGTAAAACAAAGTGGTCCTTAGGACAACACTTGTTCAAACCGGTATAATCAATTCACATTCTCATTTCCTTATTAGGCCTATTGCTGTCCGCTTCTTCTCACCATAGCGCCTTATTCCTTGCTTCACTGGTTTGGCTCCTTCATAGACGTTAAGAGAGTGCTCGGCAAGTTCCCTCGGGACACTTGGTATGTCGGCTGATGACCATGCAAAGATGTCCTGATTCTCACGGAGGAACCTGACGAGCGCGCTTTCCTATTTTTCGTCCAGGCCTGCCCCTATGGTGACTTGCTTGGAGCTGTCACCTGGGACCAGATCCGCCTTCTTTGTGTCTTCGGACGCCTTGAAAGTGTTCTTTGCTCAGCGGTCTTTACATCCTCCGGCAACTGCGACGTATCAAGCTCCTTTTTCAACATGGCTAACTCCTCTGCATGGAGGACTGCCTCAGCGAAGGCGGCGTTGCCACGCTCGCACTCCTTTGCTTTCTTGAAGTTGCCATTGACGGTGATTGTACCGTTGGGTCCCGGCATCTTCAACTTGCTGTAGATGTAACACGGCCGAGCCATGAACTTGGCGAAAGCTGGCCGTCCAAAGATGGCGTGGTAGGCACTTTTGAAGGGGACTACTTCGAACCTGAGATACTCCGAGCGGTAGTTTGTCTCAGCTCCAAAGTAACCTCCAATTTGATGCTTCCCATTGACTTGGCTTGCTTTCCCGGAACGATGCCATGAAACTTGACTTTGCTGTAGTCAAGCTGGCTTTCCGACAAGTTCATGCGCTTCAGTGTGTCCGCGTAGATGATGTTGAGGCTGCTGCCGCCATCCATCAACACCTTGGTGAGTCTGAAGTTATCGACAATTGGGTCGACGACAAGGGCGTATTTGCCGGGGTGAGGTACGTGATCTGGGTGATCATCTCTATCCCAAGTTATTGGCTCCTCTGACCAGTCTAGATACTGGGGAACGTCTGGTACTGTGGCGTTTAGCTCGCGCATCTCCGCCTTTTCTTCCTTTGCCGAAGGAGTGCCCAAGAAGCACACCAATTGGCCATGTACCTTGGGTATTTCTTTCTTTGCGCACCAGCTTGGGTTCCTCATCCTCGGACATGGAAACTGCCCATCATCATCTTCCTTCTTTGTCTTCTCAGCCTTTTTGCTCTTTTTTGACTTCCAGCCAACCTCGGGGTCCTTCTTGAAGTCCTCCATGAACCGGCATTCCCCTAATGTGTGGTTAACTTTGCCTAAGGACGCGTGGATTGGGCAGGGCAAGGCTTTTGCCTGATCGTATGTCAGGCGTTGCTTGCTGGAGCCGCCATCTTTACCCTTTCCTTTCCACTTGCGGTTGCCGCCTTTGCCTTCGAAGGCGGCGGCGACCTCGTTTGACGGTCCGGCTTTGTCATCCTGGGGAGCCTTGCGTTTGTGACTTGCTCGCCTGTTTGGCGCCATGTCATGTGCGCCATCTCCATCGCGTGCATCATCATCCGCCTGTGCGTACATGGCTGCTACTTCGAGCATGACTCCGAGATCCTTGACTTGCATGCGTACGAGCTTATGTCTGAGACTTGAGCCCTTCAGGAGGCCTGTGGTGAAGGCATGGATTGCTTGATTGTCGTCTACGTTCTCGCAGCTTGCCTTTGTTTGAATCCACCTTGCCAAGAAGCTTGTAGCTGTTTCATCTGGCTTTTGCACGCAACGAACCAAATCTGTGTATGTATTGGGTCGCTTGTACGTGCCTTGGAAGTGCTGTGTGAACACCTTTTCCATGTCATGCCAACTATGAATGCTTTTCTCCGGCAAGTTTTCGATCCAGCTTCGGGCTGTCCCCTCAGCATGAGGGGAAGGAAGCGTGCGGCGACGAGGCCATTGCCTCCGGCAATTTCAACTGCCAGCGCGTAGTCCGACAACCATGAGTTTGGCTTGTCCGCTCCATTGTACCTTTGATGAGTTTTTGACACTGATGTCATATCTCGGGTACTTGACGTTGCGGATGGCTGGGCCAAAGCACTCAGGTCCTAGATAGGCATCTGCTTTCCAGCCTTGATGTCATTGAGACGATGTCGCGTCTTGCGGACTGAGCTGCTTGCCGGATCTGTCGGCGTTAGGCTCGTCCTGCGCTGCCCGGCTGTGCCTAGGCTCGTTGTTGTGTCCCCGGCTTCCGCCTTCGTGCCTGGGCACTGGTGGTGGGGACTGTGTGCGGTCCCTGCTTCTTCTTGGCGGCGGGGCGTTGTCACGATTGCCGCCACTCCTTGGCGGCTGCTTGCTGCCCCTGCTTCCGCCTTCATCCCGCCTAGGCGGAGGGGGTGAGGCCTTGCGCCTGTTGCCGGTTCTGGACGCCTCGTCACGCTGCCTTTTGGGAGGTGGTGACTTGCGCGGGTCCTTCCTTGTCCTTCCCTTTTCCGTGGCTACTGGAGCCGGACGGATCTTCGGGTTGCCACCGGCCGCAGCTTTGCAAGCGTTGGATTTGGATTCCAACTTTCCTCCCCTTGCGTCCGCCATGTCGGCGCGAGAATCAGCACGGGCCTGCTGCTCTAGAGCTTTGTGAGCAAGGATCGATGCGTAGTAAATCTTCTCGTCCTTGTCATAGTCATCATTGTTGAGGATGTCTAAGGCGGCTGCAGTGTTGAGGACAGGGGTGGCGAGGATGATCCCCGTTCTTGTCCTTACGCTGCGGCGCTGTAGCCCACTCGAAACCAAGCTTTTGGGCAGGGGATTTGAAGTTGTCATGATCCCTGCCTTTCTTGCTTTTCTTCTCTCCACTTGTCCTGCCGGCTTGGGCAATGGAGTGGTGGTGAAAAGATTGCGCTTGGGGTCACACTTGGGTTATCTTGGCGTTTTCCTCCTTGGCTTCGTCGAGGAGGCTCTGGACCTCTGCTTGCTTGCTTTTGAGGTACTCAGTTTGCTCCACCAAGGTGTTTCGAAGTTCTCCAAATCAGCCGGGTTGGTTTTGTCGGTCACCGGCGTGTGCAGAACTTCGCCAGGGCCGCCATGTTCCTATCTTGCTGGGCTCGCCTTCTCTAGAATCTTCTTCGGAGCCCCAGGAGGCTCTGGAAACAGTGGATCGGTTGCCGGGGTCCCCAGGTTGGCGGCGTCAGTTGCCGCCGCCTGCTCTGAGGCTGCACCGGTGACATCCGCCACAAAAACCTGCTGCATGTTGACGGGGAGCCCGTAGCCGCCTCAGAAGGCGGAGGATCAGGTGTAAAAAACACTGCTTGACCCGTTGCTCAAACATGCTGGCAGAATCTTCTTCGGAATCAGAATCTACGTTGACGTGAACGGTAGATCTGGATCCGGCATCCGACATCGCATCATCCTGGAGGCAGGAAGAATAGATTCGGGATCTTGACTGTTGGGCTGGGAGTCTGATCCCAGTCCCGTCATGCCGACAAAGTGTAGATCTGAATCTGCGGACTCCTCAGGGAGGCAAACTCAGATCCGTCTTGATTGTAGGGCGGGTGGGATGGCGAATAAATTCGCGGCAACCCATACGCCTCAGAAGTGTAGCCGATGAACACATCGACGCCGCCAAACGGCACAACTCCGCATCCGACAATGTAGTCGTCTGCGGGGATGTAGGACTCGTCGCAGCTGATGTAGTGGTTGTCGCCATAGCGAACAGCGCGGCCGACGGCGATTGTTTCGCCGATGCCGCCTAGGGTTCCCGCCTGGAACGTGACGCCTGACGCCTTAGGCCCCACGGTGGGCGCCAACTGTCGTCGTATCGGCATCTTGGATAGGAGACGGGGTCCTGCTAGCCGAGGGTGAACGTAGGGCAAGAAGGTGGACGTCGTCGAGGTCGGGATTGTACACGGCGGTTTACCCAGCTTCAGGCTCCACGGCGGTGGCGGAGCCCTACGTGCTGCTATAACTCACTATAAGGCAATAGCCGTGATACAGGTTACAATGAGTTGGTTGTATGTTGATTGGATGCCCTAAAGGCGTCCCGAGGTCCAGCTTATATAGGCGGCTGGACCTAGGGTTACAAGGAGATTACGTATCCGGCAAGCATACAGAGTCCTAAACCTAGCCGGCAAGTCTGCCGCCTTCCGTCTTGGTCTTGGTGGCTTCGTGGGCTTCAGTCTTGGGCCTCCTCCTTGCCGGCATCCGCCTTCCTTGGTCGTCAGCTATCTGGGCCGCCCGGCAGGCAAAGCCTTCACCACCACTGCGGGCCACCCTGGACTAGCCGGATTGATCCATGCTGGTGATACCCCAGTAGGTATATCCCCAACATCATGTTTGATTGGCCCTTGAGGACAAGCCTTCCACCGTTTTGCTCTCTATTCTCATATGGATAATCTTTGATGAAGTGATGCTTGTTATGATAATTGTAGCAAGTCTTTATCCTATTAGCAAACTCCTTCTTCCCGCTTTGATTGTTTGCATGATCAACTTGAGCCTTTGCCTTGGCCGGGTCACGCCAAAAGGTCCTTGTTGCAAGAGCTATGTGACCATGGAGGGCTTGTTCAAGATCATCGGAGGAAGGTTGTTCGGCATGCTTCAACTTCATCATGTTCATCAAGGCACACAACCATGGCCTTCAAAGCAAGAGAGGGACCTTGCTTCATTCCCATGACCCTAGCACGGTTGTCTAGAGCATTCTTGGTGGCAACCTTGGAGGCTTGCATCTCTTGCATAACTTCATTGGATGTCATCTCAAGGTAATTGAATTTTCCTTGAAGGGCCTTCAAGTCAATGGGCTCGAAGGGCATGAGTGCATTCACATACTTCCTCTTGATCCAAGCATCATCGCATAGGTTGCCCCAACATTGAAAAAGGATTGGGCAAGAGTCTTGAGTCTTGCATACATCTCTTCATGAGTTTCACTATCAAGCATGTAGAAGCCTTCGACTTCATTGTTCAAAGCCTCAAATCTATTCCTCTTCATGCTCTCATTCCCAAGGAACACCGTGGAAAGGCAATCCCAAGCTTCTTTGGCGGTGGAGACATTTTGAATGTGATGAAGACCACTTTCTCCAACGGCAAGTTCAATCATGTGGAGAGCGGAAGCATTGAGTTGTTTCTCGGCCACCTCTCTTCTTGTCAAGTTGTTAGGATTCACGGCCTTGTATCTCTCTTGAATGATCCTCCAAAGCTCGATCGAGGAACTGTTGATATGAGATTTCATTAAGTGTTGCCAAGTAGCAAAAGCTAGTGCATTAAGTTTAGGAGGTGGACCCAAAGGGTTTATGCGAGTATGATGGATAGGTGGGTCGGGGGAGTACACAAAGGGAACCCCATGGTACTCCGCTTCCCACCTTCGGGAGTGGTGGTAGAAGTGGAAGATTTCTTAGGGTCGGTTTCTTCATCTTCAACCCCTTTCTTTTCCCCTTTTTCCTCCTCGGTATCACCGTCATGGGAGGTAGCAGAGTCCTCTAGTGGGGTGGTCTCCTTAGGAACCTTGCCACATGCGAGTTGCTTGATCAAGTCACGCATCTCAACAAATTTGGTATCCATGGACGATATCAAAGATGTCTCCATCAATTTGAGATCGGCCATGGATGCCGTAGTGGCTTGGTCCTCCGCGGGATCACCCGCACTTCGTGTCATACTTCTCTTAGGCGGTTAAGCCCAACAAGAGAGCCGAGGCTCTGATACCAATTGAAAGGATCGTATGACACCTAGAGGGAGGGGGTGAATAGGTGCTACTTCAGTTTTAGTACGTTTTCAAATTAGGCTTGACACAAAAGGTAAATTCTCTAGATATGCAACTAAGGTGAATTTACCTATATGACAAGCAAGCAACTAAACAAGATACACGAAGTAAAGACTATAAACAAGGATAGAAGTAACCAAAGTGAAAGCACGCGGAGACACGGATGTAATCCGAGTTCCTCCCTTTTAGGGGAGTACGTCTCGTTGGAGAGCTGTGAGCTACCACGAAGGTCAAAACTCAACCGCCACAAAGACGTCACCTTCTTCTCCGATGAACCGCACCACAAAGGTTTGGTTCACCTTCCACTATCGGAATCCTTCAAGGCGGAATCCGGAGCCCTTACAACAACGATCCGGGGCACAACCCACAAGAGGATTGGGGGCTCCCGAACAGCTACAAATCTGTCACAAAGACAACAAGTGAGTACAACAAGAAGCTAGGTTTTCCTAATGGAAATCCTAGCCAAGGGGCCCTCAAGTAAATGAGGGGAAATGAAGAACGGCTTGGTGAAGATGTAGATCCGGGCCTTCTCCTTCAATCCACCAAAGATCAACAAGTTTGGGTGGAGGGATTGGGAGATCAGTGATTCTTGAGCTTGTAATAATGGAGTCTTCAAGTTTGGGCGAGCTTCCAAGCTGGAGGTAGGTGGAGGGCATTAAATAGCCCTCATAAAAATCTAGATGTTGAGACCTTTTTCCCGAGCCAGCGGGCGGTACTACCGCTGGCGCCTTCTGCGCCACGATCAAACCAGCGCGCTGACTGCGCCTCCAACCCTCATGAGCGGTACTACCGCCCGAAGTGCCGGTAGTACCGCACATGGCCTTCCGAACCTCCGTCCAGCAGTACTGCGAGCGGTACTGCCGCTGAGTTTGTCAACCACCAGCGCTGACCTCCCAGACCCAGCGGTACTACCGCCCGTAGTACCGCTGGTAGTGCCGCACATGAGCGCCAGAACCTCCTTTGGGCGGTACCGCGAGCGGTACTGCCGCCAGACTCTTGGCAAGTAGTACCCGGCGGTACTACCGCCCGAAGACAGAAACAACTCCTTCTCTTCCTTTTTTCGATGCGAGATTAACGGAGATGTTTGCATAAACCTGATCACACTTAGACAAGGAGTTAGGGGCACATGTTGTATTGTCAACATCACCAAAATATGAGTAAGAGCAAATTATGCTCTTTCATGTTCCCGTCTATAGCCCACTCTATCTTGGGTTCCTTGTCAGGTTAGTGATGTTCGTTAGTACAATTGAGCATGGATTCAGTTCAATGCAAGAAGTTGATCACCACAATGGAAACACTAGCAAGACATGCACAAATGCATAGCAATGGCAGCACTAGCAATACATGCACAAAGGCCCCTACAATGCCCGGCAAGACATGCATGATGATCATCACAATGGCAACACTAGCAAGACATGCACAAATGCTCTACAATGCTTAGCAATTACGAGACATGCACCAATACTAGTTCAAATCTACCGACAACACAACGCCCTATAGATCTGGAGTGTCTAACAGATCTATGAGGCCAGGCAAGATCGATAGAAGCTACAGACAGCCGCTGCCAACTGCCGCAAAAAAAACGACACACAAACCCTAACCAAAATCGAAATACCCCTCTAATGTACTTCAATATGGCCTAATTAGGGGATCAATGACACTTACAAAAGACGGTGGAGGTGGAGCTGCTGGCACCGCATCGAAGAAGAAGGCTTGCCATCGACGGGGAAGAAGAGGCGCAGGGGATGCAAATATCCACCATCGCACTAGTAGGAAAAGGCTTATAGCCACCAGCGTACCGCTGGCGGACAACAGTTTCGTACGCCAGCGCTACGACCGCGGGCGGGCGGGTTTTCGTGTCCGCCACTGGTTCTGGACGTATCGCTGGCGGACACTAGGACCGCCCGCCAGCGGTAGGAGCAGAAATCTAGGAGGAGGCGGGGCAAACTACCGCTGGCGGGCACAACACATGCCCGCCAGAGGTACTTAACGTACCGCTGGCGGACGCAAGGTAGGGGCCGCCAGCAGTAGTGGATGCGACTGAGCTCAGTTGGGAAAAATAGTGATAATACCGCTGGCGGGCAGGCTAAATGGTACGCCAGTGGTCAGTTAAGTACCGCTAGCGGGCACACTAGAGCGTCCGCCAGCGCTAAGTTTGCCTGTAATACAAATAACTAGGAAAATTATATTTATAAAAACAATCTATAAATTTCCTTAGGAACCATTGCTTCCTATACCAAGACACACCTATGTGTCGAATATGAGCACTTTATCACAAACTATGCGTTGAGAATTAACATAACTTGGTCATTTTGATCGAATTGATCACTTGTAGATGTTTCTACATGATAGTGCTTTTTGTGAAGAATGTTTGTGAAACTTTTGTCGAAAATCAAGTTTATCATTTCACATAGCAACCAGTACACTGACAATGGTTTCCCGGCTTCCCGGCTTCACGGTTAATTATTCTTCCCAGTTTCGCGCGCGGCTTCACGGTTTCCCCCGCGCTTTTCCCGGCTTTCTCCGGTAAATCGAAATTACAAATTAAAGTAATTAATATTTATGATGAATTCGATCGATCGGAAAAAATGCATGATATGAAATCCAAATATTTCGATCCTTAATTAATATTGCAACCGGATACATATATATGAGAGAAGACACAACGGCATGCGCACACACACATCGATCTAGCTATATAGACTACTCATGCATCAACGACATTAAGACGGTCGCCATTGGTATTATAGCCACTTAGACTATCCCACTTCCGCGCAATCTCGAAGCCGAGGCGATCGTTAAGAGCGGCGTACTTGACTTGCTCGTAGCTTAATGGCACGTTGCCCCATCCACGAATCCGGAGGTCTTCTTCGTCGTTGTCGTTCTTGTCGTCGTTCTTCTTCTTCTTCTTCTTCTTCTTCTTCTTCTTCTTCTCGGCCAGTTTTGTCCCAATGATAGCATTGGAGAGAGCAACAAGACTCGGAGTAGGATTGCCGGTTGGGTTCCGCCTATCCCTCTGGAGGTCGACCGCGGACGGAATTTCAATTCCGTAGCAGCGCAGCATCCGCAAGTCATTGTGGATAGCCACGCCGTAAAACTTGATGGTCTTGTCACCTAAGAAATCCACGAGGAGCTGCGGCTTTCGATCAGCCCAGCAGATCTGGAAGACAAGTGTCTCAGTCGCCACCGAGAGTTGAAGGACGGCGGCACGCTGCTGTTTCTCGGGTGGAAGATTCTTCTGTGGACCCGGTAGAGCGTCAGTGAACTCGCAGTCGAGTCCAACGCACTTGATCGGTGCGACGTCGAGATATAACTTCTTCACGTCGTGGATCCACCTCTCCACGCGTGATGGATGGAGGGTGACCCACACCTTGAACCTCATACCCTCCTTGGGGAAGTAGTACAACCGAGACCGAGGCCGAGGCCATGGAACACGCGCGAGTGGTTGATCCATTGGAAATATATAGTAGAGAGAGAGGATTAGAGAGAGATTTGTGTGTGCTTAGGCCAAGGATTAGTGGCCTTTTATATAGGGTGGAGAGGGAGGCCGGTGGGCAGAGAGGGAGGCCAGCAGCCGGGCAGCAATCAAAACGGCGGCGGCTGATCATCTTCCAATGCACAATTAAAACGGCGGCGACCGATCATCTTCCAAATGCACAATTAAAACGGCGGCTGGCGACCGATCATCTTCCAAATTAATTGAAGCGCGCACAATGGCGCAGGAGACGAAAAGTGTGAAAGCGCTCGAAAGTGCGGGAGACAAAAAGTTTTTGAAATAATAAACAAAAAATAGAAAAACAGAAAATAAAATTAACAGACCTTACCGCTGGCGGACGGCTAACGACGTCCGGCAGCGGTATATTTCGGCCACTTGCATGTGGGGCCTGCCCGCGCCCTTTTCTCCGTCCGCCAGTGGTATGTGCGGCCACTTACATGTGGCCCCTGCGCAGTTCCCTCCCCATTTTTCCCCACGCGCGCCCTCTCCCTCTCCAAATTTCCCCACTCCCGCCGCCGCCTCCCGCGCCGCCTCTGCTCGCCGTCGCCACCGGCCGCCGCCCACGCCACCCCGAGCGCCCACGACGTCCTCCTCTCTCACGCCTTCGCCGCCCTTCTCTCTCGCGCGTCCACGCCTCCCCAACGAACGCCGACGAGCCCCCGCATCGACCTCCCCGACCGCGACCGTGACTGCGGCAACGACACCGTCGACGGCCCTGAGCGCCCCTCGCACCTCAGCCCGCCGCCCGGCCAAGGTAAGCTGGCCGCACCCCTCCTCTCCTCCTAGCTAGCACCCACACCCACAAGGTGTTTGTGGGTTTGCCCGACCCAATATTTTGATAGATTAGGGTTTCAAAATTAAGAATGTGTGCAGCATTGTGGCTGTTTGTGGCATTTCAAATATGTTTGCTTTTGTGGAGATGATATATGTGTGCGGCATTGTGGAGATGATATATATATATGTGCGGCATTGTCGTTGCGAATGCGGTCTTGTGTGGTGGTGAAATGTTTGCAGGTACCCTAGAGACCCTTGAGATTGCCGGAATGTTGATTAATTTCCATTCCGGCAAATTCGGGTACTCCATATTACATAATTTTAGCAAAGGTCATGCCGAATTTTTTCGTTAAATTTGGCATGACTTGCTAAAATTATGACATATGGAGTACCCGAACTTTTCATCACCATCCAAGTGAATTTTTCCTTACAGTGTTGTTTTACTAACTACGAATTTTTGTGTGTGCGCGCAGATGGCTAACAATATGGAGGCCGGGACTTCTCGAGGTGGAGTCAACGAGCCGGAGGATCCATATTTGAAGATGGTTCGGAAGTCAATCGACGCCGAGATGGATTTGGAGAACAATTCCGGTGCCGAGATGGATGTGCCGAACAATTCCGATGCCGAGACCACATCTCGTGACGTCGAAGGTGGCGAAGAGGGCACATCTGGTGGCCGTGGAGGTGGCCCCGAGACCACTTCTGCTGGCCGTGGAGGTGGCCCCGAGACCTCATCTGCTGTCGAAGAGAGTGGTAACGAGACCACATCTGCTGGCGGAACAACGCGTGAACGTAAGCCAAGACGCCGAAACAAGCTAGGTAGCGGTCGACTGACATTTACTGAGGTGAACCCACATGGGCACGCGTGACAAAGTTCATCGAAGATATCTTCGTTGCAAATACTAGAAAGAACATCTTTCTCATGCCTTACTTTCCCAAGTAAGTCATATAAACATATTTCGTACGTTTTATCGTTAATTTTGCATAAGTGCGAATGATGGTTTCTTTTCATTGTTTTGTGCAGGAACCAAGACGGCACCCTCATCGTTCTGTACCCTAAAGAGTCGAAGGCCTTCTATCTCGATGCGGGTAGTGAAGAGAAGAAGAAAGACTACAAGCACATCAGTTGTGTTCTCGATGATGCTCTCAACGGTTACTGCTATCAAAATGAAGGCATCGTAAGAAGATTAAACCTTAAGCGAGGCAAGATGTCATTCGTCCACAAAGTGGATCTACCCTGCATCAAGAAGGCGCATGGCAGTCCGACGGAGGCATGGTATGTCATCTATCTGATGGAGCAGTTCTTACAGAATTACCGAAGACTGGAATTTCCAGTTGCTATGGATAAATGGTGCAAAGACATGGCGAAATCCACTGATGCTGATATCCTGGAAAAGTTTTCTCTAATCCAGAAGAGGTTTGCTTCAATAATCTTCACGGATGTTTGTCGTGCAACGCCACCCAGGGTGTTCTACCACGAAGGTGCATGCCCATCTAATGTCGATATACAAAATCGCATAGCACAACAGTGTGACGACAGACCATTCAACTCTCTAAATGGTTCTGAACCGTTCCCGCTGAAGCCAATGTCAAGGCCGACCACGATCAGCCAGAAGTGAAAGGTGTGTTGTCGATTTAGTACTCTTGTTAAATTAAATTGCCTAGCTCTAGTTTACACCATCTCTCTTAAATTGCCTAGCTATAGTCTTCCAATTATACTTCATTCCTTTACAATGCCGATGATTAAAATGATGTGGCGCACTACATGAATTCTGATAGTTTGTTGAACCTTGTATCATGCACACATACAAGTTCTGTGCCTCCTACTTGGTTCAACAAGGTTATCAGAATTCCTTGTGTGCTTCCAATAATATTCGAAGTATGAGGCATAATATTTTTTTGAATCTTGTTTTGTCTAAGTCTTCCAATAATACTTCATTCCTTTACAATGCCGATGATTAAAATGATGTGGCACTATGTGATCCGGAGGCGACGTCAGTGAAACCTGTGATATGCATGAATACACATTTTCTGCATCCCACTGGATTTCACTGACGCTGTCTCTGAATTTGTGTGTCCGAACCTAAGTATGAGGCATGCATTCTTCCAAGGTTGCTTAGTTTATTTTGTGTATACTTTGTTTATTTCTGCACGACATGTGAACAATTTAGTTGCCTAGCTAACATTTTTATTTGCCTTTTGCGTATACTTACAAATGAAGAAACTAGTGAGGAAGTTGTCAACGCCAAGAGGACTTGAAGCCACTGAAAGAGAGCAACAACAACAGGATGATCGAAACGCCAACTTCATCGATCGCGCCCTCTCTTAAACATTGTGGTTCTCTATCATTTATGTGATGTATTTGTGTATGACAACTTATGTATTTGTGTATCACATTGTGGTTCTTATTTTGGTATTGTAATGCATGTGATAATGAACTTATGTATTTGTGTATCACAATTTGGTCATCTATATGTGGTACTATTGTCATTTTGGTCGGCTCTACCTGAATATACTGTATTTATATTTGATATATTGCTGTAATACATTATTTTAAAAAAACAAAAAATACCACGAAAATGTACCGCTGGCGGACAGAGAGGCGTACCGCTGACGGACAGCGCTCTCAGAATTCCTACCAGCGAGGCGTACCGCTAGCGGCCGTGGTACCTTAGCGCTGGCGGCCGAGGCTGCACGCCAGCGCTGCCAAACCTCGCGCGGGCGAGCAGAAGTAGTGCCCGCCAGCGGTAACGATCCTTACCGCTGGCGGACGGCCGCCCGCCAGCGGTAAAACGTTACCGGTAGACCATTTCCGTCCGCCAGCGGTAGGCCTTTTCCTACTAGTGTCGGCAGTGTCAGCAAGGGCTCCATCAAACGTACCGGGTCCACGGAAGGAGCCAAAACCACGTAAGGATTCGTCGATGATGTCCCCCTCCCTCTCCCCGGGGACAGTCGAAGCAAATAGGAGAGGGAGATTGGAGCATCCTCGCCAAATCCACAAAAGACAGGGAGACCTTCCCGGCGAGGCTCTCGACCCATCGTTCGTGAGCCATGCTGGCGGCCAAGTGGCGAGTGGGGCGGCGCGGGGGAGGAGGAGAGTGATTGTGTATGAATCATCTCTACTATATTAAAGCGCAGTCGGTGGTGTCCGTGTTCCGTGGTACGTCGTACCTCCCCCGTCCCCGCACGAAAAAAGCCCAATAGGAGCCCCGCGACGTGTGATACGCAGCGAGGTAAACCGGCAGGAGGAAAACCACCCGGCACGACCCACACACGCACGTACGACTCGCTCATCGCATCTATCCGAGAAAGAAAACCTCAGCGTTGTTGCGGGCGAATAGCCCACGTACTACACCTTTTCATGCTATTCACTGGAGAACGACGTCGTTGGTTGTAATAGCTCACATGCGACGTCTCATTGAGCTCAAATATCTTCCCTAACTCATTGCTCTTAATCACAGTCAGTTAGGATTAAAGGGAGGCGGGTGGGACCCACAATTACCCACGTCAGCAACGACGACCGTTTAATCTCTTCCCCTGCGCGCGCTTTCTCTGCTTCTTCTTCTTCTTCTCCGGCGGCATCGACGCAGCGCGGCAACGCCGGCGAGGCAAAACATAAATAAATGAAGATAAAAATAACCCGCGGGGCGCATATAGTAGATAAACTGCAGTACATTACATTAACATTACAGAAGCTCGTGGCTCATAGATTCAAAAGCCACACGGAGATGAACTGAAAATAAACAGGCGGGGACGTTCGCTGCTGCTCCTACCCCTAGCTACGACCCAAAATTGGGCTCACACCGGAGCCCCGGGGGTGCGGCAGCGGCAACGAGGCGGCGGCGCCGCTCAGTCCTAGTCCTCGTCGGAGTCGAATAGCCCGGCCCCGTCGGAGTCCGAGCTGATGTCGATGACGTCGTGGAGGGAACTGTAAATCCCGACCTCGAGGCGGCGTTGGTCGAGCTCAATCTCCATCTGACGGCGCTTCTCCTCCTCTGTGCTGCGCTGGAACACCTCCACGGTGACCTAGGGCAGGTCCTCGTCGGAGACGAAGTCCCCGGGCAGGATGGGGCGGCAGCTGCACGGTGGGCGCTCCTGCTGCTCCTCCTCCTCCCTCTTCGTCGGCGGCAACGGTGCCCGAGCAATGGAGGAGCTCCCGCACCGGAGGAGCTTCCAGCCATCGCCATCGCCATGCGGCGGTCATACGCAGGCACCTCGCGCGCTCGTACGCAGGCGGAGACCGCATTCCGCGGTTCGTCCACGCACGCGCGCCTCGCTTACGAGCGCCGTCGGAAGCGGCCACGGCCTTCCTAGCGGGGTCAGCCGGAACCCGCCTATTCCCCTTCCGCTCCTCGTCGCCGTTGCCACCGCCGGAATGGCCACCGCGGCTGGCGATTCGACCTCCCCTCCTAAACATCGGCGGGCGGCGGGGCTGGATCTACTGGCGTAGCTCGATTTGATCACCGGCGGCGAGCTAATGCGAGCGGCGGTGAGGGTGGGGAAATAGCTCGGGCACGACAGGGTGGGGAAATAGCTAGGGCACGACAGGGTTAGTGGATAAGAAGAGCAATAGCTAGGGCACGACAGGATTTGGGCCGTGGGCCGTCGAGTTTTCTGGGCCGTAGCCTATGCGCGTTTGAAATTAATAAAACACTGCAGCTAAAAAAAATTGTTGGGCCGTGGAGTTTGTTGGGCCGTGGCCTATGCGCGTTCGAAACACTGCAGCTAAAAAAATTCAACAGCCTCCTCTCAAAAAAAAATCAACAGCCAATCAGAGCGCAGAACTGGGACTGGCGCGGATCGGGGGGTTTCCTTCTAGAAGGCATGATCGGACGGCCAGGGTTAATCACAGAAACTTCGTAGGATTTTGTGTGGGTTGACCAACTAATTCAGAAAAAATTAAAATAATCACA
This sequence comes from Poa pratensis, assembly GCA_947311845.1. Classification (NCBI taxonomy): domain Eukaryota; kingdom Viridiplantae; phylum Streptophyta; class Magnoliopsida; order Poales; family Poaceae; genus Poa; species Poa pratensis. Next base: position 61,830,452 of record CAMZMU010000038.1, read on the forward strand.
GGACCTTCATTTTGGTGTGACTTAGAATGTTCCAGGCTTATTTTTTCATTTTAATGTTTAAAACTTGTTTAAATGTTGGTCAAACTTGGATTTGACCAATTTTGAAATAAGCATAAAATATTCAAAAAACATCAAAAAAATAAAAAACCAGTGCACATGGTATTTATATAGAGTAGATGTGTAGAAAAGTTATTTGGCTGATTTAGACAAGGTCGAAAAAAATCTTGCTTAGAAATGGAGCCGTTTACCCTACCTTTAGAGCTCATTTGAACTCTCATGTGTGAAGAGAGGTGGTTTGGGATTTGCAACATGAAATTGTCCAAAAACTCACCAAAGCTTCATTTTGGATTGACTAAGAAGGATCCAAGCTTGGTTTTTCATTTTCATGTTTAAAACTTGTTCAAATATTGGTCAAACTTAGGTTTGACCGAATTTGAAATAATCACAAAATATTAAAAAAACATAAAAAAAATGAAAATCCAGTGCACATGTTTTTAGTTTGTCACGTACTAACAACTCCAACTGATAGACAAGGTCTAGATATAATTAAACAAGAAATGCTTCAATATGGTGTGAAATCTCACATCTCAAACTATGAACTCTCATGTGCGAAGAGAGGTGGTTTGGGATTTGCAACATGAAATTTACAAAAAACTCACCAAAACTTCATTTTGGATTGACTAAGAAGGATCCAAGCTTGGTTTTTCATTTTCATGTTTAAAACTTGTTCAAATGTTGGTCAAACTTAGGTTTGACCGAATTTGAAATAATCACAAAATATTCAAAAAACATCAAAAAAATGAAAATCCAGTGCACATGTTCTTAGTTTGTCACGTACTAACAACTCCAACTGATAGACAAGGTCTAGATATAATTAAACAAGAAATGCTTCAATATGGTGTGAAATCTCACATCTCAAACTATGAACTCTCATGTGCGAAGAGAGGTGGTTTGGGATTTGCAACATGAAATTTACAAAAAACTCACCAAAACTTCATTTTGGATTGACTAAGAAGGATCCAAGCTTGGTTTTTCATTTTCATGTTTAAAACTTGTTCAAATGTTGGTCAAACTTAGGTTTGACCGAATTTGAAATAATCACAAAATATTCAAAAAAATCAAAAAAATGAAAATCCAGTGCACATGTTCTTAGTTTGTCATGTACTAACAACTCCAACTGATAGACAAGGTCTAGATATAATTAAACAAGAAATGCTTCAATATGGTGTGAAATCTCACATCTCAAACTACGAACTCTCATGTGCGAAGAGAGGTGGTTTGAGATTTGCAACATGAAATTTACAAAAAACTCACCAAAACTTCATTTTGGATTGACTAAGAAGGATCCAAGCTTGGTTTTTCATTTTCATGTTTAAAACTTGTTCAAATGTTGGTCAAACTTAGGTTTGACCAAATTTGAAATAATCACAAAATATTCAAAAAACATCAAAAAAATGAAAATCCAGTGCACATGTTCTTAGTTTGTCATGTACTAACAACTCCAACTAATAGAAAAGGTCTAGATATAATTAAACAAGAAATGCTTCAATATGGTGTGAAATCTCACATCTCAAACTACGAACTCTCATGTGCGAAGAGAGGTGGTTTGGGATTTGCAACATGAAATTTACAAAAAACTCACCAAAGCTTCATTTTGGATTGACTAAGAAGGATCCAAGCTTGGTTTTTCATTTTCATGTTTAAAACTTGTTCAAATGTTGGTCAAACTTAGGTTTGACCGAATTTGAAATAATCATAAAATATTCAAAAAACATCAAAAAAATGAAAATCCAGTGCACATATTCTTAGTTTGTCATGTACTAATAACTCCAACTGATAGACAAGGTCTAGATATAATTAAATAAGAAATGTTTCAATATGGTATGAAATCTCACATCTCAAACTAGGACTATAGTTTGAGATGTGAGATTTCACACCATATTGAAACATTTCTTGTTTAATATGTATGTAGACCTTGTTTATCAGTTGGAACTGTTAGTACATGACAAAATAAGACCATGTGCACTGGATTTGCATTTTTTTGATGTTTTTGAATATTTTAAACAAGTTTATCAAACCAACTTTTAAACAAGTTTTGAGTTAAAATTGGTCTAGGACACTATATTAGTGCAATAGATGTTAACCCTAGAGTTTGAGATCATTTGGAGAATGTCGAAAAAATGACAGGATTAGAAATGGGGCTGTTTGGGCTACCTTTGGGGCTCTTTTGTAGCTCATTTTGGAGAACCGATTAGAAAAATGACAGGATTAGAAATGGAGATGACCAAGTTAGATCGAAATCATTGCAACATACAAGTCTAGCACAAATAACATGTACATTTCAATTTTGGTTCAGAGTTGAATTCAAATATTCATAAATTAGCACAAAAGAATCAAAATATAAAAAAAAATTAAAAAATTCAAAAGAATTTGTCCAAGTGCAATATTTTAATGGATGGGACAACCCACTATTATAGAAATCTTTCTATAATAGTGAGATGTCCGACCCACTAAGCTACTGGACTAGGACATATAATGTGCAACACCTAAATTGCGAGCAAGGGGACTCGAACTTAGGTGGGCAAAGGGAGCATCAACCCTTTGCCACTAGGCTATGCCTCTGTTTGCGACAAATCTACCACCATTTGGAGGTAATAGTTACAAATGTTTACATTTTGGTAACACTAGCAACACTAGCAATATTTAAATTTTGCTAAGTTAACTAAAAAATTAAAACCTTATGTCTATAGATGACATAAGCCTCTACCTAGTTGACAATATTTCAACTCTTTCAACTCGTTTTTAATCCGACGGCGTGCGAATGCCACAATCGGGCGTGCCCAGAGCGCGCTCACAAAGGTGTTCGACAGTGTGCATGCCACAATCTCACGGCGTGCGAATGCCACAAAGAACACTAAAAGAAGGAAGACTATAATTTACATTTTGTTGACAAGGTTTCACCTACCGAAACGTGCCACGGCACGTCCAGAGCACGTCCAGGGCACGTCCACAGCACGCCTCCAAGGTGTTCGACGTACTGCAAAAAAACTACCATCACACACTCCCAGCGCTGGGCAAACACTGCCTGAAATGGTTTCAGGCACCTAACAAAATTCACTACACTAGTTATCTAAAAAATGCAGCACGATCTTCCCTCCGCCATGGCTCTGGAGCACAATCTTCTAGCTCGATTTCATCTCGTAGAGGATATCGGAGCAGAACAATCTATCCGCCGCCATCCCGACAACTAGGCTGAAAGCCTCTAGGCTCAACGCGGCATCGAAGTCCACGCTCGGGGTTGAGCTTGCTAAACTGCTGGTCGATGAGCTCCCGCCCGAGCTGCTCTCGTCGCCCGCAGCACCGCCCGAGCTGCTCCCGTCGCCCGCAGCACCGCCCGAGCTGCTGTCGTCGAACGCAGCAATTTTGCGCATCAAGGCAAACCTCTGCCTCGTCATCGGCGGAGAATCACCGCCGAGCGGAAAACCCTTGGAGCTGTAGTAGCCGTGACGCTTCCACGCCTTCTTCAGTACCTGCTGGACTGAAATCCGGTAGGGTCGCTTGCCGTCGAGTCCCCTCGCCGCTGCACGAGACACAAATCGGGCCGCCGGTAGCCTCTGCGACCGTGTACTCGCACCACCCCATCCTCCATCCTCCCTCGCCGCTCCCTTGACGCACCACCCCAAGCCTTGCGTCGCCGCCAGCTTGCTCGACTCCAGGTGCCGCCGCTGGACTCGCGCGGCCGCTCTTCCCTCCGCCGCAGGACTCGCCGCCAGTTCGCTCGACTCCATTGCCGGTGCTCCAGTCGCCCGCCCCCTCGCCGCAGCTTTACTCGCCCGCTCCATTCCCGCAGCTCGAATCGCCCGCTTCTTTGCCACAGCTCGAGTCGCCCGCTCCATTGCCGCCGACTCGCCGTCGCCAGGAAAATTTTCCCCAGCCCGGAGAAACCGAGACGACGGGACAGAGTGAGCTCCGCAGGACGCCGGCGCGTGGCAGAGAGGGTTCCCCCACGAACAGAGTCCGGTTTCGCTGACGCATGGGTCCCACTCGAGAAAAACTACTCCATGTACCGGTCAAACCTGGTTTACAGCGTGGGGAACATGACTTGACGGCCATGTCGCCGCAGAGCAATTATGGCTCGAATAGATGTCGCATGTGAGCTATTACGTGCAACGACGTCGCTGCCTGTCCAATTACTCGAAAAAACGTGGCACCTGAGCTATTAGCCCGCGTTGTTGCTATGCCGCCGTCGTAATCCTCGATCTAGACAAGAAACCATGGCGTCAAGCTTGTAATTTCCATCTCGGACCTATAAGCCTTCCAGTTTTGACCTCGCGCCGGCCATCACCGTCACTGGGAGGAGCACGCCATCACAGTTGCCCGTAGGAGCGAGCCATCGTCCTAGCCTTGACGAGCGCCGACCGCAGAATGCGCCAACGCTGAGAGCGCCCCCAGTTTCGACGCCTCCGCCGTCATGGCAGCTCCTGCTTCGGTCACCGTCACAAGGTGAGCCACCGACACAAGCACCTCTACCGCGAGAGGAGGCCACCGTACCGGAGCACCCTCTTCTCGGAGCTTCAGATCCATGGGTCCCCAAGGACACGGAGGAGCTGGCGGTATTGGAGCGCGAGAGCTTCCGCCCGACGCTGAGGCGGTGACACCCATTTCCCGTCGCGTTTGCCGGCTCGCCGCGGCCACCCTGCACCGCTGCTTCGGCGTGGTGCTGAAGCAGTACGTGGCCAAGGCCATCTGCCCGCGTGGCGAGCTGGTGCGCGTGCTGCACACCGCAAGCAGGCTCGAGAAGGCCCTGGTGTAGGTGGTAATGGAGGACGTGGCCGGCAGCGATGACGGCGGCAAGTCGGTGGTGCGAGAGGTCGGGTTTCTCGGGACGTGGATCGAGGAGCGGCTCCGGCCTCCGGCTCGTCAAAGCCAAAAACAACGAGTTGAGATTTTCTGGTCGCACATTCGTCCACCGATCTGACATTCTCATGATCCAGACATGTTCCACTTCCAACCAAATTAATTTTGCAGTTTATTGTTGTCTCTCACTAGGACTAGACGCATGCTTATCTGATTTCTCTTATACTACTACAGTACAATATATATTCAGTTTTTCACTATGCATTAGTTTAGTTAGTAACGCACATCTTGTCAGCACCTATATGGTGGTTCAGTTTGACCGGAGCTCCCTTTCCCCCGAGTTCAGAACTTCAGATCCATGGTAGCACAAACAGCGGTAAAGAAACTCATAGGGGGAGGAGCTGCTTCTTGGTGCTGGCATAAAGGAACAAGCGTGCGGCGGTCTCGAGCTTCTAGCACGTGGTCTGAACTAATTCTAGATGGTGATCATTCCAGTTCTACTACTCGATCTCGCCCGTACTAAAGATCATACACTGATACACACATGCTCATGCATATTTACTACTACTCCCTCCGTTCATAAAAGGATGTCTCAACTTTATCTAAATTTGGATGTATCTACACACTAAAGTATGTCTACATACATACAAATCTAGAAAAGATTGAGACATCCTTTTGTGAACGGAGGGAGTACAAGGTTGGTAAGATGATTTTATAGTACCAACTGCCCTATGTCTGAAAGATGAAATATTTAACTCCTCCTTTTATTGATGCCGACGTTTGGCTTATGTGGTTGCAGATCGACTTGTGATATGTTGCCGATCACCGTGTCCAGGGATGAGCAATTAGAGAAGAGTGTTTTTCCAATAGTAAGGTGACATCTATTTTATTTACGTTCATCTTTATTGGATATATAATAAGATCTAGCTATAGGTAATCATTAATCCACTAATGTACTCTATATGAGATATATCAGTCAATCATCTGTTCTATTTGTCAATCATCTGTTATATTTGTCAATCATCTGTTCTATTTCAATATATACAGAAAGATCAGAAGCAGAAAAACAGGAGTTGAATCAGTAATAGGAATCCACCGTGTCGTTGATCTCATTGCATGAAAATAAAACTGATTATATGAGTATATGTATTTTTTTGGGTATGTGAACCTTGCTATACCCATAACCCTCGAATACCGTTCCTTGTGAAATATATGTTGCATTGTTCTTACTGACTACATCATATGCAAGCTATTTGTGTCCACTTTGAATGTATTATTATTTGTCCTCTTTGAAGTCCACACTCAGTATGATGAACGATCGTTGTCTTTGTCCACCTTTAATTTACAAAATCAAATAATGCAGCAGCCACATCTTTGTTTTTTATGTAGTTTGTTGATAATTAAAATCCATAGGTTGGAGACGAGGTCTATAAAAGAATAGCAGGTCCATTATAATCCTTTGTTACTATTCATTTTAGCTGAGTTAAACAAAAAAAATCATATAACTTCTACATGTATATTCTAATTCTCTGATGTGCTACGATCATGTTCCTCCTAAAGACTACACCAACTAAATAGATCTGACGATTAATTGTTTTTCTACATCATCTGTTTTTTCATGCACTTTGTTGGACCGTGGCAGCGCACGAGCATTCAACTAGTTGCTCATAGTTGTGCTTATTGCCGCACCACCATGATTATTGGAAAGATATCAAGTGAACACATTAACATGGGTCCATTTTTCACATAACGAGCAAGTCGTCGGCATGTCCATTTGCAATCTTACATGATTGGACTATTTTTAAAAAGAACATCTTTACACTTATTGTCTTATTTGATTTTCAAGTAAGAAAATTCATCATCGTAGTTTGTTTTATTTGCCTAGTGCATAGAAAATTAGAATTGTGTCACCCTATTCTTAGAAAATAAATAGGTTTATCTTTTTGCTCCTACATAGCCTATACATTCACGTTGAGAGGTATTACAACTATTGTCTACATGTGAAGGTAATCTGTTTATTCAAAGAATAATGTGTTTATGTTGTTCAATCAGTGCATTTCCTTCCATAAAACATTTTATTTCAAAAAACCTTCGAGACACTTTAGTTTTAGATATCCTTGTGAAAACCAGACAAAAAGGAATGGACACACACTTTGGAATATTAAAACCCTCCGTATATTACAATGAAACACGCTTAACAAAACATGAAAAAAATGCGTTTATCAACATCTCTGTATTTTCATGTAAAAAAAACGTCTCTGTATTTTCCGTGTTTTTTTTTCAACTAGAAAAGTTATACTCCTAGTTTTTTTTTGAGTGAAAGTTCTTCTCCTAGATGTTTTCTCTTTTTATTAGGGGGAATCCCGAAGGCACGACCACTGGCTTAGCCCGCTAGGATTTCGTCGCTCGGCCCGAACAGAATAGTCCAACAAGCCCACTCACCACTCAGCCCATCCCCACCTTCATCCCACCAGGAACCCTAGCCGCCTCGCCGCCCAAAACTCTACTCCGCTCCCGTCGTTCTCGAACGCCAACACGCACCCACGCCGCTAGACGCGCTCCTACCAAATCCTCAACCGGCGCCGCCTACGCGTTCGACAAGTACGCCTTGCGTGCAGCCTGAGCCTGAGGGGGGAGGATGAGGAAGCTCAAGTTCCACGAGAAGAAGCTGTTGAAGAAGACCAACTTCCTCGAGTACAAGCGGGAGGGCGGCCACCGCGAGGCCGCCGTCACGCAGCGCTACAGCCTCGTCGAGAGGGACGACTACAAGAAGTAACATACTCTCTCACCTAATCAATCCCCTCCCGTTCCACTGCTTATGAACCGTCGGTCAATTTCGATTCAGTATGTAGTCGTGGTCGTGGTTGTGCCCTGTAATTAATTGTGATTGTTGTGCGCCGGCAGGTATAATGGGATCTGCTGTATGACGCAGAAACTCGTCAACATTATAAAGCACATGGATACGAGGGACCCTTTCAGAACAGAGATGACGGACATGCTGATTGATAAGCTGTAAGTTGCCACAGGTCCTCTTCTCTCTGTTTTTTTTTTCAGTTTGCCTGTGCGATGCTATATGATTTGTTTATTTTAGAAGTTTGAACTGAATTATCAGGATCATGTAGACATGTACCTTAACCTTACATGTTCTCCATTCTTATCTGTGATTGCCAATATGATTGTTATGGAGGTTAGAGATATATCTTCGATGTATCGTATATATGTTCTACTAAATAAATTGTATGTTCAACCTATGGTATATATGACTAGTATTTGTCCAGAATCTATTTGTACCAATTGCAAGAGGCGGCAAAGAATTTCCTGCACCTCTTGACCTTATTCGAAATTACCTGAATTTTTTTATATTTCGTATACCTTATGGCTTCTATCGGAGCATGCACTCTAATATTGAGTTATTTGAACATGGCAGTGGATCTGTTTGGATACCCTGCTTGTGATATTCTCATGTACTCGGTATTAGGAAAGCTACAACATTACCTTCTATATTTATGTATTTATTTTTGTGGGTAGGGTTGCCTTCTATAATTCTATATATTGTATTGTACTGTTGGTTCATTGTGCCATCTAACCCATCTTATTAAAAGCATCTGACTGAAACCATTTCCTTTTGTCCAAATCATGCATTTCTCGCTCGATTTTTCTTTTCTGCTTCCATTTGTCACTTGATACTTTTACTCCCCGTTCATTTGTACAGTGTAAAGAAATTCTTCTTAAATTTCAGGTATAATATGGGTGTAATTCCAACAAAGAAGAACTTGCTCAAATGCGAGAAACTTTCAGTGAGCGCCTTCTGCAGGTCCGTATCTCTCCCTGAAACATTTTTCCCCTTCAATCATTTTTAGCTTCATTAAATGGTGCATTTTATTTGTCAGTTTTATTTTAAAAGTGTTTTATTGCCATGAAACACTCAGTAACAATAGTGGCTACATTGTAGGAAGCAATGTGACATATTGTATTCTACTTATCATACTGGTTGCTAAACTATTGTAGGCGGAGACTTGCAACAGTTATGGTGAAGCTTAAGTTTGCGGAACACCTTAAAGAAGCTGTCACCTACATTGAGCAAGGGCATGTGCGTGTAGGCCCAGAAACGGTCACAGATCCAGCTTTTCTTGTAACCAGGAACATGGAGGATTTCATCACCTGGGTGGATACCTCGAAGATCAAGAAGAAGGTCATGGAGTATAATGGTGCATTGGATGATTATGATGCCATGATTTGAGGATGTAGTTGAGTAGAGATTTTGGGACCATCAGTGATTCGATGTAGCTACTCTTGTGATATTTTGAAACCTAAATCCGTGGCTACCACATATGTTGAGGTACTATATGTTGCAAAGCTACTTTCTCTCAGTGTTGTTTGATGAAGCTAAATCGGTATACCGTGCAAATGCCTAATGGTTTAGTACCTGACCCATTTCTTTTCGAATTGCACATGCCGATATATAGCATCATACAGAAATTGTGATGTTGAGAGTGGTATCTATACTTTGTGTTCTACTTTCAGCAGGTTTATTGCATGCTGCTAAGCATTTGATTGTGATACTTTTTTTTAGATCAATCGTACTATCACTCAGTTTTTTAATTTCTGCATTTTCCTGTCAATGGTTTACGATTTAATTTTGCTGGATGGATATTCATGGCTGCAGTTATTTTTGAGTATTGGATCTTGATTTCAGATTTGAGATTAAACTGATGCAGTTCATTTGAGATGAAGCATGCGCAATAATTCACTCGGAGGCTGAAGTTATGCATAGCATGTGCCGTATGCATAACCAAAATTTTAAGAAGTGAACCCTCGTTGTGTATTTGTGCATTATATTTCATTCAATGAGGCCAAATATATCTGGAAATCATGTGCATACCAACTGTTACAGTGTAGTAAAACTTCTAGGCAAATCCCAGGATAGCTGGCTTGCTTATGCGAACAGAGTTTTGAATGAGTAATCTCGTACAGTATGGAGGGAAGAGCCCGCACAAGAACACTTAGTATCCATAGAACGCACATCAAGATCATGGCCAAATTCACATCGATTTATATGTTAGTGCGCAGCCAACAAACATCTGCAATGTTTATCTGTTAGCAAACGCTGCGTTGCTGCCTGAAAATTCCTCTTTTCCATATTTTTTTTTGAAATGGGGCAAAACATTTGCTCCAATCTATTAATTAATAAGAAGATAGTTGGCCGGTTAATTAATGGAAAACCGGGCGAAAACCGATATAATAAAATCACAACCCAAGCGAACAACTCGCAAGCAAACAATCACCCGACCGCCAACAAACTCGCCAAACCTCCTACAACCACGAACTGACAACACGACAACCTGAAATAGGCCAAACAATATCAAGGAACGGCGGTAGTTTTCCTTGTGACGCCCAAGCTTCTTTCTTGCCGACTGGAGAGACTTCTCCACCTTCATGATTACACCGTCTGACGTTGTCCGCGCTAAAACGCAAGCAATATCCTTGCCATATCTAGGACAAGCCGCCTCCAAATCGACGAGCAAATCACAAACCTCTTTATCAATCAGAGTCTCGGAGTTAGGCTACTACATATACAGTCACTATGACTGTACACTGCGCAGATTACTCTATCCTGCCGGAAAACACCATGAATGTCGTGGTGGTGTCACGGCAGATGCCATAGGATGGCTTAAGTTGGGGCCGAACGTGTGCTTGTGGATTCGGGGAGGGATTGCGCGGTGGAACCGCACACGAAGAACACACGAAGAACACGAAGAACACTGCAAGAACAAGAACGAACAACCACGAACACAAAGCACACACGATGTACCCTGCTTCGGGGCCCTCGTGAGGAGGTAAACCCCTACTGCAGCACTAGCCTACTTGGTGTATTCTCCTCTTTGTATACGGTGGGCTACAAGTGCTCCTCGAGCTGTTTGATCCAACAATGGTGGGAAGCTCTAGGAAGAAGAAGGAGCAACGGAGAAGAGCCTCTGGCTGCGCGCACCCGCGCGTCTCTCCTTTGAGCTCTCCCCCTGGTGATCCTTATAAAGGGGAACCCAGGGGACAACGAGTGGATGAGGAGGCACAATGCACTGTACAAACACTGTTGATGAGTTGACTCCTTTGTCTTCTAGCATTTGTCTCCGGCATCTCTGGGAGATGCCGTTCTTGCCTTTGTCTTTTAGCCGTTGTCTTCAGAATCTCCACGTCCTCTTCTTATCCTCTCCTGAAGATATTTATGATGATCCGGTTAGGGATGTCCCGGCATCGGCGGAGATGATCCGGTTAGGGATGGAGACGTCGGCGTCTGCGGAGAGTGATCCGGTTAGGGATGTCCCGGCGTCTGCGGAGAGTGATCCGGTTAGGGATGTCCCGGCGTCTGCGGAGAGTGATCCGGTTAGGGATGAAGAGTGATCCGGAGTCGAGGCCACCTGCCTCGACTTGGAGCGCATCTGACGTCCTAGGAGCTTCGGTCAAAGCAACAACTCTGGGGTACCCGGGGTCACAACCCCGACAGTAGTCCCCGAGGCTGCGGGGGACTCACAGAGTCGCGCGCAGTCTTACAAAAACAAATGCCACCATCGAAACCTCCATGCATTCAACATCTTGCGTGCATGGGCACCACCATAATTCGGTTATCTAGCCATGTCCTCCAGGCCTAATGCGACATCCGGTTGACCGAGCTCACCCGAATCAACAACGAGATGGACAGTTTGTACTGGAAATGTGCTGCTTGCATGGGCGCCTTTGTATGTCGGTTCTTAGCCCTCCTGGCCTTTACCGAACTTGGCTGCCGTCAGCGTCGGTTAGCCCTCCTGGCTTTTACCGAACTTGGATGCCGCCAGCGTCGGTTAGCCCTCCTGGCTTTTACCGAACTCGGATGCCGCCAGCGTCGGTTAGCCCTCCTGGCTTTTAGCGAACTCGGCTGCCGCCAGCGTCGGTTAGCCCTCCTGTCTTTTACCGAACTTGGATGCCGCCAGCGTCGGTAGCCCTCCTGGCTTTTACCGAACTTGGATGCCGCCAGCGTCGGTTAGCCCTCCTGGCTTTTACCGAACTCAGATGCCGCCAGCGTCGGTTAGCCCTCCTGGCTTTTACCGAACTCGGATGCCGCCAGCGTCGGTAGCCCTCCTGGCTTTTACCGAACTTGGATGCCGCCAGCGTAAGCTGGACCGACATAAACCTGCAAGTGTGTATCTCATATGTCTCGGTATCTCGGCCCCTCTGGGCATATCTCATATGTCTCGGTACCTCGGCCCCTCTGGGCATATCACATAACTTGGTACCTCGGCCTCTTTGGGCATATCACACATGTCTCGGTACCTCGGCCCCTCTGGGCATATCACATATCTCGGTACCCTCGGCCTCTTTGGGCATATCACACATGTCTCGGTACCTCGGCCTCTTTGGGCATAACTCATATGTCGGTTCTTAGCCACTTCGGGCGTATACCGACATAGATATCTCCAGCCACTGCTGGACTCACATAAGCATATCTCGAATGCCGGTTTTAGCCACTTTGGACGTATACCGACATAGATGTCTCCAGCCACTGCTGGACTGACATACAACCTGCAAAAACATATCTCAAAGGTTGCCTCTGGCTAACAAACATAAACAAAGATCTGGTATACAAATGATGCCATGATACGCGGGCAAACAGAATAAACAGCGATGTGGGATATGGAATGATGTCATGATATTGTGACAAACCGAAATAAACGGCGATCCGGGATGGGGAACGATACCGTGATACTGCGGTAAACCGAAATAAACGGCGATCTAGAGAGTACCGATAATGCTAGGGTACCTTGGATAATTTTGAGATAACCAACATAACCATGACACGTTGGATTTCCATTATGACCCGGATTTCCAATATGATCCGGATTTCCAATGTGATTCGGATTACCAATATGATCCGGATTACCAATACGATCCGGATTACCAATATGATCCGGATTACCAATACGATCCAGATTTCCAATGTAATTCGGATTGCCAATACGATCCAGATTTCCAATGTGATTCGGATTACAATACACCTCGGATTTCTGGAATACTTCGGATTTCCAGGATATCTCAGTAACGAACATTCTCAACAAAACCGATGTCACCTTTTAACGTTAGTCCAACATACATATCATGAAGAATAATTGACAGAAACAACCATTATACTAACCGAGGCAAACTTGATAGAAAACGAATCTAACAGCAGATACTATGCACAAAAAACTAGACTCGGTTTCGACCGAGTCCCCGAGTTACTTTTCTTATCTAGGAGAAGATGTAAAACAGACTGGCTACCCAGTCCCCCGGTCAAGACATCTTGTCCCGGGGGAAACACTAGACAAAAAGCGAAGGGGCATTCCCCGAGTAACTTTTGAGACAAAACAAAACTGGACTGGACGCCCAGTCCCCGGGTCAAAACACTTTGCCCCCGGGGAAAACAACTAATCATGGCAAGAAGGGGCAGCCCTCGAGCTATTTTTGAGATTAACTATTTGCGCGCGGTACCAAACCGAATACTGTAAATACTTACATTGCATTGTCGGTGCAGACTGGGCGGAGGCGTACAAATGAGTCCAGGCTAGACATCAAACTGGTGAGATGCTAGACACAGATAGCCTAGATACAACTGAGTCGGATACACTCGGTTCAGCAGACCAAATAACGCGGGCGACGAAAGAAACCTGCAGGGGTAGAACCGGGCATGCCTCACTCGGCCAACCAAACGGAGCCAAGATATCATCTTTTCATCTCGGTCAGAAACATATTTTTCGACGCCGGCCGGCATACTCTTTACGCTGGCCTGACATAATCCTTATGCTGGCCCGAGTCATTTTGACAGAGTCATTTTTTCTGATCCGACATACCCGCTCTGGCCACTCTTACTCCTGACATCAACAATTAATTCTTAGCCGACACAGACTTTTTATGCCGGCTATTCTCTCCAATTCTTTTTATACTCAACTGCCGACATATTCCATATGTCGGTCGTTACCTCTATCGCCACCATACTTCTCTCCCTTTCTTTCTTTTTCTTTCTTTAGACCCGGCCAGCCGACATAGGCCACACACTAGCTTTTTCTCTCTCATTTTATTTTCTACCCGACACAAGCATTACCCAGTTGGCTGCCTCCAACTCTCTCTCTCTCTCTCTTTCTCTTTTTCTTTTCTTTTCCAACCCGGATGCATCCTTGGTGCACATGGCAAGGAGAGCAGATGCTCATACACGCAAGCACCAAACCTGCTCCATACATGCAATCATGGCTCGAGTGCATTAAAGCACCTGCGGTGCTAGCTCTAGCATGCTCATCTCGTGCCTCGGCTGAATAGGGACTCGGATAAGTGAGCAGCCGGCACGCTACGCGGGACAAGCGCAGCGCGCTGCTGATTCTCTGCACATGGACAGACTGTCCGACGGGGAAGCAGCGGAGCAGCCGGCCAGCAGGGCGCGACGGACGCGGAGAGGCCGGAGCCGGGCGGTGAGGTGCAGATCTGGACAGCGGAGACGCGGCCGGAACGCGGCCAGCGAGCCGGCGAGGCGCGACGCTGCCGGCGCGCAAGCGAAGCAGGAGCAGATCTGGGATCTGCTGATGACGCCGTTGACGAATGCCGCGCGACCTCTACTCGATGCTGCAAGCTAAATCGCGGAGGACCATGGCGACGTCGAGTCCCCGCGATGACGATGAAGATCCCATCCGAAATGCTCCAGCAAGCGCCGCTACAGCCCCACGGTGGGCGCCAACTGTCGTGGTGGTGTCACGGCAGATACCATAGGATGGCTTAAGTTGGGGCCGAACGTGTGCTTGTGGATTCGGGGAGGGATTGCGCGGTGGAACCGCACATGAAGAACACACGAAGAACACGAAGAACATTGCAAGAACAAGAACGAACAACCAAGAACACAAAGCACACACGATGTACCCTGCTTCGGGGCCCTCGTGAGGAGGTAAACCCCTACTGCAGCACTAGCCTACTTGGTGTATTCTCCTCTTTGTATACGGTGGGCTACAAGTGCTCCTCGAGCTGTTTGATCCAACAATGGTGGGAAGCTCTAGGAAGAAGAAGGAGCAAGGGAGAAGAGCCTCTGGCTGCGCGCACCCGCGCGTCTCTCCTTTGAGCTCTCCCCCTGGTGATCCTTATAAAGGGGAACCCAGGGGACAACGAGTGGATGAGGAGGCACAATGCACTGTACAAACACTGTTGATGAGTTGACTCCTTTATCTTCTAGCATTTGTCTCCGGCATCTCTGGGAGATGCCGTCCTTGCCTTTGTCTTTTAGCCGTTGTCTTCAGAATCTTCACGGCCTCTTCTTATCCTCTCCTGAAGATATTTATGATGATCCGGTTAGGGATGTCCCGGCATCGGCGGAGATGATCCGGTTAGGATGGAGACGTTGGCGTCTGCGGAGAGTGATCCGGTTAGGGATGTCCTGGCGTCTGCGGAGAGTGATCCGGTTAGGGATGTCCCGGCGTCTGCGGAGAGTGATCCGGTTAGGGATGAAGAGTGATCCGGAGTCGAGGCCACCTGCCTCGACTTGGAGCGCATCTGACGTCCTAGGAGCTTCGGTCAAAGCAACAACTCTGGGGTACCCGGGGTCACATCCCCGACAATGAACACTCAACCCACACATCTGGACATCTGTAAAATGGTTTTGAAGCCCAGGTCATTCAACTGGAAATATGAGCTCTGAAGTAACTGAACATCAGTTTGGATACCAATTAGAGACTTACCTAGTATGCTGTCAGCAACGCTAATTATGAATCCTGAGTTTATGAATCATCCGGTAGAGTTTGAGAATATCTACTGCATTTTGATTCCTACGTCTCCACCTCAACAACAATCACGTCTTTAGGCTTCCCTTTTTGTTTAGATCGTTCTTACCTTTTCTTTTTTGTATGGCTCGTAACTCGTATCTGTAAGAAAACACAACAAGTTTTGAATATGTGGATGCGGTGAATAACCCATGATAGAGGAAAAAGAGACTATCCTATAGGAGTTAAAGCTATAGTTTTGTCTGACAAATGCACACCAAACATGGAATTGTTCTCGAGTCCGAGTGCCTGTTGACTAGGGTAGCTGACAGTTCACAAGGTCACAGAAAACCTAACCGCGTACATTTTGGTCACCATCATACTTGATTGCTAATTATGTTAACCTGAATTATGAAATTCAAAAGTTAATGCTCACGCTTCCTGGCTTGGAACAGAAAATGTAAGTTCGAAATTTGCAACCTTTCACCTGTTCCATTGCCCAACCAATACTCCTAAACAGGACAAAGTACACACGTGTCGATCGGAGCTGCAAAAAAAAACAGGGCAAGGTCCCCAAGAAATGCACGGAATTGACAACCGCTGACGTGGCCTTAACGGCACATTTCACACGTGGTCCAATCAAAAATGGATGTACACACGTTCTGGAAGCATCGTTCGTCGGCACCCCACTAGCCGGCACCGATCTCACCCAACTGAACATGAACGTGGTTATCAGTTATCACAAGGCTACCACAAGATTATCAGACAGTGCCTGATTGTTGGCTCATCTTATTCGCCTCCTTCTCTAGTTGGGCAGCTAGTGTCGTATAGCGGTATAGGTTATCGTAAGTAGAGGCGTAGCAGGAAACGGTGAGCATGATGGGGGAGGCAGATATCATGGGCCACAACTCGTCCCTAACCTAGCCGCCAGAGCCGCCGCTCAAGGCGATTAGGAGGTGACGCTCTTGTTCCACCAAACTCCACCGGCGGAAGAGCTGGGTCCCTCTCCTTCCGCTTGTCGCTCCGGCGGCAGGAAGGAGGGGGACCCCGTTTTTGCATGGTAGTTAGGGTTAGGAAGGTTTTGGCATGGTGCGTCGTTGGGGTGGTGGGAGCGGCGTCCGGACAAATAAATCTGCCTCAACTCCACTCCCACACCGACGTTGTCCTTCATGGCGGCGCCTCGGAGTTGGTGGCATTGTGTGCTTACCGATCTTTCAGATCGACGGCTGTAGGGTTCATGGATGGTGTCGGCGAGGCGGCGGCGGCGACTCCATCAGATGAGTTTTTCCTCCTGTTCGGTCCCCGTTGCTGCGGCGTTGTCTCCGGCGCCATAGTGGAGCAGAGAGGATTCGTCCAGGAGTATGTGCAGACAGTGGTCTGCACTGGTGACAGCTGGAAGATGGTGCACCTTGTGCTGGGTTCGTAGTTGGAGGCTGACGGTTCTGGTTCCCTACTCCGATGTCGTCGTGCGGGTGCCAGTGCTGAAGTTCGATGGCGTGTCCGGGGTCGTGCTGCCCCGGTCTGATTCTTTTAATGGCAATGGTTTGTCCTATGGCAAACTACTTTGGAGGTCCGAAAAGCTGATGATCAGCGATGGAGCCGCGTCGAGCTCGGGTGAAGAGGTGATCTGTCTATTTTTTCTTTGGTGGCTGCTACGGTGGTGCCGAAGAAGATGGATAGGCGTTGGCTTGTCAAATAGATTTATCCTATCTTTCCAGATCTGTAAGATCGGTGTATACGTACTTTGTATCTCGTCTTTTATTTATTAATGAGAATCGTTTTACCATGCAAAAAATAGATATCATGGGCCACGTATCATCGAGTGGTGCCTGTATAGTTTGATTATTCATAATCGCAAATAAATAGTTCAAATAAACATACAATTATTCAAATTACATGAAATATTTTAAATTATTCATAGTGTATAATTCAAATTTATATTAACTGATTTTCAAAGTGGATCCACATATGCTTCATAAGATCATTGAGTAGTTGGACGTTTTGTTGGTTTCGAAATTGTTTGTGCATCTTAAGAAAGTTGCGATCACCGTCTAGATATATTCTAGGAGGTGCACATGTTCTTCGGGCTTATCAAAATCATTCGTGTGGGATGCCCCTTCTTTCCTGTTCTGTACAATCATGTTGTGCAAAATTACACAATAAGTTATCACTACCATAGTGTCTCAGGATCCCACACTCCAAGAACAATATTCGACAAGTTTAGAGCACTACGAATGACCTCTCAACATGTTTCCTAACATGTTTTTGCATAGTGGAAAATTGACATTTTTATGACCCTGAGGATTGGTTAAGGAAGATACCTTCGGTAAGATAGTATCCCATGACGGCGGTGTATTGGTGTATCATGTTTGTTAAGAGCATCTCCAACAAACGCGCTTAACAAGCCACACGCCGAAAAACCCGTCAATATAGCGCACGCGAACGAGCACTCCAGCAGCCGCGCTATAATCCCGCGCGCGGTAAAAAGGGGCCAGCGCGCTGACAAAAGCGGGATCGAACGCTACGTATTTCGTGCGTCCGCTCCAGCGCGCGGGACGAAGGAAATTCACGCGCGAGAGAGCAATTGCCACCCTGAAATCTCCGGCCGCGCCCGCCCTCACCCCGCGCCACTGCTGGCGAAATTCCTGCGATGGATGGCGGATCCGACATCCCCCCGACCCCTCCCTACACCCGCGACCCCTCGGCCGTCGGCGCCGCCGCAAAACCTAGCGCGGGGTTGACCACCTCCGCCGCCGGCGCCGCACCAACTCCTAGCATCGATCTCGCACGCGGGCTCTTCATGGCGCCCGAGCGAACTCCGTCGGATGCGTCACGCGCGCTGCATTTTACCGCGCCTGGTGAAGCGCGACAGCGGCACGCTAAATTATAGCGCATCTGCTAAAGAAAAACAACCGCCCAGCGAGCTAAAACACTATTTCGGCGCTGCAAAAAAAATTAGTGCGCGGCGCTACCCAGCGTTTGTTGGAGATGCTCTGACATGTAGTTGCTTATAAGCTGGATATGAAAGTTACTGGACAATCCAAACATTTGGACTGAGTTTGGTACACTAGTAGAAACAAGACCATCTATCCCGGGTCCAGAGGGCCTTTGATCCCGGTTTTACAACCGGGATTAAATGGTCGGGACTAGAGGGGGGGGGTGGCTTTTATCCCGGGTGTCCACGACCCGGGATAGATGGGCCTCCACGTGGGCGCGGCTGGGCGCAGAGGGGGGGAGCTTTGGTCCCGGTTCGTGACACGAACCGGGACCAAAGGGTTTGCATCTTTTGTATTTTATTTGCTTATTTTTTAGGGTTTTCGATTTTTTGTTTTCCATTTAATTATTTCCTATTAATTAAGATCACGTCGCGCATACAAAGTCACACACATATATAAAGTTGACACATCGATCGATGTCACGCGCGTGATGCATACATATAAGTCACACACATACGTTTTGATACATATATAATTAAGTCACACACCGACATCACGTTTCTCACGTCGAGATCACGTCAAAATTACATTGGAGGCAGAAAATAATTTCTAGGGTGAAAAAATTCTCCGGATTTCTTCAGGACCTCCTTGTTCAAAAATCCCGCCAATTCCTCTTGAATTGCTATAAGGCGCTTCGTTGGTATGAGCTTGTCCTTCTCTCGTTCCATCTAAATCAATAAGAAAATGTGAAATCATCAGAAAATGTGAAAATGGAAATGAACACAAATATGGTAATGAAGTAATTGCCGAGAGTGTATACAGACCTCTGTTGTTCTGAGCTTTCTATCCCGCTGATGAACAAAAGATCGTATGTACTCGCAAACATAATATCCACATAAATTATTCCCTTGTGCCTGCCTCAGACACCACTTTACAAATAATAGAATTTAATCAAAATAACAATCAAGCATGATAATGGTGCTGAAACTAGAATTTAAAAGTTGCGCGGACATATATATATAGTACTACTACTTACCTTGGTTTCATACCAAAACAGGTGCGGTTTCCAAGTCCCACGAACCTCGGTAATGAACTTTTCCCAAACCCTGGCCGGCAAAAGAAAAAATCAAAGGACTTGAACGAACGAAAGAGATCGATATATAGAGCGATAATGACTGAAGTTACCTCTGAAACATTGCTTGCAAGTTGATATAATCGTCCATATCTTTCCTTAACGAGTCCAGGACTTGAACGCATGCTTGTTCAGGTCTAATGTCTACCAGAATCCAATGGTTCCTTCACACATTTATATGTCCATGAGTTACACTAAACATCGAGTAAGCAAAGTAGAATATGTAGAAGGTACGGTAACACTCACTTGAAGTTGTAAGGAAGAAGTATATCTTCACATGTATGGTGTTTCACTAGATATTGGAGCATGTTATGCTCGGTGTCCTCGGGATGGTTCCTTACGGTTACTTCATGAATCCAATATGGGTCCATGAACCCTAAACTATAGATTCCGTTGTCTCTGCATTCGACGATCTTCATTCTGCATATATAATAGCGTACAAAAGAATAAAGTTAGATAATTGGCAACGAACGAGCTGAGATAGAGACTTAATTAAATTGCATAAAATAAATCACTTACAAACAATAGCAGCTGATGATGGCTTTGTCGAGGGAGTCTTGATTGAATAACTGAAATATTTCGTCAAACGGCACATACATCGCGTTATCCTCTAAATAATGGTCTTTCTTATATGAAACGTGGAAATACTCATGGTGCCCCTTTACGGCTCCCTCGTACCACTCATGCAAACGTCGCAATTGTGTCGGCAGAGATTTGACCATCTCAGGTCTGACCAAGGGCTTCCCGTAGGCATATGTCCATGCATACATATACTCTTTGGGGTTTTCTATGAGAATTGTGTCTTGCTGTATTTCCTTATCGGACACCACTTTGAACGCGGGGACCGACTGGTTTGCCTGTTCTCCGAGCTGGGCCACTTGTTTCCCGGATTTCTTATTAGCTTCCCTCTTTTGGCGAAATGCAGCCTCCTTCTCCTGCTGGGCCTTTTTAGCTGCCATCTGCTGCTGCTCCCTCTTTTGGCGACATGCCTCATTCTCCTGCAAATTCCGTTCTCTAATTAACTTTTCAATGGTACGATCATAGTCGTCTCGCAGAATAGGCGGCCGTGCCGGCCCAGTCGATAGATTTTTCAGAAATTGTGCCACTTTTCCCGGTGCTATTACCTCCTTTCGCATGTGCCGTTTCGGTGCCAATTGTTTTTTCACATCAGCTCGCACCGACTCCTCGAGTTCCTCTGGACTCAAGTCGTAGGATCTCTTTGGAAGAGGCTTTCGCAACTCACGTTCCTCTCGAGTTTCTGGCGGGAAGTTTAAAGCACACCTCTCTGTATATTTCGACGGGATCTTTAGTTTCCGCGAAACAGAGCGCACTCTCTCTTGACTCGGGCTGGGCTCCCGACAGTCGTCACGAGGTGGCGAGGATGCATCTTGAGGTGGGGGGATGGATCTTGAGGTGGTGGTGCAGGGGATGGATCATGACGTGGGGAGGGAGGATCTTGAGGTGGGGGGGATGGATCATGACGTGGGGAGGGTGGATCTTGAGGTGGGGGGTTGCTACTTGGAGGAGTCGGTGGCCTTGGCGGCGGCAAATTTGGAAACAAGATGTATTTCTTTGGCCACAGAATGATGGACTTCTTGGCATCTCCTAGTGTCCTCTCGCCGTCACCTCCAGGAATGTCAAGATTTAGATTAGCATATAACGGCACAACGTCATCCACCCCGACAATAGCATAGCCAGCTGGAATCCCGCCGAGATGGTACCTTGGTCCAGGTTCATTCAGTAAAGCATAGCCGACCGCCACCTTGAAGGACAAGTTGCCCATTGCCATATGTAGCTCGCATTCTGTCTTCTCCGTGATATCATCCACGGGGTATCGAGTCGGCGGCGCTTCAAGTTCAGAATGTTCCATCTGCGTGGAACCCACGCTGCTTTTTTGCTGATTAGATAGGGCGGCTTCGACTTCTGGACTTTCTAGCTGCACACGAGATTCCCTTTGCTGACTTTGCAACAGCTGATGCACCTTGCGTTCCAATGCCGATAACCGGTCGCTCTCCTCCTTTTTCTTTCTCTGACGGCTTCTATAAGTGTGAGCGTCTGCCGGAAAACCTTGTGCCCAAGTAACTCCGTATCCATAACCTCGTACTCGTCCAACTTTTTCAGGATTCCCGAGTGCGAGTGACAGCTCGTCTTTCTCTCTGTCGACCTTGTAGGTTCCATTTCGAACTTGCTCTATTGCTTTCTCAAGTTCTGTGGTTATAAACCTAATCTTTGCCTCCCATTTTCCCTGAGCAACAATCTTCCCTGTGTCAGGGTCCAACCCAGCGCCATGCGCGAACAACCAAAATTTGGACCTATCGGGCCAGCCCGCTGTCTGTGGAATCTTCCCCTCATCAAGCAGTTTTGCTTCAAATGCTTCCCACTTAGGCACGGCAGCCTTGTAGCCACCTGCCCCCAAAGTGTGGTGATATTCCTTCTTCGCAGCATTTAACTTGTTTCTTTCCGATCGGGCCACAGCGGCCTCCGATTCTCTTTGCTCTTTAAATAAGGGCCACTGGTCGTTTAGCTTCACTTGTGCTCCGGTGAATACTGGAGTGTACTCAGGATCTTTTTCCTTCTCTTCACAATAATCTTTCCATATAGTTTTCTTGTGGGTTCGGAACTGTTCGGCAGCCTTGCCAAGAGTCCACTCCTTGACTTTCTCCATCCACTTCTCGTTTTCTGTCACTTCTGGAGGCAGGGTGACCTTTGTCAAGAGCTTCTCCCAAAACAAATCTTTTGTTTGGTCGTCGACATAAGTCCAAGTGTTGCTCCCGTCCTTCCGCGGATGCCATTCTTGACATGTGATCGGTACCATGTCCCTAACTAAAACTCCGCATTGGTTTATAAATTTGCGGCGGCACTCTAAGGGTTGCATTGGTTGGCCAGTAGCATCAACTATGTCGATCACTACCCTTTGACCCTCCTTCATCGGCTTCGACGGGCCTCGAGGCTTCATGGCTTTCGACCCTTTCGACCCTTTCGACCCTTTCGACACTCTAGATGCAGATGATTTGCTTGTTCCAGAGGGCTAAAAGAAAAAAAAGATTCGTTAATAACCGCAGGATCAAATAATTAAGCTATGTCATCGATCAACAGAGGCTTAATTAATATATACCTCGCCTGAGTTTGTTACTACCACTTCCTTCTCTACACAAATTTCTGCTCCCTCACCGGAGTCATTGAGAAATTGGGAGCTGAATTCCTCTAAATTTGCCACAACGTCTTCTTCACCGACAGGCGCGGCTGCACGTCCTGCTATAATCATACACATTCGCTCTTCACGATCCTCGTCTCTAACGCCGAGGCCCGTAAAAAGTGGATCCAATGGCTCTCCACGCTCCTCGTCTATGCCGAAGTCGTCCGGACAATTTGGATCCATGGCTCAATTAATGTGCCTGCAATCAATTTTGTAACAAGAATATGAATATCCATATGTAAAATTAAATGACACTCAAATCCATGGCTCAATTACATCTCAAATTTGCAAAAGAAGAAAGCCTACAATTGATTTACAAGATGAACAAGATGGCAATTTTAACTATATAATTCATTTTGGTTATAGTTACAAAATGAACTTAATTCATAGCAAAATTCATAGCAAAATTCATATCAATTTTACAAGATGGCAAATTTACAAGATGGCAAATTGATTTACAAGATGAACAAGATGGCAAATTTTACTATAACTTAGATCAATGATTTGGATCCAAAATTCATATCAATTTTAATCTCCACATGAACTTAATTAGAACAAAATGGCATAAAATTTTAATCTAAACAAGAATATGAATAAATTTAAGATGACACTAATTCAAAGAACAAATTATTTAAGATGACAAAGAACAAATAATTTTATTACATGATTTAAAATGGCCCTAATTCAAAATGGCACAATATGAACAAATAACAAATAATCTCTACAATTTTGTTGTTTAAGTAATCTCCACATGAATCTCCATATTTTCTAATTAAATGACACCAAAATTCATAGCAATTTTAATCTACACATCTAAAATTCATAGCAATTGTAACCTACACATCTAAAATTCATAGGAATTTTAATCTACACATCTAAAATTCATAGCAATTGTAATCTACACATCTAAAATTCATAGCAATTTTAATCTACACATGAATGATTTGGATCAATGATTTTACTAACTATGATCTAATTTTAATCTACACATGAATAATTTTAATCTACATATGAATTCATAGCAATTCATATATAACACCTATGATCTAAGTTAGTAATAGCAACTTAATCAATTTGCAAAATTCATAGCAAAATTTGTTGCTATGTTTGATCAAAGTTAGTAATAGCAACAAAATTTATAGTAAAAAAAAATAGCAACAAAATTCATAGTCAAAAAAGGGCCTCCACGGGCTGCACCACGACGGCGGCGCCACGGGCTGCACCACGACGGCGGCGGCCTCCCGAAGCCCAGCAGTGGCGCGGCACGGCCTCCACGGGCTGCACCACGACGGCGGCGCCACGGGCTGCACCACGACGGCGGCGGCCTCCCGAAGCCCAGCAGTGGCGCGGCACGGTGCGGCACGGCGACCTGCGGGCCGAAATCGCGCGCAGTGGCGCCCCGGCCAATCCCGCGCCACCGCGCGTCCCGCGGCCGTACGACGGGGAGGGGAGGAGAGGACGACGGCGGGGAGAAGAGGAGAGGACTTACCTCGATGACGGCGGAGGCGCAAGGGCCGGAGGGGAGGGCGACGGCGGGGCGCGATGCAGAGCACGGGCCGCGAGGCGCAGGGGAGGGGAGGGCGCGCGACGGCGTCGTCGCAGTCCGCGCGGGCGCCTCCGGCAGCAGGACGCGCGTGGCCACGGCGGGACGATGGGCGACGGCGTCACCACGGCGGGGGCGATGGGCGACGGCGGCGCTCGGGCAGGGCTTCGCCTAGGCGTGGTTCGATTTGGGGAGATAGAGAAAATTGGTGACCGAAACCCCACATAACGCGCGTAAAGCACCTTTCATCCCGGTTCCAGCCACGAACCGGGATGGATAACCCTTTCATCCCGGTTGGTAACACCAACCGGGACCAAAGGTCTGTCTGGGCCGCGAAAAATTGCGCGCGAAGCCCAGCAGGCCTTTGGTCCCGGTTGGTGTTACCAACCGGGATGAATGGTGTTTTTCTTTTTTTTCTTGTTTCCTTTTCTTATTTCTATTTCTGTTTTCTTTTTCTTTTACATCTATTAATTTAATTGCTTTTGTAGTTTTGTTTTTCTTTTACATGTTTTTGAATTGTTATTTTAGTTTCTTTTTAAAATTTAACTTAAATGGTCCAATATATATGAAAGGCCTTTTTTTTCTTGTTTCTATTTGTGTTTTCTTTTTCTTTTATATCTATTGATTTAATTGCTTTCGTGATAAATTTGATTTTTGACTGAGATAAGGTTTATCTTTCCTCCTTATATAAAGGCCAGGGGCCGGGATAAGGTGGGGTTGGTGGGGGCTGGGATAAGGTTTATCTTTCCTCCTTATATAAAGGCCAGGGGCCGGGAGACCTGAGAGCCTGCCCCTGCTCTCTCCCCTAATCCGCGCCGCCGCCGCCCTTGTCTGCGCCGCTCGACGCCCTCCTCCACGCCCGTGGCCTCCGCCGGCGCCGCGATATATCCTCCACACCACCGTGGACCTCCCCTCCGTCCCCATGCCAAGGTGCTGCCCTCTCCCTCCCCTACCTAGGTTGCACGCACCTTAGTTGTTTGATCAAATTCCCCGCTCATTTTTTCAGATCTCGGCGGGAATCGATGACGACCACCCATTTGTTGGAACCGGGCAGTGTCCGGGACTGGGCTCCGCCGGGCTGGCACTGGGAGGTGTCTTCCGGGACGCGTAGTTTGGTGAGGAATCCGGGTGACGTCGTCGACCCGGATCTTGTTTGGTGGCCGTCGCGTGGGCCAGCCTCGGTGCAGAGGCCGCCGGCCCCTGAGGTGGAGGTGCGTCACCGTATCAGAGAGGAGGACGAGCACGTCCGTCGTTACCTGGTTAGGTTGGATACGCAAGCGGTGCATGACAATATGTGGTATACACTTCATAGGGATCCTCCTCATGTGAGTATTGCCCCAGTGATGGTTCCTTATCTTTGGGTGCAAGCCGCCGGCCGCTCAGCACCTCGCGGCTTAGGACCCGGCAAAAGTTAGTTATATTATTCGTGATGTATTATGGATTAAATAAAGATGTATGCGTGATACTTTTGAATATTTGATCGATGATGTTTTTGTAAAGTGAGGACAATACTGTTCCCTGCTTTGAATTATTCTGCAATCCTCTTTTATAAAGCGACGGTTACCGCTGGCGGACACGTGTGACTGACACGAGTCGTGACCGCGAAGCCCGCCTTTAGTCCCGGTTGGTGTTACCAGACAGGTGGAGGTTCGGCGGCACCTGGTGGAGCCATAAAATATAAAATCTTATAGTGCCTACCTTCTCCGGCGAAACCTCTGCAAATTAGAAAAATAAAATTCATCTACCATCGACGCAGCCTCCCGCATCACTCCTGCCTTTCGACGACGCAACACCCTTCCCCTTCGACGACGCGGCACCCTTGTCCTAGGTTTGAGCGCCACTTCGATCCAAGCAGCGGTAAGACATCTCTGATGATCTACAACCGTCCGGCAAGACGTCTCTGATGATCTGCAACCGTTTGGAACGGTCGCAGGTCATCAGAGACGTCTTGCCACTGGTTGCCCAAAGATGCCTCTCCGAGTGACGCTGGAATGTTTTGTGTTTGAGCACCACTTCGATCCAAGCAGCGGCAAGACGTCTCTGATGATCTACAACCGTCCGGCAACACATCTCTGATGATCTGCAACCGTTTGGAACGGTCGCAGGTCATCAGAGACGTCTTGCCGCTGGTTGCCCAAAGATGCCTCTCCGAGTGACGCTGGAATGTTTTGTGTGTGAGTAACCTGTCTGAGGAGGGGGGCTATATATAGGGTACGTGTGCTTCTTTAGTCCCGGTTGGTAACACCAACCGGGTCATGTGGATCACGAAGTGGTCGTGATACTGCAGATCCAACAGCTCACAATCCCTCAAAAGAAACACACCCCTGATCCAACGGCTCACAAGCGCTTGAAAGAAAC
Organism: Poa pratensis; assembly: GCA_947311845.1. Lineage (NCBI taxonomy): Eukaryota > Viridiplantae > Streptophyta > Magnoliopsida > Poales > Poaceae > Poa > Poa pratensis. Next base: position 61,857,216 of record CAMZMU010000038.1, read on the forward strand.
ACACGATCCGTGTGCTTCTTTAGTCCCGGTTGGTGTTACCAACCGGGACTAAAGAAGCACACGGCAATCCCTCAAAAGAAACACACCCCTGATCCAACGGCTCACAAGCGCTTGAAAGAAACACACGATCCGTGTGCTTCTTTAGTCCCGGTTGGTGTTACCAACCGGGACTAAAGAAGCACACGGATCGTGTGTTTCTTTCAAGCGCTTGTGAGCCGTTGGATCAGGGGTGTGTTTCTTTTGAGGGATTGTGAGCTGTTGGATCTGCACTCCCCACCACCACCACCACTCCCACCTCATCCACAGGTACACTTTCTAATCGCCTATAAATAGCGGCGTCCCTGCAGCGAACGGCACACAACGAGCCTCTACCTTCGCCACCGAATCCAATGGCTGGATTTAGCCTACCTGCTGGCATGTTCCTTGGCATTATTGTGTTCGTCCTTGTTCACCGGCCAGCCATTGGAGCCACCTCCTGTAGGTCGGTGAACAATGACAACACAACGACGCTGTTGGAAACACAAGCCCTCAGGTAGGTTGAATCCAGCCACTGGATTAGGGTGACGCGATGATGAATTGCCGAGGAGGTGGGAGTGGTGGTGGTGGTGGAAGTGGTAGCCATGCCCCTCGGTCCGATCCAAGCAGCGGCAAGGCGCTCTGATGATCTGCGACATTCCCAACACTTTTTGGGACGGTCGTAGATCATCAGAGACGTCTTGCCGCTGTGGATCGAAGGTCGATTTGCTGCTCACGACGACTTTAATGCTTTAATACATTACTATACATCACATAAAGGTTTCTAACCGACCGGGACTGAAGAAGCATACGGATCGTTTCACTCACACCGTTACATTATTACACATCACTCACACTTTTCATAAAACGGACTGTAAGGATGCATACGGATCGTCGTCGTCATCCTCCTCATTACACAATCTTCTTCAACTTTCTACCCGTCACTTTCTTCTGTTTGCGCCGTAGCCATGGACAAGCTTCTCCATTTAACGCGAGACTTGGGTCAATTTTCACTGCGAAGGGCCGGATTTCTTCAAAATTGTTGTAATCTTCTGACATGTCTGTCTTGTCCTCCACTCCCACGATAGTTCTTTTCCCTGAAAGAACTATGTGACGCTTTGGCTCATCATATGATGTCTTCGCTTGCTTATCTTTTCTTTTTTTTGGTCTGGAAGACATGTCATTCACATAGAAAATCTGAGCCACGTCTTTGGCTAGTACGAATGGTTCGTTGTCATACCCAAAATTCTTGAGATCCACTGTAGTCATTCCGTACTGCGGGTCTACGTTTACCCCACCATCCAGGTTGTACCATTTGCACCGGAACAAAGGTACCTTGAAAGAAGGTCCGTAGTCAAGTTCCCATATCTGCTCTATGTACCCATAATATGTGTCCTTTGTCCCATTGTTGTTTGATGCATCAAAGCGGACACCACTGTTTTGGTTGGTGCTCTTTTTATCTTGGTCGGCCGTGTAAAATGTATTCCCATTTATCTCGTACCCTTGAAAAGCCAATATAGTCGAAGATGGTCCTCTGGCCAACAAGTTTAGCTGTTCTTCGACAGTGTTGTCATTAATGAGACGTGTGTGCAACCACCCGCAGAAAGTCTTCAAGTGTTCTTTTTCAATGCATTCTTCAGCCATTAATGAGCGTAAAGTATTCTTGTGTTCCTCGATATACGGAGCCACCAAGCTCGAATTATGTAGAACTGTGTAGTGTGCTCGATTGAAAGAATCCCAGTCAGAAAATATTTGTTTCTTTCCTAGTGTTCCTTTTCCACGCAATCTCCCCTCATGGCGCGATTGAGGAACACCGACCGGGTTAACGTCAGGAATAAAGTCAACACAAAACTCAATGACCTCCTCTGTTCCATAACCCTTGGAGATGCTTCCTTCAGGCCTAGCACGGTTATGAACGTATTTCTTTAAGACTCCCATGAACCTCTCGAAGGGGAACATGTTGTGTAGAAATACAGGACCGAGAACTTGAATCTCTTCGACTAGGTGAACTATGAGGTGCGTCATAATATTGAAGAAGGATGGTGGGAACACCAACTCGAAGCTGACAAGACACTGAACAACATCCTTCTGTAAAGTTCCTAGAGTCAATGGATTGATCACCTTCTGAGAAATTGCATTGAGGAATGAACATAGCTTCACAATGGGTAGTCGAACATTTTCCGGTAGAAGCCCCCTCAATGCAACCGGTAGTAATTGTGTCATAATCACATGGCAGTCATGAGACTTCAGGTTTTGGAACTTTTTCTCTGCCATGTTAATTATTCCCTTCACATTCGACGAGAAGCCAGACGGGACCTTGATACTGTTCAGGACTTCAAAAAAGATCTCCTTCTCTTGTTTGGTAAGAGCGTAGCTGGCAGGACCTTGATACTTCTCTGGATTAAGTTGGTCGTCTTTCGTCTTCTCGTGCATATGTTGATGGTTCAGTCGTGCACCCGGTGTATCTTTCGTCTTCCCATACACACCCAAGAAGCTTAGCAGGTTCACGCAAAGATTTTTCGTCACGTGCATCACGTCGATTGCAGAGCGAACCTCTAGGATTTTCCAATAGGGTAACTCCCAAAATATGGATTTCTTTTTCCACAAGGGTACGCGCTTGTTGGCGTCTTTCGGAACAGATAGACTGCCAGGACCCTTTCCAAAGATTACTTCTAAATCCTTGACCATCTCATATATAGCATCACCATCAGGGCAGGTAGGCTTCGTCCGGTCATCAACCTCACATTTGAAATGCTTGCCTTTCTTTCTTACGGGATGCTCAGGTGGAAGAAATCGACGATGACCTGGGTACACATTCTTGTTGCCTACATATATACTTTCAGTCTTATCTAGACAGTGCGTGCAAGCATTGTATCCCTTGTTTGACTGTCCTGAAATGTTACTAAGAGCAGGCCAATCATTGATGGTTACAAACAACAACGCTCGTAGGTCAAATGCCTCTTGTTTGTGCTCATCCCACACACGTACCCCTTCGTCACTCCACAACTCTAAAAGTTCTTCAATCAATGGCCTTAGGTACACATCAATGTCGTTGCCGGGTTGCTTCGGACCTTGGATGAGCACCGGCATCATAATAAACTTCCGCTTCATGCACAACCAAGGAGGAAGGTTATACATACATAGAGTCACAGGCCAGGTGCTATGACTGGAGCTTTGTTCCCCGAAAGGATTAAAGCCATCTGTACTTAGACCAAATCTTATGTTCCTAGCGTCATCTGCAAACGTCTTGAAGGTCCTGTCGATTTTTCGCCACTGCGACCCATCAGCGGGGTGTCTCAGCATCATGTCTTTCTTACGGTCTTCTTTGTGCCATCGTAACAACTTTGCATGCTCTTTGTTTTGGAACAAACGTTTCAACCGTGGTATTATAGGAGCATACCACATCACCTTGGCAGGAACCCTCTTCCTGGGGCACGGATCGCCGTCAACATCACCAGGGTCATCTCGCCTTATCTTGTACCGCAACGCACCGCATATCGGGCACGCATTCAAATGCTCGTACTTCTCACCGCGATAGAGGATGCAATCATTGATGCATGCATGTATCTTCTGCACCTCTAATCCTAGAGGGCACACAATCTTCTTTGCTTCGTACGTACTGGGGGGCAGTACGTTATCCCTTGGAAGCATCTTCTTTATTATTTTCAGCAAATTCTCAAATCCTCTGTCAGTTGTACCATTCTCTGCCTTCCATTGCAGCAATTCCAGCGTGGTACCAAGCTTCTTCTGGCCATCTTCGCAATTTTGGTACAACAATTTTTTGTGATCCTCTAACATGCTATCCAACTTCGACCTCTCGTTTTCACTTCCGCTGTTTATCCGTGCATCAAGAATGGCCCGGCCAAAATCATCATTGGGCTCATCATCATTGGGCTCTTCTTCAGCTTCGTCTTCCCCCATTGGAGTATCACCGTCTGCAGTGAACGTAGGATAGGTGTCATTATCCTCTTCTTCTTCATTTTCTTCCATCATAACCCCTCTTTCTCCGTGCTTGGTCCAACAATAATAACCATCCATGAAACCCTCCTCCAACAGGTGGACGTGAATGGTTCTTGACGTAGAGTAATCCCGCTTATTCTTGCAGACTCTACATGGACAAAGAATATAACCACTCGACGGCTTGTTATCATTAGCCACACGGAGAAAACTATGCATGCCATTGATAAAGTCGAGACCGCGTCGGTCACTGTACATCCATTGCCGGCTCATCTGCATTATATAAATATATCAAAAACCATTACACTACATCATAAATATATAGTACTGACCAAATTAATTAATACAAGTTCATCACATTAAAACCAAAGTAGAGTAGTGCCCAAATGTAATACATTGTTCTAATGAAACATACATTAATTGAACCTAACATACAACTATCTAAAGAATTTAAATCCAACAACAAATGCGATCAAAATCGCAACTAAGGTAACTATTGAACCAACAGCATAATGATACCAAGCCTCTCGACTAATGGCATATTTTCTAATCTTTTTAAGCTTCAAGCGCATTGCCTCCATCTTCATCTCGTGAGCAGCGACGACGACCCCGTAAGCATCATCGATGTCGGCAATCTTCAAGTCCAATACACTCTTCTCTTCTAGGTATTGGAGACAAAGATCTTCGCTTATCTTCAATTTTGCTTTCAAATCGTCGTTTTCCTTTTTAAAATACTCGACAATAGGGTCGACTGGAATTTCCGGTTCAACTACCTCCTAAATAAAAATATCTCTACGTCAAGTTGGTCGGGCATGAGTGTGATAAACACGAAACGAAACAAATAGTTATGAAAATATACCACATCCGAATCATAGATCGGACGAGGGCCGACGGGGACGGATATCAAAACCATGACACTATACATATAAAAAACAAAGAAATTAATTATACAAGAAATAAATATGCATTTAAATCATACAAGTATATATATAGGTTTTAAAAATAAAAGATAAAAAAGAGGCTCACCAAAGTGGTGCCGGTGACGGGACGACGCGGGCTATCGACGGCGGTGAGGACGGGGACAACACTAAAATCCACAAATAATAAATTAATTTGGGCTCGCAAATACACTTTCTAGCTTGGGCATTTCATCAAACACCTTGCTAGCATTACAAAATTGAAATGAGCTAAACTAGCAACGAAATGAGCTAAAGTTGCAACGCCGGAGGAAAGAACGATGTTGCTAACCTTTGAATAGATGGGGTGCCTTCAATCCTCTCAAATGGTGCAAAAAAATGGGGATTAATTTGAGTGGGAGAGAGGAAAATGGAGGAGAAATGGTGATGAACTCGAGCTAGCTCGGGTGGAAGAAGATGATATATAGCAGGGAGACCCTTTGATCCCGGTTTGTAACACGAACCGGGACCAAAGGTCCCCTGCCAGAGGGGCCCAGCGCGGCGACGCATGTGAAGACCCTTTCATCCCGGTTCGTGTCACGAACCGGGATGAAAGGTCCCAACCGACCCGGGATCAATGCCCACGGGCGCCACGACGGCTCGACCCGGGATCAATGGTGCATTGATCCCGGGTTATAATTCGGCCGGGACCAAAGCTCCGGATGGATGGTGATGTTTCTACTAGTGGTAGGTCTGATTGGATGAGTGATTTCTGTCTGGACCGTGTCCGGACCGTCCCCGTGAACAGTATCTGCAGAAGTTGTGTCCGGCTGGAGATGCTCTGATTTTTTTTTTGCAAGGTAATACGTTTCTCATTGATAAATAAAGAACAAGATACAAAGCACGTACACACTGATCTTACATATCTGTAAAGATAGGATAAACCTATGTGACAAACCAACGCCTATCCCTATCCTTCGACACCACCAAAGTAGGCACCAAAGTGAAGCGAGACAGATCACCTCTTCACCCGAGCTCGACGCGACTCCATCGTTGATCATCAGCTTTACGGACCTCCAAAATAGTTTGCCCGAAGCAAAACCATTGCCGTTGAACAAATCAGACCGGGGCAACATGTTCCCGGACACGCCATCGAACTTCAGAACTGACACCCCCGCACGACTAGGACGTCGAAGAAGCAAGTCAGAACTGTCAGCCTCCATCCACAAACCCAACACAGGATACACCATCTTCCAGTTGTCACATGCGCAAACAACCGTCTGCACGTACTCGTGGACGACACATCCTCCCTGCTCCACCATGACGTCGGAGAGAACGCTGCAGCAACGGGGACAGAGCAGAAGGAGAGACACACCTGATGGGGTCACCGCCGCCTCGCCGACACCATCCATGAACCCTAAGTTCGCCAATCCGAAAGATCAACAAACACACGATGCCATCAACTCCGAGACGCTGCCATGAAAGACACCGCCGGTGTGGGAGTGAAGCTGAGACAGATTTATTCGTCCGGGCGCCGCTCCCACCACCCCAACGGCACACCACGACCTGCAAAACCAAAACCTAACTACAGAGCGGAGGAGACCGGATCCCCTCTCCCTCCCGCCGCCGGAGCAGCAGGCAGAGAGAGAGAGGGGACCAGCACGTTCCGCGGTGGAGATCGGCCGGAAAACAGTCGCCTCCTGATCGCCGTCTCTGGGCGGCGAAGCGTTGCAGGTTCTTTCGGGCCTAGATGCTCTGATTTATCCAGATACTGGACTAGAGATGGCAACGCGATCAATACTTTTGTACTCGTAGGGAGTAAATCAGTTGTTAACCAATACTCGTACGGAATAAACAGCAAACATCAGTAGGCCGTGATACGTTGCCGTTGGTACTAGGACGTCATGGGCGCATCGACCTGGCCACGACGCAAGCCGCAACAAAACGCTCCACTCCACTAGCAAAGCAGAGCAGCAGCTAGCGTGCGTATTCCGGCAAGGGCAGCCAGCCCCCAGCTAGCGGAGCGCTCGGGAACAGAACGCGTGTCCGTTTCTTCATGCTCACAAATACCGCCACCGCCATCCCTCTCCATCCTCCAGTGCTTCTTCCCCTCTTCTCCACCGAACCAGTGCCGCTCGTCTCGTGCCCTGCCAGTCCACCCACGCCAAAAGCGTTCGCCATTCGCGCCGTCTGGCCGTCCGTACCGTATCTCCCGGCGCTCCAGCCAGCAGAGCAGCACGGGGTCCGTGCGGATAAAGAGCCATTTTTGGAGAGCCGCTTTTGGAATCGGCACAGAAAGGGAAACGGGAGATCCGGCCGCCCTTTTTGGCCGATCGTTCTGCCGGCATATAGTACGACCCCATCTTTCCTCGGCGCGTCGCGCGCGAGGCCGAGAGAGCCGCAGTTCCAGGGAGGAGGGGAGGGGACGTTCTTGGATGGTCGTTGCAGCTTGGCCGGACCGCGTCGACCGATGGAGTTCTGGCCGGAGTTCTTGGCGACCAGCGGCGGGCACGAGTTCGTGGCGGGAGGCGTCGGCGGCATGGCCGGCGTGCTGGCGGGCCACCCGCTCGACACGCTCCGCATCCGCCTGCAGCAGCCGCCGCCGCCCGTCAGCCCCGGGATCACCGCCGCGCGGCTAGGGCGACGACCGCCCTCCGCCGTCGCGCTGCTGCGTGGCATCGTCCGCGCCGAGGGCCCCTCCGCGCTCTACCGCGGCATGGCAGCGCCCCTCGCTTCCGTCGCCTTCCAGGTCAGCGAGTTTCTCCATGCCTCGTGTGTTCCCAGTGTAAAATGTCTGAAGCGATTAGATCAGCGTACGTGTGCGTTTCCAGGAGCTCGATCGTGGGTTCTTTCGTTACGTCTTCCTTTTCCGATTAAAGTTTGCTTGAATGTCACTTTCGAGAAGAAAGTTTGCGCAAACAGCCAAACAGGACTAACGAAATGAGAAAGTAAGCTACTATAGGACGGCGCTACATCGTACGCAACTACTCCTAGCTAGAAATGATCATCTCTTCCCCCCTTGCTTTTGGCGTTTGAATGCCTCCTCTGCCTTTGCTTCTTTCTCTGTTTCCGTAAGATAGCACAAGAGTAAAATGTAAGAGAAAAACAGGTGTTCACTGCACTCATTCGCGTGAGATGCAGTTGCCCTCCAATGATCTGACAATCTGACGTGTTGGAAGCTTGGATGAGCAAAACACAATGGGCCTTCCACGTGTTTGCTTCAGTGTGCTGTTGTTTCGCGTCACTCTCATTCTGGCTGTTCACATGGTTTGGCCGTATGGTCTGTGCAGTCGTTCTCCCCAATAAGCTAACGCACACGTTTCGTTTTTGTTTATGATTAGGCTTGCCACGTAACGTACTATGCTGCCTTCATCTTTGTTCTGTAGTTGTAAAGCTGGCATCATGTCTTCCGTTGTTCTACAAGCCTGAGGATGGCAGTACGCTGGTGCATTTCACTTCAGAGATTTCACATTCTTCGGTCCACGATCTACTATCATCTAGGAATCCACAAGATCGACTGCAATACATTTCTGTCTCTACTCATATTATACCTCCCTGGACGTCACATTGTATCTCCCTGGACCAGGACCGTCTGGCACGCGCTCTGCACTTGAACACTGTAACTAACTAACGGCGATGCTGTATTAGTTTACAGTAGAATCATGTCACAAACTGACCTCCGAATATTTCCTGTTGCAGAATGCAATGGTCTTCCAAATCTACGCGATCCTATCTCGGTCGCTCGATCCACGGACGTCCACCTCCGTTCCCCCCTCCTACACAAGCGTGGCACTCGCCGGTGTCGGCACCGGAGCATTGCAGACGCTGATCTTATCCCCGGTCGAGCTCGTCAAGATCAGGCTGCAGCTGGAGGCCGAGGGGCTGAGGCACCGCGGTCCAGTGGACATGGCCCGGGACATCCTCCGGAGGGAGGGCATCCGCGGCATATACCGGGGGCTCGCGGTCACCGCGCTCCGGGACGCGCCGGCGCACGGCGTCTACTTCTGGACGTACGAGTACGCGCGGGAGCGGCTGCACCCGGGTTGCCGGCGCACGGCGCAGGAGAGCCTCTCGACGATGCTCGTGTCCGGTGGCCTCGCCGGCGTGGCCAGCTGGGTGTGCTGCTACCCGCTGGACGTGGTGAAGTCGCGGCTGCAGGCGCAGACGCAGACGCACCCAGGGACGGAGCTGTCATAGAGGCATTGGCGTCAGCTGACCCCAGTGGAAATTGGTAATCTCTTCATTAAGTAGTACTAACTAGTGTATATTTTAGCAAAATGACCCCAGTAAAATACACATAACATAGAGCTGACCCCATTAATAATTTTTTCTAGCTTCGTCCCTGGACGCACCCGAGGTACCGCGGCGTCGTCGGCTGCTTCCGGAAAAGCGTTCGGGAGGAAGGGTTCCCGGTGCTGTGGCGCGGCCTCGGCACGGCCGTCGCGCGGGCGTTCGTCGTCAACGGCGCCATCTTCTCGGCCTACGAGCTGGCCCTGCGATTCTTGGTCCGCAACAACGGGCAGACGATGCAGGTCATGGAGGAGAACTGAACTGTTGAGATCATTAGCGCAACTCCATCATCCGTTTGCAAGATTGGAGGTGCTCGCGTTGTTGTTGTACATAGGCTAGTATTCATTGGAAGTGGCTATGGGGGTCATACAATTACAACAAGGTGTGATTGTCAGAGAGTGTTGTTCGTAGCTGCAGGATTCACACAAAGTTGCACTATAGGTGCGCTTCTTGATGACGACGATCAGTTCTCCTAATGCTCGGGGAAATTGTAGCATATATGCAGCAAAACAATTCAACATCATGAGTCAGTGACCAGTTGCCGGATCAATGAACTTCGATGAGGGTTCCTGTCTCATATGGTGTTATGTTGACCTTGTTCGCAGCAGATTTACTAAAAAGAGGCACTTCTACTTGTTCTACTTGCATTATGTGAATCACTGCATTAGAGCATCTCCAATAGGTGATGCAAACTAATAAATAACAACCTTTTACATCACAAGGGACCAAAAAGTGGTCCCCAATAGCAGCCCCTGATGTAAATTTCGACAAAATTGTTTTATGGCATGATGTAAAAATTGGTTCAGGTGATGCAAATATACATCACCAAGGGTTGTGCCCTAAACCACATGCAGCCGTGCACGCGACTCCAACCACTGAACGAAAGCTTCCGCCCCGCCCCCTCGCCTCCCGCGATCCGCTGCGCGCCGGCGATCCATGGCGATGTCGACGCCGCCGACCGTCCCCGCGGGTGCGGCGGCCCTCAGCGGTTCCATTCCCGCAGTTAGCGCATCCGACCCCTCACATCCCACCGCCCCCACCCCCTCCGGCCGTGGAAGAGGAGGCGGATTTCTCCTCCACGGCCTGCCGCCGCCATCGGGGAGGCGAAGAAGAAAGCCTCCACCGGTCATGGATGTGGAAGAGCCGCCGCGAAGGCTGCGCGGAACACCCTTGGCCAGAAACCGCCTAGGTCTAGGAAGGCGATCACGGCGGTGTCTGCTCCACCTCCTCCTGTTGCGGCCGCTGTTCAACCTCCTCCTGTTGTTGAGGCTACCCCACGCCGTCGGCCGTAGAATATTTGTCGCTGATGGCACCGACGGCAAATGATCACTTCAATGTTGGAGAAGGGTAAATTTCTTTGTTCATGTTTAAAATTAGAATGTTTAGTTTATATGATTTAGTTGTTCATTATTTAATTTAGTTAAGGATTACAATGTATAGTTGAGGATGAATCATTTTTACAATACACAAATGTTGCCAATCAAGATTTTCCATCTCAAGATTATTTAACTCAAGATTTTGAAGCACGTGATGATGAAGATAATCTTGACATGGATGATGAGGGTTTTGTTAATACGAGGGGTAGAGCTGCGAATTATCGTAATGAAGAGGATGTGTTGATTTGTACGGCATGGAAGAGAGTTTCCCTTGATGCGGTTGTTGGAACCGATCAAGTGTCCAACACATATTGGTTGAGGATGAAGGAATTTTTTGATGAGCGAAACACTAGTGGAGTTGTAAGATCAGCTGTTTCCCTCCGTCACCGATGGAACACGATAAATAGTGAATGTCAAAAGTGGTCTTCTTGTTTGTCAAATGTGGAAAAAAATGAATCCAAGTGGTTGTAACTACGAAGATAAGGTGATTTTACCTGCTTCCTATTTTATGTGACAAAGACGTACGAGTAATGTTCAACACATCCGTATCGTCCATATACCTGGGGTTCTCCTCTCTCCACGGATCCGAGGGACCGGGGCCTCAAATCAGCGCCTGATCCTTTCTGGAATCAGAATATACACATGTTTGGCTGTAATAAACGAAAGGAATTTTCCACAAGTGGTGCAAGATTGCAGCCAAATGGAGTCCCTTACCGTCCACAAGTGCTCTGTAGAAAAGCTAATCCGTTTTGCTCTCCTCCTGTCGCTCTTTCGAAACAACTGGTGAAAACAACACGTTTTCCTCATCGGTGAGAGCTACTAAGAAAAACCTGCATCTCTTTCTTTTATGAATGATAATTCTGCATTTCCATGCATCACTCGAACTGTAGACCTGTAGCATTCACTAATTAGTAGAAGACGTAGAAGTGCCTCACATAAGAGCATCTCCAATAGGTGCCCTAAAATAGTAGCCAAAAAATAGGGTGATGTATGAATCACCAAAAACGTGATTTTTAGGGCACCGAAAGTGTCCAACTCCAACAGGTGATGTATTTTAGAGCACGAGGTTCCCAGTAGGTGATGTAAAATATAAGGCAGCCACGCGCGCAGCCAGTGGCGGAGCTAGAGAAGTGGGGGTCGGGGTGCACGTTGGTGCCAAAACTATCAAATTTCATTTTTTAGGGGTGGCACGTGAGGTGAAAATTTACTATTTTACACAGAAAACAAGATTTACCCGGTGTCCTATGCACCCCCTTGGTTGCACTTGGATCCGCCAGTGCGCGCAGCCGCAACCATTTTGTACTAAACTTTGAACAAAATATATATAAATCAACACTGAATGCATATTTGAACCACAAATAAAGTGCATGACACCAAAATAATCCACTCAAACATAGTGCTTAAAAGTACTTTAACAAAAGTGCGTATTTAAAAATATAATACATAAATAAAAGTCACTCAAAATTCATCCTTCATCTTCTTGTTCGTCGGTCTTCTCCTTGTCACCATTGTTTTCCTTCTCTTTTTCGACGGTCTTCGGACCATCCATTGCGGTAGCAACATTGGTAGTCACATTGCCACCCATGTGTCCACCATAGCTGCTGCTTCCACCATAGGCTCCTCCTATACCACCATAGACGCTCATGTATCCCCCATACCGGCATTCATACCTCCTCCCATTTGTGCACCATAGGCTCCTCCCATCATGTTCATCATATGCTCATTTGTTTCTTCGCAAACATTTGATCACGACAAAGATCGATATATGCTTTCTGCTTCGCATCCATACCACTTGTATCCATGAACATGAACTTTTGCTCTCTTTCCTCCTCCAGTTTGCGCTCCTCGGCCGCCAACTTCCTCCCTTCTAGCTCCACCTTGTGCTCCTCGGTGGCGGCCCTCCTCTCATCCGCTGCAATATTCCTCTCCTCGGCCGCACTTCTCGCCTCTATTTCTTGTAACTTCAGCATCCTTTTCTCTTCGACATACTCCTTGTGTGCCATCACTATTGTTTCAAACCCTTCTTTGAGATCACTATCTCCTGCTTTTGAGCCCTTTCCTTTTTTCCTTCCATTCGGCCTCTTTGTTTTGGCACTTCATTTACAAACGTTCTCTTCACCACTTCCATCATTCTCATCATCATCAACCGCCCACGCCTTTCTCTTGTTTGGAATTTCATACAAATCCATGTTCTTCCACTTTATCCTCATGTTCAAGCTCACTCCAACAATGATGTAAAGTGAATGATTTCCCTTTCTTCTTTTTTTCTCCTTTCATCCCTTTTCCTTGTAATAAACCTTGAGTAATAACAAGATGAATCCAAGCCTGGCCAGCGGCAGCGTCAGGGTCTCTTCGTCCCTCGCGTGGGGAGGTCTCTGCGAGCAGGCGATCTCAGGCTAGATCGGGGCTCGACCGTCGGAGCCTCGGCGTGGTGGCGATCTGGCGTTAGGGTGCTGTGACGCACAACGGCGGGAGGGTGGCGGCGGCAAGGGAAAGCTCCCTGATCGGCCGACGGCGGTGGTTGCATCCATGGCCGGAGGGTCAGAGGATGGTGGCGGCCATAGATCTGATCGTCGCTCAGATCTGTCGTGGGTTGGCCCTTGCCGCCCGGCGGTGCGTGGAGGGGTCGGTGAGGGGCGGCCGGAGGTCCTCTGCCGAGGTCCCGGTGGCGGCGTGCATGTCACGATGCGGCTCCACGCGGATCGGGTGGCGCGACCATCGATGAAAACCGCGCCGACTTCGGTCATGGCTGACGATGGCGACGTCTTTGACGTTGTTTCCTTGTCAAGCATCGTCATTGCAGGTTGCATCACCTCACTCGGGCTGCTCCATGGGAAACCCTAGATCTGTATCTCCCGGATCGGATGATGGTGGCGCCTCCGGTGTCGCTCTCCCTCCCAGGGACATAGTTTTGGAGCATACGCTGGCCAGAGGAACCTGAAGATGGAAGCGGTGTTTCATTTGCTGCATCGACGATGTCGGGTCTCGGCGGCGTGGCGGTGCGGTGTCCTGGCGATTGACGCGTGCAGGGCGGTTGCGCTGTTGAAAGTGCATGTGTTGCCTCATGCGTGGTTTTGGTAATTAATGACAATCCTTATGGACTAATGTTTGCATTAAGATATTCTTGTAGATCTTGTCCATAGGAAAGATTGGAGTTCATGTGTTGGACTCTAGAAGATTACATGATGACCAAGGTTCTAACCAAGGGTTTATATAAAGAATGGTCTTGTGAAGAGTTGAGCTTATTGCAAGCATGGCTTGGAAAAGAAGTTTGAGTGAACTTTCATGCTATTTCCAAGCCATCATATATATCAAGAGAAGAAGATGAAGTGCAAGTCCAATATGATCCATCTCGGAAGATATCATTTGATTGAAGCTTGCAATCAAGACATGAAGACGGAGCTTAGCGAGGCTCTCCCATAATGGAGTATGGGGGAGCATTTGGAGATGTCTTCACCAAGCAAAGCGCAATCAAGAAAGGTGGTCCACTTGAAGAGATCAAGATCGTCATTATCTAGCTCAAGTGGAATGCGCAAGGCAAAGGTATGATCTTGATAGGTTTTCTATTTTACCGGTCTCATGGTGTTAGTGGGAGACCGGGTTATAGGATAGAAGGCGTACTATCAAGAGGGGCTCTCAAGTGAGTAACTTGATCGCATCTTTGTGGAGAGCTCAAACCTTTGCATACTTGGCATATCATCTTTCTTAGTTCTTATTTGGTTCTTCTCTTTGTTGGGTTTTGGTGCTTGTCGTGATCTTCATGACAAGCCCAAGTTCTTCGAAAACGGATTTCATATGGAAAACTTGTTTTATTTTCATGTTGGAAATATTATCGGTTTATCCCTGAGGAGAGTTCCACACCTTCCCATGTGTGTGAACTTGACTCTATTTATCTTTCCAACAAAGTTGGTTTCATCTCATTTGGAGTTTTATTGAAAAAGATATAGATTTTAGAATGTTTTTTTCTGCGTAGGCCGGCTCCCAGGCCGGCCTAGGCCGAGCTCCTGGCCGGGCGGATCGGGTAGCAGGCCGGCTCCCTGGCCGGCCCAGGCCGGGCTCCAGGCCGGGCGGCTCGGGGAGCATGTCGGCTCCCTGGCCGGCCCAGGCCGGGCCACAGGCCGGCTCGCTCAGCCCATCTCGCTGGGCCACAGCCAGGCCGAGCCACAGCCAGGCCTCGCTGCCCACTCGCTGCAGGCCAGCTCGCTCCCAGGCCGGCTCGCTCCCTGGCTCGCTCAGCCCAAAAACAGCCCCAACGGCCATATTTTTTCAGTGAGCTTTTTAAAGGGTTTCTTCCCCATTGTTTCTCATATCTCTTGAGCAAGTTTTTCTCCCCTCTCTCCTCCATTGTTGACATTTGGAAAAAGCTTGCCTTCCTCTCATTCCCTCCCATGATTCTTGCATATCTTTGAGGGAAATGAGAGGAGATCTAGATCTACATATTCATCCATTCCATCTCTCCTCTAAGTGAGGGAGCCTAGTAGATCTTGATCTTGGAGTTCTTGGTGCATCTCCTCTTTGTTCTTCCTCTCTTATTCCCCCATAAGCATTTGTTACTTAGTTGGAATTTTAGAGTGAAGGATTGAGCACTTGTGCTCTTGCCTTTTGCATTTGGTGCATCGGTGTGCTCTCCACGAGGATTCGTGGAAGTTGAAAGCTTGTGAACTTGTTACTCTTGGGTCTTTGGACCCTAGACGCCCGTGTGGTGGTTGAGACCCTTGTGTGGTCACTTGTAGCTGTTCGGGAGCCCCCAATCCCGTTGTGGGTTGTGCCCCGGATCGTTGTTGAAAGGCTCCGGATTTCCGCCTCGAAGGATTCCGATAGTGGAAGGTGAACCAAACCTTTGTGTTGCGGTTCATCGAAGAAGAAGGTGAAACCTTTGTGGTTGTTGAACCATTGTGTTGGTTCACACCTCTCCAACGAGACGTACTCCCCTAAAAAGGAGGAACTCGGGAATACATCCTCGTCTTCGCGTGCCTCGGTTATTTCTATACCCGAGCTCTTTACTTATGCACTTTACATTGTGATAGCCTTCGTGCTTGAAGTATTCTATATTGCTATCACCTTGTTGCTTGTCTTGCTTAGCATAAGTTGTTGGTGCACATAGGTGAACCTAGTTTATTTAGGTTGTTGGCTTGTTAATTTAAACACATAGTTTTATTCCGCAATTATCAAGCCTAAACCGGAAAAGTTTAAATCGCCTATTCACCCCCCTCTAGGCGACATCCTTGTCCTTTCAATTGGTATCAGAGCCTGGGCTCTCTTTTTGGGCTTTACCGCCTAGAGAGTAAAGATGTCGTTTAGAGAATTAGTGCACAATCCCATTTTTAAATTCGATGGCACAAATTGTGATGTTTGGAAAATTCGCGTGCTTAACCTTCTTCGGGATATAGACCCACATGTTAAGAGAATTGTAGATATGGGTTTTTCTTCTCCAAAGGAGGATGAGGAAAACTCTTATCTCGATACTCTTGTATCTAATGGTCTTATATGTGTTTTGGGCGATGTAGTTCTTGCTTCAATCATGCCTTTTCGGAACGCTCATGAGCTTTGGACCAAGCTTCAAGATAAATATGAAGTGTCCAATATTATTGAGGATGATTGTTCTCCCTCCGCCTCCGGCCATGACGATTTCACAACTTCTTCCACTTCACCAACATGTGATTTGTCACAAGGTAATGATATGGTGAGTGGTGATTGTGGCGCCCCGACCCGACTGCTATACAGTGATGCTGTGTATCACCGGTTAAGCGATACAACCGGAGGTTACGGGTTTACCAATCCCCGGCCAAAACCTTTGGCAGGCGTTGCTCGGAATTGATCATCGGCAACGCAACACCCCGATTGATGCCTTAACACAGGCACAACTATCAATGCATAATAGAGAGATCAAGACTTGTGGAACAACTGGCACATCACAGACTCTATGACTGAAAGCATTATAGTTCAACTCTTATAATAGAGAAAGATAGCAAAATACAACCAGAGGTCACAGACCCAACATTACAACATGCGGAAGCGAAATAAGTTGTTCTAAACAACAAGATCCAAATTATGGCCTAAGAGGCCTACAAATAAACATCCAACGCCAGCTGTTCCGGGATGTCCCAAGCTGCCACCTGGGAACCCCGGACTACTCATCGACGTCCACAAAGAACCCACCTTCGAGGTCGGTGAAGTCCTCCTCTGAAACAAAACAAACGACGTTGAGTTCGACGAACTCGCAAGATTAAGTATAGAGCTTTAGCTCGATGAGGCTTTCAAGGTTTTATGGCTGTTTTGCATAAAGCTGATTTTATTTATAGCAACATAACTCCATGGCATCGACTAATCAGAGTATTTTTAAAAAGTGGTAAGAAGTAACTCTTTCCTTTGATCACCTTTCTCATCATCAACCACCATTTACCACTGTACCTGTTCTACTAAGGCTCCTCCCCGAATCACCCTCGAGGAAGCTAACCTTGCATTCTTAAATAGTACCTTTAGTACTCAGGTTTTAATCATTCCGTTCAAGTTTTCTATGATCTTATCGTCCTTTCCCAAGTTGTCCATAACCGCGGACACGGCTTTTCGAAAAGATTTAACCCTGCAGGGGTGTACAATGTTTGCCACGCGTACCGTCCGGCCCATTGCCTGGCTCTTAGCTCTCTTCCGGGGAAAGCCGGCTGGGTGGGAGCAGTGACGACTTCTCCCTCGCTTGAGACTTTCCAGGATCATCAGTGGCGGTAGGAAAGGTTCAGTGCCTCCAACACCCTGCCCCACGGCCACTTATTTTCCTAACACCACCATCCTCATCCCATTCTCAACCACCATTTTCACGCACGCGCAAATGGAAGCTCGAACTAGAGGACCCTGGCTAGCCCCTCACAAGTTATTTAGTCGAATAAGGGTTCCTGCAATTGCATAGGCCTCACGCATGGTTGCACGCTCAGTCTTGGTTCAAGAGGTAAAGAACTCACACCTAGGCGGCGAGAACGAGACAAAACACCACAACCACAGTGGCCTCTCATCCCCACCTTTAAGCATTTTATTACCTGTCACCACAATTCCTCCACCATCATCCGAACATTTAAGCATCTGTTCCCAACATGAAATATCCATCGGACGAATAAACATTTAACTGAGCATGGCTAAGCATTAACATAGCATAGTTAAGTATCTCAGGACAGCAATACAATCCTATGGATAATAGGAGGGGAAACAGGTAATGGCATCGGAACTTAATGCAACTATAAGATACTCTAAACCAAACAAATTGGCATTCGGAACCGCATGCAATATTATAGTGGAGAAAATATTTTCGGAAAATAAGATAAGACATGCTCAGAGGGGGGATTACGCTTGCCTTGCTCAACGTGCTGGTAGTACGAATCGTCGGGGTATTGCGGTGTAACCCCAGCTGCTTGATCTATCGAAGCATAAAACATCGGAGGAAACAATCAATCACCACACATGCTTTAACAAATGCAATGCACAAACACATGATGGCATGACAATTTAAATCCCCGAGATGAGGATGATTCAAGCTAGTCAACTTAAACGGAGTTCGGATGCAAAAAGGGCACATCTCGAGTACACCGTGGAGTTAAGTATAGTAGCATCTTTACTTGTTAATGGGATTAGATGATCCCTATTGTTAACTTGCACATGAATGACATGAACATGTTAAGATGCAGTGTTTGGGTGATTAATCATTCTTGTAATCAAAGTAACAAGGAGAACTGAAAGGATTTTGTATTACAGCTGAGGAAGGTTAATCGGATTATCCGATGAAGTTGGAATCGGATTATCCGATGAAGTTGGCTCGAAACGGCTAAGGACCTGAAGTTTAAACAGTGGCCTGTGGTACTGAAGAATTTCGGATTATCCGAATTTGGCAAAACCGGAATATCTGATCGACACGGCGGTACTGAAATTCCACTAAGGACCTAAAACAACATCGTAGGTCTCCGGATAATCCGACAGTGCTCGAGTCGGAATATCCGAGCGGAGGACACGGCGGCGAGCTACGGCGAACGACGGCTGCGGGAAGCGCTCGAGACGGCAGAGGGCACAGGGAGGTTCGCGAGCTCACCCTTAGCGTGTGGGGGAGGCTCGGCGCAGATGGGGGAGGTCGGACGGCGGCGTATTTCCCGCGGCGGCGCTCGGGCGGCAGCGAGGAAGAAGAGGTCGTCGGGGTCGATTCTGAGCGGCCCGGCTCGATTCCTTCGGCGGAGAGGTAGCAGGCGACGCGGCGGAGCTTCGGCGCTGCTCGGCCTGGCTTGGAGAGGCGCGGAATGGCGGCGATGCATCGGCGACGAGCTAGCTAGGGTTCGTCCATGGCGGGAGACGAGAGAGAGAGGAAACGGGGAAAAATAATGGGGGAGAGAGAGAGGCTGCCTCGGCGGTGGCCTTATCCACCTCGCGTGGTCAACGGCGAGCAGAGGAGGGCGCGGCGACGAGCTGGTGCGGAGCGAGCTGGAGCAGCTCGGTCGCTACAGGGAGAAGAAGACGGTTTTGCGAAAAGCCCCCTGTTCTTATTTTCCCATTTACAAATAGGTCCTTTTCTGTTTCTTTTAATTTCCAGCAGCATTTCAGTGATTTTATCGAGGCACTTAAACATTTTACAAAAATCTGAGAAAATTCTTGTAGCCTCCCAACAGCATGTGGAAGCACCACAAAAATTGGGGTTGCAAAATAAAATGTTCTGAGCAACATTTGTTCATAAGGTTGGATTATGGCATTTTTGCTAAATTCAAAATGTTGCTCCTTTAGTATTTTTAGAGCAAGTTCAAAATAGTATTTTTAAACTCTTGGAACTTCCTTGACAAATATAATATGTCAAGTATTTTTGTTTTGCAAGTTTGAGTGCCTTCATTGTTTTGAGATTTGTTAAAGCAAGTTTGGCAGTTTGTTGTTCAATGGTGCCAAACCAATTAGTGTGTTGTTTAGCAAATTAATATGGATACCATGATGCAATGAAACACAAAAGTGGAAATTTTACTCAGGTTTTTAGGTTCTCAAACTTTGGGCTGTTACAATTCTACCCCCCTTACAGGAATCTCGTCCCGAGATTCTAAGATTGCGGAAAGAAGTCGGGATACTCCTCACGAAGACTAGACTCTCTTTCCCAAGTTGCTTCCTCCTCGGAATGGTGAGACCACTGAACTTTGAGGAACTTGGTAGTCTTGTTACGGGTCTTCCTTTCGGCTTCATCCAGGACACGAATGGGGTGCTCACGATAAGTGAGGTCTTCCTGGTGATCTAGCTCTTCATGATTGACTCCATGGATAGGATCATTGAAGCAACGACGAAGTTGGGAGACATGAAACACATCATGTACATTTGGGAAGATGACCGGTAACTCCAATTTATAAGAAAGATCTCCTCGCTTGGCCAGAACGGTGAAAGGGCCAACGTAACGAGGGGCCAATTTCCCTTTGATACCGAAGCGACGAACGCCACGAAGGGGAGAGACGCGGAGATAAGCTTTATCACCAATTTGATAGTGAATTTCCTGATGATGCTTATCATAGTAGCTCTTCTGCCTAGACTGAGCAATCTTCAGATTCTCCCGTATTATTCTAACCTTCTCCTCAGCTTCATTGATCACATCCGGACCAAAGAGTGCTCTTTCTCCGGTCTCGGACCAATTTAGCGGAGTGCGGCATTTTCTTCCATATAGAACCTCGAATGGAGCCATGTCCAGACTAGCTTGATAGCTATTGTTGTAGGAGAACTCTGCGAAAGGGAGATACTTTTCCCAACCCTTGCCGAAAGAGATTACACATGCCCTAAGCATGTCTTCCAAAACTTGGTTCACTCTTTCGGTCTGACCATCCGTCTGGGGGTGGTAGGCGGTACTGAAGTTGAGACGGGACCCCATAGCAGTTTGGAAACTCTGCCAGAATTTGGATACAAAGATACTTCCACGGTCCGATATGATCCTCAGAGGGACCCCATGCAATGGAACAATACGAGCCATATATAAGTCAGCAAGTTGACTCGCCCGTATATCCTCACGGACTGGTAGGAAGTGAGCAACCTTGGACAGTTGATCAATGATTACCCAGATTGCATTGTTGCCCTTAGGGGATCGGGGAAACCCGGTGATGAAGTCCATACCGATTTCATCCCATTTCCACTCCGGACTGCAATAGGGCGAAGAGTGCCGGCAGGCCTTTGATGTTCAGCCTTTACCCGTCGACAGGTGTCGCATTCAGCAACATACTTGGCAATTTCTCGTTTCATCCGAGTCCACCAGAATTGTGGTCGAAGGTCTTGGTACATTTTGGTACTACCGGGATGAATAGAGAGAGGGATTCATGAGCTTCTTGAAGGATCAGCTCCCTCAATTTTCGTTTCTTTGGCACTACCAAGCGGTCACCAAAATAAACAATTCCGGATTCATTGACATAAAAACATTTGGCCTTCCCGCTAGCAATGTTCTCCTTGATTTTTAGAATACCCTTGTCACGGGTTTGAGCTTCCTTAATCTGGTCTACCAGAGTAGATTTGATCTCCAGATTTGCGAGATAGCCAGAGGGAACAATTTCTAAGTTCAAACGAGAGAACTCTTCATGAAGGGCAGGTTGGGCCTTTTCAATCATCATATTGTTGCAATAGGACTTCCGACTTAGCGCGTCAGCCACGACGTTTGCTTTGCCGGGTTGATAGTTCCGACTCACATCATAGTCCTTGATTAACTCCAACCAACGCCTTTGCCTGAGATTTAAATCCGGCTGGGTGAAGAGGTACTTCAGACTCTTGTGATCCGAGAAAATCTCGCAACGGTTACCAAACAGGTATGGTCTCCACTGCTTCAAAGCATAGACCACCGCGGCAAGTTCTAGATCATGAGTTGGGTAGTTGTGCTCATGCGGCTTAAGTTGGTGAGAAGCATATGCCACCACATGGCCTTCTTGCATTAGTACACAACCCAAGCCTTGCAGAGAGGCGTCATAGAAGACGACGAAATCCTTGCTGGTGTCCGGCAGGACGAGCACAGGAGCAGACGTGAGTTTGGCTTTCAGTGTTTTGAAGCTCTCTTCAGCTTCGTCCGTCCATGCGAAGTTTCTATCCTTCTTGAGAAGGTCGGTCAGGGCCTTGGCTATCTTGGAGAAACCTTCGATGAATCGGCGGTAGTAACCTGCCAATTCAAGAAAGCTACGAATGTCCTTAACTGACATTGGAGTTTTCCAATCCAGAATGGATTGAATTTTGTCGGGAATGACAACCACACCATTAGTGGATATCACATGACCAAGGAAGACAAGATTATCCAACCAGAACTCACACTTGGAGAACTTGGCATAGAGGCGGTGTTCTCGAAGTCGTGTCAGAACCAACCGAAGATGTTCGGCATGCTCTTCATCGGTTTTGGAATAAACAAGGATGTCATCGATGTAAATGACGACAAACTTGTCAAGATAATCCATGAAGATGGAGTTCATGAGCCTCATGAAGGTAGCTGGAGCATTGGTGAGACCAAAGGACATGACGGTATACTCATATGAGCCATAGCGAGTAACAAATGCCGTCTTTGGGATATCCTCCTTTCTGATCTTGATCTGATGGTATCCTGACCTCAGATCCATCTTGGAGAATACCGTTGCACCAGCCAACTGATCTAACAGATCATTGATCCGGGAATAGGATACTTGTTCTTGGTTGTCACCGCATTCAACGGCCTATAATCAGAGACTAGACGAGGCACGGTAGAATCCCTCTTCTTGACAAAGAGTACCGGACAACCCCAAGGTGAACTGCTAGGCTGAATGAAATCCTTCGCTAACAGCTGATCGATTTGCTCTTTCAACAGAGCTAACTCCTCCACCGGCATACAGTAGGGCTTCTTGGAAATCGGAGCGGTACCGAGAAGCAGATCTATGACAAACTCCACACTTCGATCAGGTGGCATGCCAGGCAACTCTTCCGGGAACACATCCGGGAAGTCACACACAACGTGTATGTCCTGGATTTCAGGAGGGTATTCGCCTTCCATAAAACAAAGGAGGATCTCCGGTGAGAGGGGAATGCCTGAAGATGGAGGTCTTGACAGTTGATACGTGCATTTTATATCATCATTTATATAACTTTTAGTATCATACTAGAATGTTATTTGCATGATTATATGATTGTTTCTACATGTTTTAGATGATTTTGGGGACTTTCATACAAAGTCCCTATTTTTGGTATTTAATTTCTGGGAGGCAGAAAACCTCCTTTTTCTTGTCTTTAATGTTTCAGGAGCTACAGGAACTCAAATAATAAAAGGAAAAATACTGCGTCAGTTTTTCATCGGGAGAAAGGCAGAGGGAAGAAGACCGAAGAGAGGAGAGCCACGAGGGCCAAATGGGGGTGGCCCACGCGGCCCATGTACCTGGCCGCGTGGGACCCACCAAAAGGTGCCTCGGGCACCTCCTCGCCTGGGGCTTTTTATCGACGCCTTCGTCTCGCCCGAAAAGTAACGCCCTAATTTTTCCAAGTCCATCCGAGGTCGCGGCGGCGGCGAAACTCCTGATCCCTTCCGAGGGGGTCAGATCCTGCTGCTCCGGAACTCCGGAGAAGGGGGAAATCATCGTCATCGTCATCACCTCTCCTCCTTGGCGTGGGAGGAGGCCTCTACATCATCACCCCCATCAAGACCAGCACCATCACCATCATCATCACCGTGATCCACTCCGTTCCCCTCGCAGTTTGAGAGTTGCTATACCCTAGATACTTGTCTTGTGCTACTATTCATGTTTGTGATTGAGTACTTGTCATTATTTGGTGGTGAAGTTATAATTTCAGATTGTGTTGTACCACTTATGCCACTGATTATGATCATGTTCGCACGTTGTGAGTAGTTCCCGTATGTTCCTGAGGGCATAGGATGAATTGGCATTGATTTATATATGACATGTGTTGGTATTTTGTCAAGAGTTTATCTTTTATGTGATTCTATGATGGTGTTGTGCGAACGTCGACTGCACAACACTTCACCTTTATGGGCTCATAGGAGAACACCGTAGTGTAATGAATTGATGGAGACTTGGGAGGACACGTAAACCTGAGACCGAGTCATGAAGTTATATTATGAGGGTATTAGTATCGGGGACCTTAGAGTGTAATGCTATGGTGGGACTTTAGGTCTTAATAATTCTTGTGCAGTCATTTGCTTGGCCACATGATCCATCATAAGGGGTTGTAGTTTATTTATTTAGCTATACCTAATTATGGCTCCGTCCAAAGAGGATTAAAACTTGACAAGATATTCAACGTGTTGTTTAATAAATCTCTATGCCTAGCATCATCCATGCCGCCCTCGGGAACGTTTGCCACATATAAGTTACACATCACTTGAGCTTGTCCTTTTGCCACATAAGAGGATTGGGCTTTCTCTCTTTGAGAGCTTTCACTTGCTACTATCTGTTATCTGCTTGCAATTATACAACTGAAAATACCAAAAACATTGCATCTTTTATTGTTTTATTTATCAATCTTACTAACCAATACCTTCAGCTCCTCGTGGGTTCGACAACCTTTTCTAATTGAAAGGTACTACAATTGATCTCCTGCACTTGGGAGCCATCAAGATACTTTTCTGGCGCCGTTGCCGGGGAGCGTAGCGCTATTGGTAAGAAGTTTGGTAAGGAAACTTGAAAGCTGTTTATCTCATTGTTACTATGGCATTTATGAATCGTGCCTCGCTGCATCTTGCTCTATATGAAAGTGCTTATGCCACTACTGCAAAGGTGGTTGAAACTGCTGTGCCTGAGATACCTAAAGTGGGATATAAAATTCCCATGGGTCATGTTAAAAGAGTTATGAAAAATCCATTTACAGGAGATGGAACTAAGTCGGCACGCGAGCACATGGAAATAATTGAGGACATATGTGGCTTATTCAGACTACCTGGTATTTCAGAGGATCAGGTAAAAAGGAAGCTATTGTATTTGTCTTTATCTGGTAATGCTCGTGATTGGTACAGGTCTTTGGATGAAGAGGTCCAGAATGAATGGAGTATCTTGAGGAAGGTTTTCTTTCTTAAATATTTTACTCCTAAAGAAGCTTATGATAACCGCTGCTATATATTCAATTTCTGGCCACATCTGGGAGAGAGTATTACTCAAGCTTGGGGGAGGTTAAAGGAACTCCTTCGCAAGAATCCATGTCATGATCTTACAAGGAAACTTATATTGATAAACTTTTATGTGAGACTACCTATGAAGCACAAGGAGATTCTGGATAATTCATCTGGTGGAAGTTTTACTAATAACACTGAAGAAGAAGCATGGAATTTATTGGAGACTATTTCTGAAAATACTAGCCACTGGGATCTTGATAAAGGTAATGAGCCATATTTTGATTATGAATATTCATGTGTAGAGAATTTCTCTACTTCTATTCTGTTTAAAAATCTGAGTGATACTTTTGGTCTTGATCCTTATGTTATAATTGAAATAGCTAAAGGTTTTGCTGATCATATCTGTGTTCCAAAAAGTGGATTTGAAGTTTATGTTGAACCTGTTAAACAATCTATTGTTGTTCCTAAAGTTATTAAACAGGTTGAACCAATGTCATCTGTGACAATTGAGGAGTATGTTGAACCACCTCCATTTCCAAACCAAGTTAAGGAGAATTTACTTAAAGCTGTTACTAACAAGAGTAACAAAAGATGTTCTCAGCCTTATGAACAGGTGGAAGTCAACACTCAAATTTCTGTTATCAAGCAACTAAATGAAGAAGACCCAGTGGATGTTTATCTATGTGAAGATGCTACCAAAGTCATCAAAGGTAATTCGGCCAAAGTTGGGAAACCTGTTATATCATGCTCTATTGGGACTTCAAGTTATCATGGTCTATGTGATATTGGAGCAAGTATTAGTGTCATTCCATATTCTCTTTATCTTGAGATCAAGCCTGATATTGATCCCATTGTTATGGAAGAGACAGGTATGACAATTCAACTTGCTAATAAAGATTATATTAGTCCATTTGGAATTGTTAGAGATGTTGAAGTATTGATTGGCAAAATAAAATACCCTGCTGATTTTATTGTGCTTGGTTGTCCTCAAGATTCATTTTGTCCTATCATTTTTGGTAGACCTTTCTTACATACTGTTGGTGCTGAAATTAATTTGCCTAAAGAGAAAGTGTTTATTAAATGTGCTGGTGAGAAACTTGAATTTAACTTTTCCAAATTTGCTGATAAACATGTTGAGAAAGAGCCAATTCCTAATAATTTAATTGAAACTCTTGCTCATATAGCTGTAGCTTCAACTGATGTTGTAGAACGTTATATGCTTAATCAAGATGAACCATTTAATGATGAGGAAAAAGAGGCTTTGGAACAAATATTATGGCAACAACCACCACAATTACAATTGCATATCCCACCTGATAATTTAGGAGTGCTACCACCACCTAAAGGGGATCCTAGTTTTGAATTGAAACCTTTGCCTGCAAATCTGAAATATGCATATTTGGATGAGAAGAGCATATATCCTGTCATTATTAGTGCTAACCTTTCAGCTGAAGAGGAAGAGAAATTACTTGATGTGCTAAAAGCTCACCGACCAGCCATTGGATACTCTCTTGATGATCTTAAAGGTATAAGCCCCGCTCTATGTATGCATAAAATTAATCTGGAGGAAGATGCAAAACCTGTTGTTGATTTTCAACGCCGCCTCCATCCAAAAATGAAAGAAGTGGTAAGGAAAGAGGTAATAAGACTTATTGAAGCTGGTATCATTTATCCTATAGCTGACAGTAAGTGGGTTAGTCCTGTTCATTGTGTTCCTAAAAAGGGTGGAATGACTGTTGTTCCAAATGAAAAGGATGAACTTGTGGCTCAACGTACTGTAGTTGGTTATAGGATGGTTATTGATTTCAGAAAATTGAATAAAGCAACTCGAAAAGATCATTATCCATTGCCATTTATTGATCAAATGCTAGAAAGGTTGTCTAAACACTCTCACTTTTGCTATCTAGATGGTTATTCAGGTTTCTCGCAAATTCCTGTCCATAAGGATGATCAAGAAAAGACCACTTTTACTTGCCCATATGGTACTTTTGCTTACAGGAGAATGCCATTCGGTTTATGTAATGCTCCTGCTACTTTTCAAAGATGCATGAATGCTATATTTGCTGATTATATTGAAAAGATAATGGAGGTTTTTATGGATGATTTTTCTGTGTATGGTACTTCCTTCGATAATTGCTTGTTCAACCTTAACAAAGTTTTACAGCGTTGTGAAGACCAACACTTGGTTCTTAATTGGGAGAAGTGTCACTTCATGGTTACTGAGGGTATAGTTCTTGGGCATAAGATTTCTGGAGAAGGAATAGAAGTTGATCCAGCAAAGATTGAAGCTATTGAAAAACTACCATATCCAAGGGACCTCAAAGGTATAAGAAGTTTTCTTGGGCATGCAGGTTTTTACCGTAGGTTCATTAAGGATTTCTCCAAAATATCAAAACCTCTAACCAATCTTCTGCAAAAGGATGTTCCTTTCTCTTTTAATGATGATTGCATTGAGTCCTTTAATATTTTGAAGAATGCTTTAATCACTGCTCCCATTATTCAACCTCCTGATTGGAACTTGCCTTTTGAAATTATGTGTGATGCTAGTGATTATGCAGTTGGGGCTGTTTTGGGCCAACGTGTTGATAAGAAACTGAATGTTATTTATTATGCTAGTAGAACACTTGATGCTGCTCAAAAGAATTATGCTACAACTGAGAAAGAATTTTTAGCAGTACTGTTTGCTTGTGACAAGTTTAGACCTTATATTACTGATTCAAAAGTCACAATACATACTGATCATTCTGCTATTAAATACTTGATGAATAAGAAAGATGCTAAGCCTAGACTAATAAGATGGGTACTTCTATTGCAAGATTTGATTTACATTGTTGATAGGAAAGGGGAGGATAATCAAGTTGCTGATCATCTCTCTAGGATGGAAAGCATACCTGATGATCCTATTCCTATTAATGATAGCTTTGTTAATGAACAACTTGCAATTGTTAATGTTTCTAGTGCTAAAGTTGCATCTCCTTGGTTTGCCAACTATGCAAATTTTATTGTTGGTAAAGTTTTGCCTCCACACTTCACTTCTCAACAAAGAAAGAAATTCTTTTATGATCTTAGACATTATTTTT
Organism: Poa pratensis; assembly: GCA_947311845.1. Lineage (NCBI taxonomy): Eukaryota > Viridiplantae > Streptophyta > Magnoliopsida > Poales > Poaceae > Poa > Poa pratensis. The sequence goes on from CAMZMU010000038.1 coordinate 61,884,877, forward strand.
GGGATGATCCTTTCCTCTATAAGAAAAGTGTGGATGGTATTATTAGACGTTGTGTACCTGAGCATGAACAACAGGCTATTATAAGAGATTGTCATGACAGTCCCTATGGAGGGCATCATGCAGGAGATCGCACAGGAGCAAAGGTATTACAATCTGGTTTCTATTGGCCTACTTTATTTAAGGACTGTGCTGAATATGTTAAATCTTGTGATAAATGTCAAAGAGTAGGAAACATTGGTAGGAGGAATGAAATGCCTATGAATTATTCATTGCCACTTGAACCATTTGATGTGTGGGGTTTTGACTTTATGGGTCCTTTCCCAGAATCAAAGACAAAGCATACTCACATTTTGGTTGCAGTTGACTATGTTACAAAGTGGGTGGAAGCAATTCCAACCAAAAGTGCAGATCATGCCACAGCAATGAAGATGCTCAAGGACATCATTTTCCCCAGGTTTGGTGTTCCTAGGTTCTTAATTACTGATGGTGGTTCTCATTTCTTGCATGGTGTTCTTAGAAAAACTTTGGCAAAATATGATGTTAACCATAGAATTGCATCTCCTTATCATCCTCAAACAAGTGGGCAAGTTGAATTAAGCAATAGGGAAATTAAACTCATTTTGGAAAAGACAGTGAATAAGTCTAGATCTGATTGGCCAATTAAGATTAATGATGCTTTGTGGGCTTATAGAACTGCTTTTAAAAATCCTATGGGAATGTCTCCTTATAAAATGGTTTATGGAAAAGCTTGTCACTTACCTGTTGAACTAGAACATAAAGCTAGATGGGCTATTAAACAACTGAACTTTGATTTTAAAACTGCGGGAGAAAAGAGAATTCTTGACCTAAACCTACTTGACGAATGGAGAAATGAAGCTTATGAAAGTGCCAGGATGTTTAAAGAAAAAGTTAAGATTTGGCATGACAAGAAAATTAAGAAAAAGGAATTCAAAGTAGGTGATCAAGTTTTATTGTACAACTCTCGTTTCAAGTTTTCTGCAGGGAAGCTAGCTTCAAAGTGGCAGGGACCATTAGTGATACAGGAGGTGTACCGTTCAGGAGCTATCCGTCTTCACGGTGACATGAAAGGTAAACCTCATGTAGTCAATGGACAACGCCTTAAACCTTATATTGCAGGAAAGAGCTTCATCGGAAGGGTGGAGGAGTTGAATTTACAAACACCGGAGAGGTAATTGAGAGAAACCGTGCAGTTTCAGAAACCCAAAACAATAGAAGGTAACTTACTGTTGGAAAGTTTCTCGGAATTGCATAATATTTTACGGAGTCATTTTTTATGGAAATTAACGTGTGGGACAAGAAAACTGGACGAAACGGAGACCCGAGGAGGAAAGAGGGGGCCCACGCGGCCCATGTACCTGGCCGCGTGGGCTATCCTTTTCCACCTCGGAGTCCTTTTCGTCTCGTTTTCGATCCCGACGCTTCGTCTTGACCTAAAAACCCTCAATATATACTCCTCTCTGCCGATCTAATCTCGCACCGAGCGTTCTCGAGCGATCTTTGTTTCTGCTGTTTCTGCCTGTCAGGTTTTAGCCATGTCTTGCTCCGGATCCAACCAAGAGGGGGAGAGCTCTCCCAAGGAGGTGTTGTGAACCGCTACCTCAACTCCGTGATGACACCACCGAAGACCGTGTGCTTCAAGGAGGGCGTGATGCTCGTGGAGGAGGTGAAGGCTCCCAAGGCCACCGGCACGGTGGAGGAAAGGCTGGATGAGTTAGAGGACAAGACCTTCAGGTATGGCACTGTGGTTTACCGCAGCCTTGATGCTCACCACTTCATGAACCTGGAGCTGGAGAAGAAGGTTGAAGAGTACAAGAAAAGGCTTGAAGATCTGGAAGATAGGTACAAGGACGTCATCAACAAATGGGAGAAGTTCCAATGCTTCATGTGGGATGTAGAGAACCAGAACTGCGAATATGAAGAACGCTTCAAGAAGATTGCAGCAGCCGCCACCCTCAGGTACAATGATCCACCTACATCTTTCCGTGATGGAAGGCCTTTCCCATGGAAGATGGCTGAATGGGAGGAAGAATATGAGAAGGAGGAGGCTGCAGCAAAGGAGAATCTGGAGGAACGCCAAGCTTGGGGGAGTTCCATCTAGTCTTTCTCTTTATCAATCTATCATATCTATCTAGTCATGGTGTGCTTTGCTTTTATCGATTAGTTATCAATATCTCTTAGGCGTGTGTGAGCTCATGGAGCATTATCATGTATCCCTATCTTATGGTTTATCAATGAATATTAAAGTATGGTGTCATCCATGATTCTCTTGTTTGGGGATTTATGGGTAACACTCATGCAAATGAGCGTGGCATATTTAGAATTTCAATCACATCTTGCCTTGAAATTAATTAACTTGAGTATGTTGGACAATTATAGAATTATCTCAATATAGAAGAAGTAAAAAGACTTGTGAATTAATAGTTTGAGGTTAAGATATAGTCTTGTAGGATAAGAAGTTGAGAAGACTTAATGAAAAGGATATAAAACACTCTTGTTACAACCTAGTATCTTTTGAGCAAATTAATGATCATGGATATTTCAATACTTATGCTCTTGAATGTGAATGAAAGGAAGGCACCTGAAATTTCAGCTAGCCATGGAAAGTGTAAGAAAAGGGTTGTGTAGAGCATGGGAACTTGATTGAGATATCCATGACTAAAGTTTGCACTAGTTACTAGTCAAGCAAGAGTGATAACAATTTTTATATCTATCTGTCTTTTCATTTGTCTTCTTTTGAACTTGTTATCCAATGAGAGTTTATCTTGTCTTTGAATTTCAGCAAAGTATAAAAGATTATAATGCTTGCCATGAAGAGCAAAAGCATGTGAAAAACAATATGATTCGATTGTCCAACATACAATGGTTATTTGCTTTCAAAAGTAAGGGGTGATTGCTAGAGTTCTACTTATGTTGCCCTCATATGTATGAGTTTTAGATCATTAATCTTATCTTGCAATTGAATATGATGATGATACAATGCCCGTATTTATTTATCAACCATAAGTCCATTGATGCATGTAATGATCTATGTCCTTACTTACTCGAGGACGAGTAAAGGTTTAAGCTTGGGGGAGTTGATACGTGCATTTTATATCATCATTTATATAACTTTTAGTATCATACTAGAATGTTATTTGCATGATTATATGATTGTTTCTACATGTTTTAGATGATTTTGGGGACTTTCATACAAAGTCCCTATTTTTGGTATTTAATTTCTGGGAGGCAGAAAACCTCCTTTTTCTTGTCTTTAATGTTTCAGGAGCTACAGGACTCAAATAATAAAAGGAAAAATACTGCGTCAGTTTTTCATCGGGAGAAAGGCAGAGGGAAGAAGACCGAAGAGAGGAGAGCCACGAGGGCCAAATGGGGGTGGCCCACGCGGCCCATGTACCTGGCCGCGTGGGACCCACCAAAGGTGCCTCGGGCACCTCCTCGCCTGGGGCTTTTTATCGACGCCTTCGTCTCGCCCGAAAAGTAACGCCCTAATTTTTCCAAGTCCATCCGAGGTCGCGGCGGCGGCGAAACTCCTGATCCCTTCCGAGGGGGTCAGATCCTGCTGCTCCGGAACTCCGGAGAAGGGGGAAATCATCGTCATCGTCATCACCTCTCCTCCTTGGCGTGGGAGGAGGCCTCTACATCATCACCCCCATCAAGACCAGCACCATCACCATCATCATCACCGTGATCCACTCCGTTCCCCTCGCAGTTTGAGAGTTGCTATACCCTAGATACTTGTCTTGTGCTACTATTCATGTTTGTGATTGAGTACTTGTCATTATTTGGTGGTGAAGTTATAATTTCAGATTGTGTTGTACCACTTATGCCACTGATTATGATCATGTTCGCACGTTGTGAGTAGTTCCCGTATGTTCCTGAGGGCATAGGATGAATTGGCATGATTTATATATGACATGTGTTGGTATTTTGTCAAGAGTTTATCTTTTATGTGATTCTATGATGGTGTTGTGCGAACGTCGACTGCACAACACTTCACCTTTATGGGCTCATAGGAGAACACCGTAGTGTAATGAATTGATGGAGACTTGGGAGGACACGTAAACCTGAGACCGAGTCATGAAGTTATATTATGAGGGTATTAGTATCGGGGACCTTAGAGTGTAATGCTATGGTGGGACTTTAGGTCTTAATAATTCTTGTGCAGTCATTTGCTTGGCCACATGATCCATCATAAGGGGTTGTAGTTTATTTATTTAGCTATACCTAATTATGGCTCCGTCCAAAGAGGATTAAAACTTGACAAGATATTCAACGTGTTGTTTAATAAATCTCTATGCCTAGCATCATCCATGCCGCCCTCGGGAACGTTTGCCACATATAAGTTACACATCACTTGAGCTTGTCCTTTGCCACATAAGAGGATTGGGCTTTCTCTCTTTGAGAGCTTTCACTTGCTACTATCTGTTATCTGCTTGCAATTATACAACTGAAAATACCAAAAACACTGCATCTTTTATTGTTTTATTTATCAATCTTACTAACCAATACCTTCAGCTCCTCGTGGGTTCGACAACCTTTTCTAATTGAAAGGTACTACAATTGATCTCCTGCACTTGGGAGCCATCAACAGT